>JBBBVM010000465.1:1800000-2329086 GCA_037355625.1 Petunia x hybrida
CGCCCTGTCGGCAATTACACGCGTAAAGACCACGTGTCTAGGACATCCATAAGACTTAAGGCCATAAAAAAGTGGATGATATCACTTACCTCAAGTCCTGAGCCAATACAAGTTGCTAAGAAGATCCTTTTCCTTTTTGAATCTGCTCAGAATAATCCTTCTCTGAGCATACGAGGTAAAATCGCACATATGAGTGCCAAGGCAAAGAATAAAAAACAATAACACAACTTAATTAAGGAATTCCCAATTTCTCTTGGGCCTACTTCACCCAATATCAATAAAAGATATTTCTGGACTCCTAATGGTCCCACGATGCCCACTATACTATTGAATTGCTATTCCAAATTCATTTAACCCAAATTCCCCCAATTCATATAGGCTAGGGGTCTAAACATACGAAACAAGGCAAATTCATAGAATTCATTGCCTCAAATCTTCAATTAATGATATAGAAAGGATAGGAAACATTAACTGGTTGTAGGAATTGAATTTGGTCCAAGAAGATCGCCTTCAATCGCCTCCATCATTTAATTTGATCGAAATACTAATCTGCCGACCCGCTGGACCCTTTTATATCGTGCGATCGGGGATTCTCGGTCGCGATTATGGATCGGACTCACCATGGTCGCGCCACCTGGCTCGCGGTTGTATAGGACAAGGGACCCAACCTCTCAGTGTGGTTGTGCCACAACCCACTCGCTCGTGCTGGCATTTGCCCAAAAGAACCAGCAGCTTTGGAAGTATAGGCTGGTGCTGTTTTTTTGGTCCGAATTGGAACTACATTTTTTGGAACCATACAAAACTTTATACGCAAATCCTAAAATACATTTAATACTCACTCGGGATTTCGTGAGCTCGAATCCCGAAACAAACCTTAAACAAGCAAAATGTGGGATTAAACCTAATGAGGGAAAAACTCATACTTTCATAACATAGGTCGAAACCAGTCAAACAACCTTAGAATCCAGTTCCAAAAGTTCATACATGTCACAAATGGCCATACAAACCTAACGATACTTCCGGATTTCAAAACAGAGCTCATATACTCAAAACGAGCTTCGAAAAACATTAAATTATTTTATCGGAACTTGGATATGATAATGCTCTCCAAGGCCAACCAAATAAATTCCAATTCAGCTCAATCTTCATAAGCAGGTCCAAATGGACCATACAAAGCTTTCGAGATTGTCAATTCGCAAATCTGAGTTGAACTTCTAAAACAAGTGGTCAGGGTCGTTTCATCATCTATCCTAGTCATGAGTTTGATCTAGTCCTAAAAATAAAAAACTTCTTGATAAGCGCAAACGGTGCTACCCTTTTAATTTCTGGACTTAACTGTATACGAGGCTAGATATTGCTACATTTCAATATTTTTTCCTCGTGTAGATGCTTCGGCTTGTGATATTTGTTACTCCCTCCATCCCAATTTATGTGGCACCATTTTCTTTTTTGTTTGTCCAAAAAAGAATGACACATTTCCTTATTTGACAACTATTTAATATACCATCTCTATTTTACCCTTGTTGGGCCCTACATACTTTTAAAGCTACCAACAACTTTTTTATTACTCAAATCTTCTCTTTCTTACTTTTTCAAGGGTAAAATATAAACTTTATAAGGTCAACTTCTATTTTCTTAAACTCTGTGTCCGGTCAAATGGTGCCACATATAATGGGACCGGGGGAGTAGTACTTTGAAAGGGATTGCCCTTACTTGATGTGTTTCATGTTGTAGGAATTATATTGATGATATGAGGCGTTCATGGAGAAAAGTTTAGTGAAAACAAGGGTTTTGAAATCTGAGTAGAAGCCCGAGGGTCGAGCGAACGAAGGCGTGGACGAAGAACGATAAAAATAGAAGAGTAGTAAATTATACTCGTCACACTGCGCTGGGCGCCGCATTGCGCAATGCGACAAGATCGAGTTTCAGAGAATTGGAATTTTGGAAAACCTACAGAAAAAGCCCGACCGCACCACGCCATGCAATAAGCTGCACAACACGGTAGGCTTAATTTCCTGATGTTTTGAATCCGAGTTTATTTTGGATTCCCAACTTGTGTGGGTCTATATGGACGTTATAAAAGGCATCCAGCACGCCCAAAACATGACTTTTAACCTATTCTAAATAAAAAGGAGGCAAGGGAGAGAGAAGATCAAGAGTCAATGCTCTACTTCATCCATCGTCCCTCCTTATCGTGATTTTTACATATTTATAATTATTTCTTGTCTTAGAATATGACTATGAGTGGATAAATTACCCATTCTAGGGTTGATTGAACCACTCCTCATGCTTGTGTGATGATAATTATTATTTTATGAATGAACCTTGTTAATTCTTCCTATCTATATTGTTTGCAAATTTTATGCTAAATAATTGGTAGGATCCCCAATTAATTGTCCTCTTTATTCTTGTGATTACTAGGAATAGACTCATGAGTTATGGTTAAACACATAGTAGTATTTCAACCTAAAATAAAGGCATTGCTTAGGTTGTCAAGATGGTGAATTAGGAATATTGATCCTTACTGTAAACCATAAGTGTAGTCCTCCATATCTTCATTAGTTAACTGAAATAGTTAATTAATGAAAGTTATGAATACTTAACGAAAGTGGATAGTTGTGTAAACATGAAACACTTGATCAATAGGAAGATTTAGAGGGAATTGCTAGTACAACACTTTAGCACAAGTTAGGAGTTAGGAAAATCAATCCTAGGTTTCACATCTCTTGAATCATGTCTCTCTCTTTATACTTGTTATTTACTTTCTTGTTTAGTAGTATTAGTTATAGCTCATCATCAAAGATATACTCTTGAAGTTGATTGGATAGATAGTTGATCACGCCCAACTATGCCTTATAAAAGGGACTAAGCGGTTGCAGCAAATATAGCTCGGTACTTAAAGTCCGAGGTCGAATCCCATGGAGAACACTCGAAATCTAGTTGCTAATCAAACTAATTTATCTAACCAATTAACTTTGAGGTTTTGTATTTGTATAATGGTTTCAATGTAAGAAAAGTAACTAGCAAAGTATTAAGAAATAAATTAATCAAGGATTTAGAAGCCTAGGACTGATCTACCCAACTCCTACCTATGTGTTAGAATAATGTTTTAACAAATTCAACTTGGTTCTTCTTATCGAACACTTGCTCCAAATTCACAACTATTCACTCCCATGTAATAGTTGTAACACTAACCAATTTATCAATTAATTGATAAAGATATATTGGACTACAAGTATAGTTCACAATCAGGGTCAATGGTCACAAATCACCTTATTGACAACCTAAGTAATACCTTGGTTTTAGGTTGAAATATTGCTAACTATTTAACCCAAACCTATGAATCTATCCCTAAACACACAAGAATAATGGGAACAATCAATTGGGGGCCCTTCCAATTAATAGCAATCAAAACATAAACACTTAGATAGGAAGAATTCACGAGTTTCATTCATAAAAATAAATATTCATAACACATAGTAGTGGAGTGGTTCAATCAACCCTAGAATGAGTGAATTAGCCACTCATATTCATGATAATCATGTCAATGTAATTCATGAATAATTAAATTACAAAAAGTAAGAAAGAATTTAGGAAAAACTCTGTTCTTGAAGTCTCCAAAGCTCTAGCCTTCTTTTTGCTTCTTTTTCAATTGTAAAATTCATAAGGTAGGCAAGAGAAGCTTTTATACCCTGAAGGAAACTAAGCAAAAGTACCAAAATATCCTATTATTTTCACCCACAAGTTTCTGCTCCGCGTGGCGCCCGCGTGCCACGCGGACTCAATTTCTTCAGGCAATTCAGCTCGCGTATATAAGCTAAATGCGCTGAAATTTTTTCTCCACTCCTAAGCAAAGACTCTATTTCTTCCCGTGTCACTCACGTGGCACACGAATCACTTGAGATCTTCAATATGTTCACTTTTAACTTCAAAACTTGCACTTTCTTGCTCAATTCACCATGTTCAATTCCTACAATACCAAACAACTCAATTAGTATCAAATCTTGATAGTTTTGCATATAAACTCTTAAATTTACTATTAGAACATGATAAGAATACCATCCAAATATAGGTAATATTGCCAAACATCAATAGTTTAGCTACATTAACTGCTAGGAGTCGTGTTCTCTGTGGGATCCGACCTCGGGATTTTAAGTACCGAACTATATTTGTCGCGACTGCTTAGTCTCTTTTATAGGGAGTAGTTTAGCGTGATTATGGCGTGGATCCAACTAGTCAATTCAATTACCATATATATGCATTTTTTCTAATAAAAAAGAAAACTTCTCAAGGGAAAAGTGTATTGCGATAGCTTGCTATTGGACTTTGCGCGTTGACCGTACATTGCATTATTGACAAAAAAAGGAAATGCGTAATGAAAGACCATCAATTGTGAGTCGTTTGTAAGCTACCATTACCAACTTATCATGGTAAACTAAATTAATAAGGTGAGAACATATATATGGATTAACCATCATTAAGTGACTAATATGTATGAGCAAATGTATGGCATGTATCCATATAAAGACACATTTAAATTTGAACTTTTTTGTAAGTAACTTTAAGGACTTCAAACTATATATGACGTTAAATTGACATAGTTTCCACCTTATTACGTTAATTTTGCAAGAAGTTCTCTATATATGCCAAAACTCATGTTGGCATAAAGATGTGACCCTGGAAAAGTGACAACATTGTAATCCTTGTATATCTTTTAGCAAAAAGTAGAATATGGGATCGTCCATAAGATATCCCTAAAAAATAAAATGCTGATCATATAGACCTTTACATCGTTATTCCTTCATGCTCATCTACTAGCTAGATAGAGAACCCAATTTCTTGGTGGGTATACATTATTATTGATAGTAACAACCTCTTCCAAAACTACTTTTTCTAAGTTGGATATGACAGTATTTCCTCGTAACATACCTACAAATCAAAAATTGAAGGAAAAGCTGTCTTTTGAAGGAATAAACAGTGATAGACACTTGAGCTTTGACTTTCAGCAATCATGCAAACCATATAGGGCTTAATAAGTTTTTACCCTATTTCATTCTTGCATTAAGCATGCATCATGCATTGCAAGACCAGATTACTCTTATCCTCATAAGATCATGATCATATCCATGGTGTGTTCCTTATCAGCATATTCAAGATAATGATTGGAAAGAGAGGACCAATCATGATTTGATAACATTCAACCCATATTCCACGACTCGCTACTTTTGTTTTTTTCATAAAGTTAAATATGTGACCACGCATCTTTTTATTTTGCCATAGAAGGTGATAGTGAGAGGTCAATGGGTTCTATAAAGCTTTAAATTCTTACCCTTTCTCCTTGAGTATGGTGGAAGAGGAATAAATTAAAGGGCATTCTTGCTTTGGACATTTGGTTGACATATTTCGTGATACAGATGATGAGACAGAGAGGACTGTCGCTAAGTTTGTATAGTACGTATTTAATTATAACAATGAAGTCTATTCCAAGGATATACTCTTGATCGAGAAAATACATACAAGGACATGTACTGTTAGGCCGTATTTCTTATGTTTGACGCCAATTCTTTATCACCTTTTCTTGGTTTTAATTTAATATGTGCCTAATTTTAGAGGTGGATTCAGAATTTGAAGTTTTTAGGTTCTGGGTTCTAATCTTTCTAAATTAATGGGTTCTAAATTAACAATTTGTACATATTATAGAAATTTTTTAGGACAAAAAAAAAAAAATATGCAACAAAGTTATTAATTTATGCCGAACTCGATCGCAACACAGTAAATCCGGCACTGTGCCCAATATTGATTAAATTGTAACATTGCACTAAGTTGAGGTGTTTTGGATGCCTTGGGCATGAATTGTAAAGCCCCGTATATTGTTATATTTAATTGTGGCCAGTTGCGGCTGTTAGGAGGTGCTAGAAAATATATTCAAAGGAGTAAAGGGTAGTTGCAATGTCATGTTAAAGCTATTAGGGGCAGAGTGCAAATCTTTTGTGATGGGGTTGATCTGTATGGTTAAGAAATATAACCTCTGAGATACCTTAGCTTAGTTGAACTTTAATTGTTCAATGATTTTTTTTTTCTTCAAAAAAGTATTGTTGATAAAGTAGTTAGCCAGGCAAGACTTCGTTGGCAACCACTTAGCAGTGAAGTGGGCAAGTTTTAAGTTGGTGATTACTTTTTTTAGGTGTTCACTTGTTAAATGAGTGTCATATTTTAGGATATAAGAGTACAACATATAGAAAATAGAATTTTTTTACATAAAAGTACAAATTTTTAGAAGTTATTTACAAAATATAGAAATATTTTAGAAGAAAAAGAAAAGTTAATTACAATACATGGCAATAACATAGCATAACATAGCAAAACCTTATCTTCTTCCTCCCATTTCCTCCTCCCATTTCCCCTTTCACTTTTCCTCCTCCCATTTCCCCCAATTTTACTTTTCCTCCTCCCATCCTCAACCACCTCGTATCTCGTTGTATCTCGATGTATCTCAACTACCAACCACCTCGTATCTTGCTGTGTCTCAACTACCAACCACCTCGTATCTCGTTGTATCTCTGTTTATGCCTAAAATTGGACGTCTAAGTTAAACAATTAAATTTATAAAAGGGTCACAAGCAATAAAGTATAAACAATAGAAAAAGAAAGTAAATAGTGACAAAAGTAATGAACAAGAAAGTAAGTAGTATTATTCCTTGAGAATAGCCGGATTCAGTGTAAATCGCTTGATGTACAATACAATGTAAGGAGGGGTATTTATAGTAGAGATTACCAAGTCCTAAATATTGTAAAAGCACAAAGACTAATAAAGCCTATGAGCCTATAAACTCAAGGCGGTGGTATATACAAAACCTTAACTAGGACACTCTAAACCCTAAGGCGACATAATATATGTCTTGCGTCCTACGCCCATACCGCCTAAATGGTCGTAACTCGTGAGGCAGGCGTGTATCCTCTGTACCCGGTGACTTGTATGTTAAGTCTAGCCTCGCCAGTTGGACTCGTATCCCATAATAGTAGGTGGCGTAATTTTACCCACACCGTCAGTCCCTCCACTTGCTGAGTGCTGATGCAAGCAGTCAGAAAGTGAAAGTGATGTACAAGACGGATGTGAAAGATATCTCACTGACTCCTTGAAACTCGCAGTCTCTTTGACCAAGAATGATGCTGATTTCTTTGAGAACTCCGCGTGCCTTTCATCTGATTGGTTGAAACTGATTCCATGTACCTTTCCAGAATGCTTTTTGCTGCAACGAATCATTTTATATCTCAAGCTATAATTACGTTTGACCATGTTGTGATCCGTTCTTATCTCTTCCAGCCTATAACTAGGGGCTTCGTTATATTGGTTGAATCAAAAATCTTCTTCAGAAAAATATTCCAACTCTTCAAAGCTTCTTTATAAAAGAATGACTTTTCTATCTTCAAAAATATTTGCCTTTGATCCTGGTTTGATATCCCTAGAAAAAACTCTTTTATTCAGAATGGGTGGTGTATGAGAAAACTGTAGGCAAAAGACCATCTGCATTTTTCTTTCTCTTTTCCTGCATCCATGAGTGTGCGAACGGAGTCCCCCGAGTCGTGAAGTTTGATCGGGATTCTAATGTTGTTCTTCGGAATGTCTCCATGTAGCATGTGCACTGATTATGGCGTGCTCTTTTTCTAACACGACAGTTGCTGTGATATTCCTCTTGTCATGCAAGGTCAGGAGGCTTAACCCCCTCTGCTGTTGTGAGGCTTCTCTTTCAGGACGTCGTAAACATTCAGGTAGCTCCTTCAATAGCACTGGGTTGGGGCTCCAATGCATGACCCCATTTCATGGCAGGTAGGATATAAGTTTGAGCAGCAGCCGGTCAAGGAATCACCAAGATGGCTGTGGGATACCGGGGGGGGGGGGGGGAGGGAAACCACCCTTGTGGTAGGTTCTTAGCTCAAGTCTCCCCTTCTTTGGTAAGCTCCTATTTGCGCATGAAGATCTGCAGGGCAATGCACTCCCGTTTGACCAAGAGGGGTCAAAGCAGATCTTCTAGTTTCTCTTCGAGTTCAGCTGACGAGATGGAGGAACGTTGTGTTTGTGCGCAGACGCTTCCGAGGACCTCTGCTTTGATCAAGGTATCCGGGCCTTGGTCACTTTAGTGGTTGTGCACCGAAGGTTGCTCGAGCTGACATATTCTCTGATGCCTGGTGAACTTCGAACTACTTAAAGTCTGTTTGGGTGGACTTATAAGCAGCTTATTTTAAGTGGCTTATAAGTCAAAAAATGACTTAAAAGCCACTTTAGAAGAAGTTAGGATGACTTAAAATCCACTTTTTGAGAAGTTAGGATTTGCTAAATTCTCAAAAAGTGGCTTTTAAGTCACTTATGACTTATACGTCCAAATTTTTTTTAAGTTACTAAACATATATTAATGGGCTTATAAGCTTATAAGCCACTTTTAAGCTCACCCAAACAGGCTCTTAGCTGCTTGTAGCTACAATCCTGATGAAGGATCTTCAGCCGTGCAGATTTTGAGAAATTTGTAGTTTTACCTTCTTTTTATTTTTTAAGAATACCTGTACTGAATAATTTTGTATTCAAAAGGACTTAATTGTATATCATGAGCCTACATATTGTTTGTTATTAATGAAATGTGCGTTCATTAACGTTTTTATGCGTACTTGTATAGTTTAGCAACATATTTTTGTGTGCCTTTCTAGGCTAGTGTCTTTAAAAGACAGGTGTGTGCACTGAGGGGCGCTTTATTTTCGTCAGTGAAGGATAGCTTTTATTGCACCCACAATGGGACGTCTTTAGCCCGTGTAGGAACGGGGCACTTTTGCGTAATGTCTGCGCTAGTATACTCGGGTATTTTAAGACTTTCTGGCACTATGCAGGCAGGCGTCCCTACCGGCATGTAGGTGTAATTTGCTGAATTGACGAGTTCAACTTATGAAAAATACTTGGTGGCTGAGCTAGACGTGATCTAGCTCTAAGCGAGTAGTTTACCCTACTTTTTGTAGCGAAAAGTGGGTGTATTACTTCAACTTAGGTTTGGCCGGGACTATGAATATTTTGATCGTAGATGGATCTGAATTATAAAACTGACTAAGTAAAATAGTGGATTTATTGATGAATAGGGGCCAAAGGCCTGAACTGTTGTGGGTGAAAAACCCATAACATAACTGATAAGTATGAAAATATTGTAATGAAAATTTAAGAAGATAACTAGAGACTTAATTAAAGTGAATACTGAAAAGGATTGTACTTTCATCGTCGAACGGAGGTATCTGCCAGGGCTCCCTCAACAGAGGGTGCTTAGCCTCTAGATGTAACCTGTGGGCTGCTGACAATCTGATGGTATAAGTCCCCGTTGATTAAACAATATTGAACTGCCTGCCTCCGCAGCTGTCTGCTTTCTGACTTGTCTTCGGGGATTATTCTTTTGTCCAAGTAGTTAATCAGTGCGTGACGCTGTTTTGAGATGGAACCTGTGCTTGGAACTTCAAGGTTAATCAGGTTTGTGAGGGTCAACTCAATCACTATCTGCTGGTCGTCTGAATTAGTGTTTGAATCTTTGAGCACTTCATCCTCGTTTGAGCTTTCCTGATAGACAAACTCCCATTTGTGAAAGTTTTTCAAAAGTGTTTTAATTTTTCCTTGCCGATCTGGTGCACAGATGTTCTCCTTGGTAAAAACCTCATTCACTCAGCTAACCACCAGCTAGGAACTACTGTAGAGGCTGACCTCCCTAGCCCCCAATATGTAGGCTAAGTCAAGAGCTTGAGTTATGGCCTCATAGTCTACTTCGATGCTTGGAACTTTCATGGTCTTGTAGACGACCTTCCCAGTGGGTATTTCGACCCATAAATCGAGGTTGGCTTCTTCTCCTTTGAGATCCACGCCCCTATGGATTTGCCAGTGCCCAGGCTCGATCGCCTCTGCACTTTGGATTGATTCCTCCGCCTTTAGTGCTAATTCTTCCACAAAATATGAGGTGAAACCTTCTAGAGCCTATGACGGGACGACCGTTCGTGGTTGGTAAATGATATCATGTTTTTCCAGTTCTTCAACCCATTCGTCCAACCCTTTTGAGAGTCCAGGTCTGAACAAAATGGCCAGTAACGGTGCAGAAGAGACCACACTGACCGTATGGTTGAGAAAATATGAACGCAACTCCTGAGTTGCCATGACCACAACAACAATGAACTGAAAAGGTAGAGGCAGAAGCCTATCTGGGCACAAAAGTGCTTTGCTGGCATACTTTTGGGAAATTGTCTCACATATTCTTCTCGTGCGAGCACTGCATGCTATGCTACATTTGAGATTGGGATATACAACAACAAGTGCTCCTCCTAGATTGGCTCGATTATTGTCGGAAGCTGCAAGAGTTCCACCTTTACTTGGGCTAATACCAAGCTACAATGTATCAGCCACCAAGGTCCTTCTTGTTTCATCAGCACCTCAGAGAACTGGTAGCATAATTCTGTTGCCTTTGGAACTAGATGATTCATCTCCAACCACCGCTTCCTTAACTCGCCGATCTTTATCCTAGCCTTACACTCTATAGTCTCGTACCAGATGGATTCCTCGTCGACCATATTTACCTCGACTATTGGCCCTTCGTCGCGTCCTCTATCAACCACATAATAGTCTCCAGGCAAAGGCTGTTCACTCCGTAAGTCACTAACCCCATGTAAGGTAGGGTATCTGAAGACTTGGTGGAGCATTGAGGGTACTCCCTTTACACTGTGTATCCAGGGCCGTCCCATGATGACATCATATGACAGATTACAAGTGAGTACCTGGAAAGAGGTTGTGCTCGTCATGCCTGGGATATGAACTGGTAGAGCTAGTTCTCTAACAAGCTCCTCACGAAGGCCATTGAAATCACTTATCCCGCAGGGGCTCGAAATCATCTGATTGTGTTGGTCTATCTTCTGTAATACCCCCCCCCATCGGGTAATGTTCACATTATTTCCTGGGTCATCCAAAGCTTTCTTGATCTAAAGGTTGGACACCCTTATGGGGACGATGAGAGTGTCTTGATGTCTTTGTTCGTCTTCCGAGCTGAATGCAATAGGGCCCGGCCTTCTAGTCCCCCAAGTCGTGGTAGGTCCCAGGATTGCAAAGATCGCGTTGATGCTCCGCTTGTGCCCAGAGTGTAGTGCTCTCAACCGCCTTGCTCCTTCTTCAATCAAATCCGTGCGGTGTCCCTCCTTTAGTAGATGCTTAATTTCTAACATTAGGGCCTTGAAAATAACTGTGGCGTGGTTGTTGCTACGATGGAAGTCACAATAGGCCGTTGAATTCCTCCCGGTTGATCTTTTTACGGTGGGCGGCCACCGTACTTTGGCTCTAGTTTTCCAAAGTGATTGGCAACCAGTTCCACAACGTTGACTCGGAAACCCAAATCTCGAAAACCGTGGGGCTCAGTTCGTTTCTCCTAGGACCCAGACCCTCAGGTACTGCCCTGCTTGGCTCTAAGTCTTTCCTTTTACTCTTTTTCAAGTCCTCCTTCCTCCAGGGATGGACTTTCTGCACATTTTCTTTGTTTATCTTCAGGGTTCTGGGAATGCTCTGGCTCCAGGTGGAGTTTTTCAGTGTATCTCTAATGCAGAGCACTCCATTTTGACATGGGGTGTTGAGTTAGACTCCGCTGCAACTCCCTAGTAGCTAATAACCCTTTGAAATTCAAGCTCTTGCCAAAAGCTACAACATCAATATTATCGGGAACTGGAGGAAGCTCCATACTTTCCCTCTGGAACCTTTCTAGGTAGTTGTGTGGGAAAAAATACGCCACTTACTACTACAGCTGGAGAAACTAGGCTTATCTTACAAGTCATCGGGCACAGAGGATACACGCCCGCTCCTTGGGCCAACGATCATTCAGGCGGCACGGCCATAGGATGCAGGGCATAGATGCCACCGCCTTAGGTTTATAGTCTCCTAGTTAGGGTTTAGTATACACCACCGCCTTGAGTTATAGGCCCATAGCCTATTAGTCTTTGTATTTTACCTTAACTAGGACTTGGTATCCACTACTATAAATACCACTGCTTACATTGTATTGTACAACGAAGCAATTCACCACAGAATCTGGCTATTCTCAAGGAATAGATTACTTTACTTTTTTTACTCATTATTTCTCTCTTTTACTTATTTACTTTTTCATCGTATTTATTGTATTTCTTGTGACCTCATTCTAAATTAATTGTTTAATCTAGATAACCGATTTTAGGCTTAAACAATTTCGCGCCAATTGTAGGTATTCTACGAAGGAAAAGGTGAAATCATGTCTGATGATAGTAGCAACATTCCGAAGAATAGTACAGATGCAGTAGATGAATCAGTGAAGGATCCCAGTGATCCCAGCGTGCAGCCTAAGGATCCCGTTGAACAACCGAAAGACCTTTTCCAAGAGCCAATCCATGTCGCCAGCGATGGGAAAGGTGACCAGCCACCGGAAGACAATCCTGAATTCAGAAGTTTCCTTATTAATCTCCTCAACACTATGTCTGAACAAGCCAAGCGAAACTCGAACAACATGGTCAAAGGGATATCTCAGAAGTTAGGAGCGATGTTTGCTGGATTATCTCAGCGGCCAGCATCCCCGTGAGGACCAGCGCCCACGAACCATTCACCAGCATCCATCCCGAACCGTAGGCTAAACATGGATGCTGCCCCTGAAGGATCATCAACAATCAACAATCAAGACCTTAAGGGAGTGCCTGTTATTCAGGACCTCATTAAGGAGATGAAGGCTATCCACGACCGGATTAGTAATTTGCCGGGTGCTCCACCCCAAGTTACCATGGTAGATGAGTAGAAATTTTACAAGCATGCTTACAAAGCAAGCGCCACACCGGTCCACATACCAAAGCATTTGCATTTGCTAGATAACTTGAAGTATGACGGAATAACTGATTGAGATGAGCATATTACTGCATATTACATGCCTGTAAAGAGTAACGAGATCACTGAGGAAGAGATTCAGTCTGCTCTGGTAAAGAGGTTTGACTCAACTCTGACCAAAGGTGCCCTTGCTTGGTACACCCTGCTACCAATGGGCTCCATTGAATCATTCACTCAGATGCAGCACTTATTCAAGAAAGCATATTCTGGTCCCCGCAAGCGGGATAAGCGCATGCAGAACATTTTGAAAATCCGTCCGCGTGACGACAAATTGCTGAAGGACTACCTTGATAGGTTTTAGCGAGAACGCATGAAGCTTACTCCAGTCCCCAATAATATTACGGTGGAAGTCTTTGGCAAAAGTCTGAACTCGAAGGGGTCGTTAGCTACTAGGGAATTGCAGTGGAGTTTAACTCAACATCCTGTGACAATATGGAGCACATTGCATCAGAGGTATACTGAAAAGCTTCGCTTGGAGACAGACTATTCTCAGAACCCCAAAGCTGAGCAAAGGAAGAGAGCAGGGAGTCCCTCTCTAGAAAGTGAGGGAGACAGAAGAAGAACAAAAGCAAAAGTCCAAAACCAAGCGGGAATCAGAAACCAGAGCGATTCCTGGGGATCTGGATTCCAAAAAAAGCGGACAGAGTCCCGCAGCTTCAGAGATTTTGGTTTGCGAGTCAACGATGTGGATTTAGTTGTCAATCAATTTGGAAAACTAGGTCCAAGGGTCCGATGACCGCCTACTATAAAAGAAGAAATAAGGAGAAATGCAACGCCCTATTGTGATTTTCACTACAGCGACGGTCGATTGCAAGGCCCCGATGATCGAAATCGAGCATCTATAGAAAGAAGGACACCTCAAAGATTTGATTGAAGAAGGACTATGGCGTTCTAAAAACTTGAGGACCATCAATGCAATCTTCACAGTTCATGAGCCAGCCACAACCTGGGGGACTACAGAGTCGGGGGAATTGCTTAGTCAAATCTCGTTCAGCCCGGAGGAAGAAGGAGAGCACCAGAGTGACCTCGTTATTTCCGTATACATGTCCGACTTTCGCATCTAGCTAGCTTTGATGAATTTGGGGAGTAGCGTGTATATTATTCGGATGGAGATGTTACAGAATACACATCAACGCCACCATGTAGCTTCAGGTCCTCAGAACATAGTTAGCTTCAATGGCTTTTGAGAAGAACCTGTTGGGGAACTAGCTGTACTGGTCCATAAACCTGGCGTGATGATCATTACTCC
Organism: Petunia x hybrida; assembly: GCA_037355625.1. Classification (NCBI taxonomy): domain Eukaryota; kingdom Viridiplantae; phylum Streptophyta; class Magnoliopsida; order Solanales; family Solanaceae; genus Petunia; species Petunia x hybrida. Next base: position 1,814,145 of record JBBBVM010000465.1, read on the forward strand.
CTTCCAGGTGCTGAATTGCAACCTATTTTATGACTTCATCTTGGGATGGCCTGACACGAACCGAAATCCGATTAGGCCGTGCGGGCACCCGACATCCTCTCCTAGACCCGTCGGGCGAACCCTTACCAATTAAATTAGGAAAATAAATATAATAGTTCATAAATAAGGACAAGACTTAAAAAAAAAACACACAGACATATTGACACTTCTAAGCTGTACGAAAGAAAATTACAGCTAACTACCCAACATACTAAGTTTTGGGCTATCCAGACTAGACATCTAAGAGTACAAAAGAAGACAAATACCTCCTAAAGGGAGCAAAATGCAACTGAAATAATAACCAATAAACTGGTGGCCATCCGGAATAAAAGCTGGCTCACCCTGACAGCTGAAGTCGTCTTCGCTCCTTCACAACGTGGCAAACTCAATCCTGGAGCGAACCTGCCGAAACGAAATAGATAGACAAGAAACAAACAACAAACAAGGGTGAGTCAAAAGGACTCAATAAATGAGGCAGACTAGCCACCTCAAAAAATAGGATAGCTAGCCAGGGAGAAGAAAAACAGATAAACTAAATCCATCTTATTTGAACTATAAACAGGCAAAGCCAAATAATAACTGAAAACACGTATGGAATCAAAAACAGCCAGAGACATAAGGTAGACAGAACATATAGATATCCTGAACATGCCGACAATCAGAAATACATCCTGTTGCTGCGTGCAACCCGATCCATATATTCATACTGTTGCAGCGTGCAACCCGATTCGTATATTTATACTGTTGTGGCGTGCAACCCGATCCGATCCATGTATTTATATTGTCGCGACGTGCAACCCGGGATACGAGCCAGAAATATATAGGCAAACGGAGATACGGTATACATACCGCATATATAAAACATAACACGATAGTCACACAATAGTCAGCACGCGGTGCAATGAAATTGGATGAATGCAGTATGATGCAATGGTGTCACATGTGCCAAATAGATGGAGCGAAATCCTCCTGCTCCGGGGGCGGAATCCTCCTACCCTCAATATGATGCAATGGAGCGGAATCCTCCTACCCTCAATATGATGCTATGGAGCGGAATCCTCCTGCTCTGAGGGCGGAATCCTCCTACCCTCAATATGATGCAATGCAGCGGAATCCTCCTACCCTCAATATGATGCAATGGAGCGGAATCCTCCTGCTCCGAGGGCGGAATCCTCCTACCCTCAATATGATGCAATGGAGCGGAATCCTCCTACTCCGAGGGCGGAATCCTCCTACCCTCAATATGATGCAATGTGCATACGAATTCAACATGATGCAATACTAACCCATCACCAGCGCGGGACTCTCATCGACAGCTGGAAAGTATATACCAACTCACAACCAAAGTACAATACTCAGATTCTCAATGCAATACCAATAACATGACATAATATATAATATAGAATATAAATCCAAGCCTAAGGCGTAATGAGTACGCCTATCGGCAGCAACACACGTAAGAAACACGTGGTAGAAAATCCACGAGGCCAGGTGCCTCCAAAGAAATGGATATAAACACTTATCTTGTTACAAAGTTAGTACATCCACTCAATAACCGCTTGTCCTTTGATTTTATTGCCAAACGATCCCACTCTATTCAATAAGCAGAAAAATATAACAAATTAGGCTAAAGGCTTCATTCCTCACATCTTAGGGCAATCCGGTTAAGAACCTGATACCCTATTCGCATATGCAATACATAGGCCAAGCCTATGTACAGGGTTTAAGGTTACATAACAAAACCCAAATAAATTACATTTATATGTTTCCCACAACTCACTGAGTACGAATATATAATCAATTTCATTATCGGGGTCCATTTGACCCTTTAAACTATCAATTTACGTCATTAGGGCGATGTCTAATATCCTTATTTTTACCGTAAAAATATATTCAAACATACGTAATAAACTCAAATAATATATTAAGATCATTACCTGAATGTTCTGGGAGAAAAATACTATTTTTCTCCGGCCCCTTTTCTCATTTTCTGATATTTTTTCCATTTCTGCGCTTTTCTCTTCTCTGTTTCTCATTTCACTTTTTGATTTACCATATCTAACGTTTTGCTGGTCCTTAGCTATAAGCTAAGGACCCACCGTTATACTTTGTTCCTTTTGTCTTTTTCTATTTTTTTATTTTATTTTATTTTATTTTATTTTATTTTCTTAACGAAAATTAAAACGGTGCCCTACGATATTTGAAATAATTTCAACTTTTGCATACAAGTTATACAAAATATACGTAACATACTCGTGAAGACGGATCTCAAATCAGACTCCCGAAACTCAAGATGCGAATTTAAATGGAAAAAGGTCAAATTATTTAACTTTCGGCATTTTAGCGGAAACTAGCCGAAAAACGTCAAAATTCACTTTCGAAAGTTTACAAAAATAAAAAATAATCATACGAACCTAACGACGCTTTCGAATTTCGAATCGGAGCTCATTCGGCAAAACCGAGCTCGAAAATCTCTTTCTAATATTTATTTCCAATAAAAACTGAAACCTTCTTCCGATGCCTAACAAACGAGATCTGATTTAGCTCAACTTTTACAGACAGGTCCTAATGGACATTACAAATATTTTAAAATTATCGGCACACCAATCGGAGTCCTAACTTCCGAAACGACTGACCGAGGTCGTTTCATTCTCCTCCACTTAAACTCTCGTTCGTCCTCGAACGAGCCTAAGTCTAAAGAAAAATTCGCACATATAGCAAAAGAACTTGCATGACCTTCATAAACTACTCCATGGGTATTATTTCCTGATTACAGGATCAGAATTATAACACGCATATCGAATTTTTGGAACAAAATATATCTCTGGATAATATGATAACACCACTGCCCACCTTATTTTGACTAAACTGACCCTTCTTCGATCACGAGAGGAGAGTTTTACTTTTTCGAAACAAAGATACATGAAACCTTGAATGGGTTAACATGATTCAGCCGATAATCACCCCTTCGATATACCTTTTGGTATAGAACATGTCGATGTAACTAAAAATTAGCTCACGCTTGATGCAATAGGGGAAGCTTTTGAAGTACCTTGTTACTACACACTATAGAAGATTTGATACAAGCTATATTATTTTTTTTACGAACGCACTATGCAACATCTCAGTTGATGTTAGTGTTGTTCCGCAAGCTCCTTGTGGGAATGTAGTTACTCATATACTACTGTATGTCAAAGGTTCATCTGAACATGATATTGTCTTTGAATTGGAATTATTATGACTTGAAAAAGTAAATATAAAAGAGACATGTAGTTAGACCATGAGCTGAGACAGAATACCAGCAACAGAGTTGATTACATGTGCACTTATAACGCTAAAGTAACTTCTCAAAGAATTGAGGTGTGAAGGAGATATGCCAATGTTGGATGGACGACAAGCTGCACTAGACCTTTATCTCTAAATTTTTATGAAGTAAAACAGCGTCATTATGAGGATCCAGTTCTATTGAATACAGACAGATAGCTAAAGAAAATCGGAGTCACAATACAGGGTTACTACTGACAGTGTTCTCATGTATAAAGATAGACTTTGAGTTTCTGATGTTGCAGATTTACGTGGATAGATTATGATAGAGGCACATTATTCCAAATACAGTATTCATCCAGGTTCGACTAAGATGTACCATGATCTTAAGCAGATTTATTGGTGGGACGAAATGAAGTGTGACATAGCAGAATTTGTGGTTAGTGTTCTAATTGCCAGCAAGTTAAAGGCGTGTCATCTTTCCAGAGTTTATGCTTTCAGCAGATAGGTACGTATATATGATCAGGTTGCCACCTTATCTCTGTTGTTAATAGATTATTAGTGGGTTTAGCAATAATCGACACTCATTGTAGATTTCTGCCGTGGCCTTACTTTGGGTCATGAGAAAAGTGGTATCAACACCTCAGAGATTTAATATTACCATTCAGTATTTGGAGGAAGACTCCTCCACTTAAAGCACAAACTCATGCAGCTATTTGAATAGGAATAACCATCATCGCACAGTTTGCTGGACTAAAGAAGATTTAACTAAGAGCTGAACGTAGGCAGACCTAAGCTACCAACTACCCTTTCGAGTTGCCAAACAGCTGCAACTCTCAAGTTCACAACTCCATACCTTTGTCATAAACACCACCGCCTGATGGATGGTACTTCTATATAAGAATTTCGGCAGAGTTTCCCCTGAAACTGGATGATCCGCAAAAACAGAACCAACACTATACTATACATGGGAATGGATACCGGATAAACTGATAACATAAACATGTTAAGCGGATAACAAGATGAGACAACTGGACCAAAACAATAATATGCTTCCAAAACAATAATATGCTTACCCGGCCACAATAACACGTACTCTGGCTCAACACAGGGAACGTCACAAGCGGCTACCAATTGCCCAAGCTCACTAGTGCCGGACGAAGAAGAAATGGAAATAGATCGAGGATAGAAATAATTAGAGCTTCAGGAAGTTCATCTTCTTATTTTCTTGACTACGAAAGCTAGACTACTTCCGCGTCAGGCGAGCTAAAAAATCGCAATTGAAGAGATAGACATTAAATAAGCTTTGTGGAAAAACATCCATACCAATTTTAACTTCCCAATAAGAAGGAAACTCTGACAATTTACCATAAAATCCTTTTATAATGAAGACAAGCTCATAGAATAACATGACTCTACTAGAATCTCGAACCAAGAGGAGACACATAGATCGAGCATTACTTACCAGCCACTTTACACTGGAAGAAACAATGACACTTCCTGATGGTGATGAATAAGAATCCCATCATCCTACCAACACGAAATTCCGAGAAGAGAGGTAAACTGATTTGACATAATAACAGAAGGTGGAACAACAAGATGCCAGGCAGACAATACCAACACTTACTACCAAATCTCTCATATTTAGAAAAATTAGTAAGGTCTCACAAATGCCAGGAATAAATCGTATCAGAAACTCACCCCTCTACTGCAACCGATTCTTAAATTACGACAATATCCAAGGAAACCGTCGAAACATGATAAGACACACCATTTCCAGATCGATCGAAAAGATAAATCTTACTTACAGATAAGGGAAGAAGAAACACACAGGTCTACTACATCGGATGCCTCAGCATCCTGTCAGACTAGCAGTTCATAGAGCTGCCTCTGCAGCTGAGCTGAGCCACTACCCTGACAAGCACTTTCTGGAGAACCACTGCCACCACAATCTCAACCTCTACTGGATGGTGGCATTTCTCTGGAGGATTGAGATCTAAATAAAATTCCCTGCGACTGTGCAGGTGCCTGAGGCCGAGAGAAAGGACGACGACCTACTTGCCGGAATAAGGAAAAATTCCTCAAAGGATAGCCAGACTCACGATAATGATAACACCTTTTCGCTGAGAATGGAAGCTGGACAGATAGTTGAAAGCTATAAAGAGAAAAACTAGGTCTGATATGGACAAACTACTGGCGCACTCCAAGAATCACGTAACACAAGCTGAGATGACCTAGAAGGTGACCTCCCAAAATAATCGGAACTTTTACCTCCAAATGAGGTACCATGGTTACCCACTAGGGCCACGAGATCTCTTGCTCTCCCGCTCTAACTCTTCCCTCTCTAACTTATGGTATGCCTAATACCTCCAAGCAATATCAACAACGACATCAAATAAAGTCCCAACCTCAATCTCTTGAGCTATCTGGGATCTCAAGGAAAAAGAAAGGTCATCAATAAATCTTTGAATCTCTCGAAATGCTCATGGACTAGTTCTAATACATATTCAGCCATTCTATAGAATTCAATCTCACATTCTGAAATACCAACAGACTAACCGACAGGCTACCCTGTCCAATTCACTCAAACTTGCAACACTTTTCATCTCGCTCGCTACTCGAAAGGAACTTTCCACGATTCTAGAAGAAAAACCGAACCAAGTTAGCTAATAAGAGAGCGGCCCACCAATTCAAGGCTGGACCCCTAAAACTGGAAAGCAGAATAATCAACACCATACCGCTCGATATAATAAAGAGCCTGAAAGATACGGTGACATCATTTTATTTTAAAAGAACCACGAGGTTTATCTGATGCATTGCTTAAGAATTTCGGAAGGTTCAACCGCGTAAAATAATGCAACCTTTTTAGGCACTCGGACCGAACTGATACCTCGGCTGGCTAACCAGCCAGAACAATTAGAGGTACAACACATACTACCTCCGGAATATAAATCACTGCAGCAATATTAAGAACCGAAAAAAGAGCTCCCTGAGATCGAACGTCTACACATGCGGCAACCTGATACGCTGCCCAGCGAATAATAGGTTCTTACGGTGTCTGCGTCGCCAAGATTCTCGTAAAGCATCGTAGAAAGCCAAGGGAACTACAAGGACCTGCTTCCTTGCCCATCGCGAGTTTGTACAACTGAGGCCTGCGCAACTGGATCGTCAACACGATCCACAACTCTCGGGGCTTGAGTAGCCCTAGCCTCAAGCTAGACTACTTCATCCTGAACTCATACCGTTTGCTGATTTGTCGCATGAAGGTTCACAATTACCATGAAAGAATTAACAAAAATACTTTTGCATCCTAGACCGACGCACGATCAGAAAAGAAGGAAATGAAACTTCCTAAATGCCATCATAGCCTCTCGTAGATAAGTACGGACGTCTATGTACCCATCAGCGAGACTCTACTAGACACTGTCTTAGTCTGGATAAACTCTAAACCGGGCTCTGATACCAACTGACACGACCCGAAATCCGATTAGGCCGTGCGGGCACCAGACATCCTCTCCTAGACCCGTCGGGCGAACCCTTACCAATTAAATTAGGAAAATAAATATAATAGTTCATAAATAAGGACAAGACTTAAAAAAAAAACACACAGACATATTGACACTTCTAAGCTGTACGAAAGAAAATTACAGCTAACTACCCAACATACTAAGTTTTGGGCTATCCAGACTAGACATCTAAGAGTACAAAAGAAGACAAATACCTCCTAAAGGGAGCAAAATGCAACTGAAATAATAACCAATAAACTGGTGGCCATCCGGAATAAAAGCTGGCTCACCCTGACAGCTGAAGTCGTCTTCGCTCCTTCACAACGTGGCAAACTCAATCCTGGAGCGAACCTGCCGAAACGAAATAGATAGACAAGAAACAAACAACAAACAAGGGTGAGTCAAAAGGACTCAATAAATGAGGCAGACTAGCCACCTCAAAAAATAGGATAGCTAGCCAGGGAGAAGAAAAACAGATAAACTAAATCCATCTTATTTGAACTATAAACAAGCAAAGCCAAATAATAACTGAAACACGTATGGAATCATAAACAGCCAGGGACATAAGGTAGACAGAACATATAGATATCCTGAACATGCCGACAATCAGAAATACATCCTGTTGCGGCGTGCAACCCGATCCATATATTCATACTGTTGCGGCGTGCAACCTGATTCATATATTTATACTGTTGCGGCGTGCAACCCGATCCGATCCATGTATTTATATTGTCGCGACGTGCAACCCGGGATACGAGCCAGAAATATATAGGCAAACGGAGATACGGTATACATACCGCATATATAAAACATAACACGATAGTCACACAATAGTCAGCACGCGGTGCAATGAAATGGGATGAATGCAGTATGATGCAATGGTGTCACATGTGCCAAATAGATGGAGCGGAATCCTCTTGCTCCGGGGGCGGAATCCTCCTACCCTCAATATGATGCAATGGAGCGGAATCCTCCTGCTCCGAGGGCGGAATCCTTCTACCCTCAGTATGATGCAATGGAGCGGAATCTTCCTGCTCCGAGGGCGGAATCCTCCTACCCTCAATATGATGCAATGTGCATACGAATGCAACATGATGCAATAATAACCCATCACCAGCGCGGGACTCTCATCGACAGCTGGAAAGTATATACCAACTCACAACCAAAGTACAATACTCAGATTCTCAATGCAATACCAATAACATGACATAATATATAATGTAGAATATAAATCCAAGGCTAAGGCGTAATGAGTACGCCTATCGGCAGCTGCACACGTAAGGAACACGTGGTAGAAAATCCACGAGGCTAGGTGCCTCCAAAGAAATGGATATAAACACTTACCTTGTTAAAAAGTTAGTACATCCACTCAATAACCGCTTGTCCTTTGGTTTCATTGCCAAACGATCCCACTCTATTCAATAAGCAAAAAAATATAACAAATTAGGCTAAAGGCTTCATTCCTCACATCTTAGGGCAATCCGGTTAAGAACCTGATACCCTATTCGCATACGCAATACGTAGGCCAGGCCTATGTACAGGGTTTAAGGTCACATAACCAAACCCCAAATAAATTACATTTATATGTTGCCCATCACTCACTGAGTACGAATATATAATCAATTTCATTATCGGGGTCCATTTGACCCTTTAAACTATCAATTTACGTCATTAGGGCGATGTCTAATATCCCTATTTTTACCGTAAAAATATATTCAAACATTCGTAATAAACTCAAATAATATATTAAGATCATTACCTGAATATTCTGGGGTAAAAATACTATTTTTCTCCGGCCCATTTTCTCATTTTATGGTATTTTTTCCATTTCTGCGCTTTTCTCTTCTCTGTTTCTCATTTCACTTTTTGATTTACCATATCTAACATTTTACTGGTCTAAGGACCCACCGCTATACTTTGTTTCTTTTGTCTTTTTCTATTTTTTTTCTTTTATTTTATTTTCTTTCTTAACGAAAATTAAAACGGTGCCCTATGATATTTTAAATAATTTCAACTTTTGCATACAAGTTATACAAAATATATGTAACATACTCATGAAGACGGATCTCAAATCGGACTACCGAAACTCAAGATGTGAATTTAAATTGAAAAAGGTCAAATTATTTAACTTTCGGCATTTTAGCGGAAACTAGCCGAACAACATCGAAATTCACTTTCAAAAGTTTACAAAAATCACAAATAATCATACGAACCTAACGACGCTTTCGGATTTCGAATCGAAGCTCATTCGGCAAAACCGAGCTCGAAAATTTCTTTCTAATATTTATTGCCAATAAAAACTGAAACCTTCTTCCGATGCCTACCAAACGAGGTCTGATTTAGCTCAACTTTTACAGACAGGTCCTAATGGACATTACGAATATTTTAAAATTATCGGCACGCCAATCGGAGTCCTAACTTTCGAAACGACTGACCGAGGTCGTTTCATGGCCTTGGATACATAGCATTAAGGGAATACCCTCAACACTCCATCAATCTTCAGATACCAACTGCACACGGGGTTAACGACTTACGGGGTAAGAAGTCTTCACTTGGAGAATATTATCCTACTTATGAAGGGGATCTTAGCGTTCGACCAATAACCAAAGTAAACATGACCAAAGAGGAGTCCATCGAGTTCAAGGCCATTGAACGGGAGGTTTGAGAAGAGATCAGCGAACTACGTGATCGATTGTCAATGATGGATCAGCTAGTCCCTAAAGCAATAGAATTAGTATGTCAGTTCTCTGAGGTGCTACAGAGGCAAGGAGGAGCCCTATGGCTGATACTGAGTTACCTGACAGTAGCCCATACAAACATACAGCTCCTACAGCTTCCAGTGATAGCTGAGCCAAACCCAGGTGAGCATCTATTACTGTATGTTTCAGTCTCGGAGATAGCATGAAATGCAATCCTTGTACGACAAGAGAATAGGAGGCAATTTCCCGTGAGTACGCCAGCAAAAGACCTTCGCACAGACATAAGTTTCTGCCTTTGCTCTTTCAGTTTATTGCGACCGTGATCATGGCAACCCAGGAGCTGTGCTCGTATTTTCTTGGCCACGCGGTCAGCATGGTCTCCTCCACACCAGTAAGGACCATGTTGTCTAAACCCAGACTCTCTAAGGAGATGGCAGAATGGGCTGAGAAACTAGGAGAGTATAAAATTATTTGCCAACCTTAAACTGCCATCGAGTCATAGGAATTGGAAGGTTTTACCTCAGTCTTCATGGAGAAACTGGAGCAAAAGGCGGAGGAGTCAATCAGGAGCGAAGAAAGATTGAGTCCGTGTGTTGGAAGATTAGCATTGACGTAGATCTCAAAGAGGAAGAAGCCGACCTCGATTTGTGGGCTAGTTAACCCACTAGGATGGTCTTCCACAAGACCATAAGAGCTCAGAGCGACCAAGCAGAGTATGAAGCGATAATTCAAGCTCTTGACTTAGCCTACATACTGGGGGCCAGGGAGGACACCTTCTTCAGTAGCACCCAACTAGTGGGTGATCAAGTCAAAGAAGTTTTTACCACAGAAGGCATCTGTATACTGAATCGACATGAGAAAATAAAAGCCCTCTTGAAAAGTTTTCAGACATGGGAGTTTGTCTATCAGGAAGAAATCTCAAGCGACGATGATGTATCCGAGGATTCATATGACCAGAAGATAGTGGTTGAGCTAACCCCCGTAGACTGGATGAACCTTGAAGTTCCAGAGATAGGATCCACCACAGGGCAGCGTCATGCGCTGGTCAACTACCTGAGCATACCATCAGGTTGTCAGCGGCCCAGAGGTAATGTCTCCAAGCTCAGCACCCTCGAGTGGGGAAGCCCAAGTACACGCCCCTAAACCTTCCGAGGATCGAGCTTGATACAACCCAGCTCGTGAGTAAACCATTTACAAGAAGCCAAGCATGGGAGTTGCAACAGTTGTAGGCCACATTATCAAAAGTGGAACTAATGGGGTAGATTTTGGAGGCTTCTGGACCTGTTTGTAAGCTCACTGCCTCGGAGTCAGAATCTACTCATCGTGATCGTGAGACTGCAGACGCGATCGTGCAAGGGCCTAGTAGTGTCTAGCGCAATCGTGAGGTCTCACACGCGATCGCGCAAGGAGTTGAAGAGGACTGATGAGTTTGACCTTCACGACCGCATGCTCTCGACCTAGATTGTGAAGCTCTGGTTACTCATGCCATGCAATCGCGCGTATGTTGGCGCGATAGCACTATGGCGATAAACAGAATCCTATCTTATATTTAATGACTTTATTTCAGCCCACTTTAAGGGCAATTAGGGCATTTTATACAAATTTTGGAAACTACTACATGTTCTTTAGCCTCATTTACTAGGGTTAGCTTTTGATGACATTGATATTTTTAAGGTTATTGGCTAAGCTTGTTTGCTTAAGCACTTTTGTCCTTGATTTACAATTGAAATCATTCAACTGAGGATCAATTAGTTAAAGTTTTTTTCGATTGTTGTTTTAAGGGGGTGATTAAGCCTCACCTCCTAATTTGCTTCTTTAATTTCAAATTAATCAAGTTTGGTCTTGCTTTAATTTTCTTCTTAATTTTATTGTTATTTTCCTATTTGGTTGTTTGATTCATATCATTTGGTATCAGAGCTCGGATTGGTATTTGTTCTTACAAACACTATCTAGGTTTTGTTCATCAAATAATAAAAAACAAATATACATTCAAAATCCCAAAAAAATTGAGTCATAGAGTTAGGTTACTTTTGGATGAAAATTTTGCTACCAATTGACGGTTGATGATCCTAGAAGCCGTTTCTTGAAGGAATTGAGCGAAAACAACATTTGGGTTGCCAATTTGAAGAATAAAAAAATAGGGTTCTTCAACAAGGAATTGGGGTTTCTCAATTTGGGTGCTGATTTTGAAGAATCAATTATTGGGATTTGTTAGCAGACTAACAAAGAGCATATATCTCAAATCTGGAGCAAAAATCAGCTGGTTTGTAAAGATTCAAGTGAAGAAGATTGCTGAAAAAATGGGATTTGCATAATATCCAGAAAGTTACGCGATCGCGCCATCAAGCGCGATAGCATAGGTCCGCTATCTGTTTTCTCTTCGGTTCGCGTCCGACCTCACGCGACCGCACGTTACTGTGAGCTCCTTTATCGCGATCGCGACCCAGCTCACGCGATCGCATAGATATACCAATTTCCAAAAAAACAGTTTTCTTAGACAGTTTACTTGAAACAGCCCTAAAACAGATTCCAATCACCCAAACTCCATTCTCATCTTCAAATATAGTGAGTTTCTAGATCATAAACAAATTTTCATCCAAATCCAAATTTGTTTCGTGCCAATTCGATTCGTGCTTTTCTATTTCCATCTCGTTGACTTTTTCTAATTCCCGTCCGTTAACTTTAAATGTCTGTTCTTTGCTACATCAACTCCATTTCATCCCGAGTTGAATTGAGTTTTTAAATTGGACTTGAGTGCGAAAAGCAACTTGAATTAGCCAAGAGAGGTAAAAGGCAAGTGTGGTGAGAATATTTAAGCGAGTAGAAGGCAATCATTGAGTGTAAACACGAGTGGATTGTGTGCAATCAAATCAAGTGTAAACACTTAAAGAGTGAATGGGTGAGGATTTTTTCTACTAACCTTGTGTTTTTTGATTGTTTGTAGGTACTATGTCTCAAAATGAAGTTGAGGTGAGCATGGAGACCAATACCTTGATTCATGCGATGTTAGCTCGCTTGGATGTATTCCAAGATGAATTCAAGGGGATCAAGAAATTCGTTGATGACCTATCCAGCAAGTCTAGGCTCCAAGAAGCGGGAAAGCAAGTGGTGGAGACACTTCCAACCGTGGGGGGGTGCAGGGTGATGGTCCTAGTAGGCCTTCTTGGGCTAATGACCGTTATTCTCATATGATAGCCCAAGACACCTACTCTCCAAATGACACTCCACAAGCAAAGGATCCTATTCATGATCCTCCAAGGCATGATCCTCCAAGAGATGACCCTCCAAGATATGAAGCTCCAAGGCATGAAGGTTTGGTGCGTCCATAAATTGGTCGTCAACATGACGAAAAATCTTACCATGCACTTGATGACTATGATGGTGATCAATACTTCTACCCAGTGGGAGGACATAGGGGTCGAGATAGTCGATTTGGAGAGGTTACCAAGGGAGAGATGACTGTGAAGAGGACTACTATGACTATGGTTGTCATGGTGGAAATCGAAGGCTTTATGATGAGGACATTGGATTGAATACTATCAAGATCAATCTTCCTACTTTCCAAGGAGGTAGTGATCCTGAAGAGTATCTAGAATAGGTTGTAAAAATGGAGAGAATCTTCCAAATTAACAATGTGCAAGAAGCAACAAAAGTCAAGTATACCATTACTCAATTTGAAGGCTATTTGTTGGGAATCCAAGCATAGGCAAAGGGAGACTCATAGCCTACTTGCAAAGGGTGGATGGATAGCAATGAAAGCAATGATGGAAGAGCGATTCTTACCCAAGAACTATGATGAAGAGTTGCTCAAGAAGTTCGACAACTTGAGGTGAGGAAGCAAATGGGTTCTGCAATACTTTGATGAGTTTGAGAAGACAAGGATAAAGGCTAACATTCAAGATGGGGATCGACTCTTTATTCCAAGGTTTTGTGGAGGCTTGAATGGAGATATCTCTTCTCCCATGGAATTTCACCAATTTAATTCCTTGTATGATGCTTTTCAAGCGGCGCTGAAGGTAGAGAGAAGGCTCAAGTTGGACAAGTCATTCAAGTCCAAGGGCACCTCTTCTAATTGGAACAAAGAAAGGGACAATTTGAAGACCTATTCACCGTGGGACAAAGCAAAGGAGCCGAGGCAAGAGTTCAAGGTCCAATTTGACAAAGCCTAGCCCAAGGAGGAGCCAAAAGTGGAAGGTAACAAAGCTAAATCCGAAAGGTTGTCTAATATTCAATGTTATAAATGCAACAATCGAGGCTATATGATGAGTGATTGTCCCAACCAGAGAACCATGGTTGCTTTAGGCAATGGTAGTTATAGAACGGAAGATAGTGAGGTAATGGAGATAGATGGAGACATTCCTTGTGGTAAAGACTTTAATTGTGGAGGAGAAGAAAGTGAGCACCTTGAGGAAGAAAATATTGCAACTCTTGTTGTTAGGAGGTTAATGGGAGTACACGTAAAGGAGGACTCAGACCAAATGAGAAATTTGTTTCATACTCATTGTAGGATCCAAGGTACCGTTTGTTCTCTCATCATTGATAGTGGGAGTTGTGTTAATGTAGCAAGTGCTACTTTGATTGAACAACTCAAGCTTCCCACTAGGCCAACAACCTTATAAGCTACAATGGTTGAATGATTGTGGGGAATTGAAGGTGACCAAGCAAGCTTTGATCAAATTAAGGTAGGAAACTACCAAGATGAGATCTTGTTTGATGTAGTTCCAATACAAGCTTGTCACATTTTGCTTGGTAGGACTTGGAAATATGATCGTTCAGCAAAGCATGATAGCAAGACTAATAAGTATGCTTTGGAATTGGAAGGGTGAAAACACATCCTTAATCCATTGACTCCGGCTCAAATGAGTGAGGGATATAGGAAGATGAGGGAGTTAAAGTTGAAAAGAGAGAAAGGAAAAAAAAAGGGAGTTGAAGGGGGAAGAGTGGGAGCTACTACACAAAAGAGTGTGGACACAAAAGAAGGAGTGAGGGTATTTTTGTCAAAGAAGGAGTATTGTGAAGTATTGAATGAGGAGATGCCATTGATCCTCCTCATGCACAAAGACCATGTTTTGCTTACTAATGAACTAACCTCTTCTTTGTCTAGTTCTATTTCTTCTCTTTTGCAAGGTTATGAAAAAATCTTCCCGAGGAGTTGCCTAGTGGATTGCCACCTCTAAGAGGCATTTAGCATCAAATTGACCTTATTCTGGGATCACAATTGGCCAACAAGGCCGCCATAGGAGCAACCCGGAGTCCATTAGAGAACTTCAAAGACAAGTGGAAGAGTTGCTTGAAAGAGGACCTGTGCAAGAAAGCTTGATTCCATGTGCGGTCCCGATCAAGTTCCAAAGAAAGATGGGACTTCACGCATGTGTGTGGATTGTAGAGCCATCAACAAGATAACGGTAAAGTATCGTTTTCCTATTCTTAGGTTAGATGATATGCTTGATGAACTATATGGTTCTTGTGTGTTTTCTAAGATTGACTTGAGGAGTGGCTACCACCAAATCCGGATGAAACTGAGTGATGAGTGGAAGACGGCGTTTAATACCAACTTTGGTCTTTATGAATGGCTTGTCATGCCCTTTGGCTTGACCAATGCTCCTTCAACCTTCATGAGATTGATGAATCATGTGCTTAAATCTTTCACTGGGAAATTTATTGTAGTGTACTTTGATGATATTCTTGTCTATTGCAAATCCCTTGATGAGCATGCTAATCATTTGAAACAAGTGTTTGATGTTTTGAGAAAAGAGCAATTATTTGCTAACTTGAAAAAGTGCTCCTTTTATGTTGATAAAGTTATGTTTCTTGGCTTTGTGGTGAGTACAAATGGTGTGGAAGTTGATGAGACTAAAGTAGAGGCCATTAAAAATTTGCCAACTCCTAAAAACATTGGTGATGTAAGGAATTTCCATGGGTTGCTTAGCTTTTATAGGAGATTTATGAGGGGTTTTAGTACCATAGCTGCACCGTTGACCGAAGTGATAAGGAAGGATAAGGCATTTGTGCGGGGGAAAGAACAAGAGAATGCTTTTGTGAAGTTGAAAGAAGTGCTTAGTTCAATACCTATCCTACAATTACCTAACTTTGATAAAACCTTTGAAGTTGAGGTGTGATGCAAGTGGAGCAGGAATTGGAGCCGTGTTGATGCAAGATCAAAAGCCCACTGCCAATTTTAGTGAAATACTCAAGGGGGCCACCGCCAAATACTCCACTTATGACAAAGAATTGTATGCTTTAGTGAGGGCTTTGGCCAATTGACAAACCTATCTTGGGTCAAAAGAGTTTGTCATTAGAACTGACCACCAATCTTTAAAACACCTCAAATCCAAAGAGAAGTTGAATGTGAGGCATGCCAAATTGGTGGAATTCCTTGACACCTTTCCTTATGTTATCCAATACATAAAGGGGAAATAAAATGTCGTGGCAGATGTTTTGTCTAGAAAATTTGTACTTCAATCAAGAAGGAATGTGTTGTTGAACACTTTGGGAACCAAGCTCATGGGTTTTGAAAGCATGAAGTAGATGTATACCAATGATCCAGATTTTGGAGAGCTTTATTATACTTGTGAATTGGAGGAAAGAAGAAGGAGGTTCACTAGATTCTGTGGAGAGGAGGAACAAGGTGAAGATGTGGAGAAAAAGAGGTTCCACAAATTTGAGGGTTAATTATTTAGAAATGGGAAGTTGTGTGTGCCTAACTCTTCTTGGAGGGAGTTGTTTGTGGGGGAAGCTCATAATGGAGGTTTGATGGGGCATTTTGGAGTGAGAAAGACCATTGATATCCTTAAGGAGCAATTTATTGTCGTAGGATGAAGGTGGATGTTACAAGGGTGTGTGGCCAATGTTTGGAGTGTAAACAAGCTAAGTCGAAGCTATTTCCACATGGTTTGTACTCACCTCTCCCCACCCCTTTGGGTCCTTGGCTTGACATTCTATGGATTTGTGCTTGGTTTGCCTAGGACCAAAAGAGGAAAAGATAGTATTTTCGTGGTAGTTGACAGATTCTCCAAAATGGCGCATTTTATTCCTTGTCATAAAAGTGATGATGCATCCCATGTTGCTAATTTTTTTGTTGAGCATATGCTTAAGTTGCATGAGGTTCCTAAAACTACTGTTAGTGACAGGGATTCCAAATTCCTTAGCCACTTTTGGAAGGAATTGTGGGGAAGGCTTGGTACTAATTTATTGTTCTCTACTTCTTGCCACCCCCAAACCGATGGCCAAACTGAGGTTGTCAATAGAACCTTCGGAACCATTTACAAGAAGCTAAGCACGGGAGTTGCAAAAATTGCAGGCTACATTCTCAAAACTGGAACTATTTGGGCAGATTTTGGAGGCTTCAGTGCAAGCTCACTGCCTCAGAGCCAGATCTACTCATTGCGATCGCACAAGGGCCTGGAAGTGTGCAGCGCGATCGCGAGGCCTCAGACGCGATCGCGTAAGGAGCTGAAGAGGACTGAAGAGTTTGACCTTCACGGCCGCGTGCTCTCGACCGTAATTGCGAAGTTCTGGTTACTCATGCCACGCGATCGCGCGTATGTTGGCGCGATAGCGCTTTGGCGATAACCAGAATCCTATCTTAAGTTTAATGACTTTGTTTCAGCCCACCTTAGCGGCAATTAGGGAATTTTATGCCAATTTTGGAAACTATGGAGTACTATATAACTTCCTTAGCCTCATTTACTAGGGTTAGCTTTTGATTGCATCGATATTTGTAAGGTTATTGGCTAAGCTTGTTTGCTTAAGAACTTTTGTCCTTGATTTGCAATTGAAATCATTCAATGGAGGATCAATTAGTAAAGTTTTCTTTGGTTGTTGTTTTAAGAGGGTGATTAGGCCTCACCTCTTAATTTGCTTCTTTAATCCCAAATTAATCAAAGTTGGCCTTACTTTAATTTTCTTGTTGTTTTCCTATTTTGTTGTTTGATTCATATCAAAGGGTGAAGTATCTTTCGCTTTTTAAAAGCACTTATTTTTATGTTGAGTTCCTTTTTACTTTGATCACAGTATTTTCATACTCATCAGTCATGTTATGGGTTTTCACCCACAACATTTCATGCCTAGCTCCCCTTTATAACTAAAAGTACTATTTTACTTAGCCAGTTTTAATTACTTATTCAGATCCATCTACGATCCAACTATTCATAGCACCGACATGACCTAAGTTGAAGTAATATACTTACTTTTCGCTTCGAAAAATAGGGTACACTACTCGCTTAGAGCTAGACATGTCTAGCTCAGCCACCAGGCATTACTCATACGTTGAACTCGTTAATTCAACAACTGCACCTACATACCGACGAAAATTCCCGTTCTCATAGTGCCATAAAGTCTTAAATACTTGAGTAACTAAGCAGAGATGTTCGAAGTCCGATGCAAAAGTGCCCGTTTCCACACGGGCTAAAGTCGTCCCATTGTGGGCACAACTTAAGCCGTCACCTATTGACGCAAATGAAGCACCCTTTAGTGCGCACACCCATCTCTTGAAGAAACTAGCTCAGAAAGGTATTGGAAATAGAAGCTCTTTGAAAGGATTTCTGCTTCTTCCATACAGAATCAACCACCTTGTCAACCATGGGAACATATTCATCATATCCTGAGAAGTTTGTAGTGTAGCCTGATGTTCCAATAGCCTTAGCCTGTTTGATGAGGATAATAATAGTATATGATAAGAAAACTATGTAATCATAATTTCATTCAGGAAGGGAATAGGGAAGGCGATATTTTCATGAAAAGTACGGGAACTCAAATCCTGAATTACTCCGTCTCTCAATGAAGGAGAGAATCTAGATTCTCTCCGATAGAAGGAAGGCTAACTAACGAAAGGTTAAAGTGTTGCTTGACTACACATTACATCACATGTAATTACACAAGTACGTATAGAACTATTGATGAATGACAAATATCCCATAGGCTTATAATATACAATTAGTTCTTCCTGAATACAACATTTGTTCATAACAATTGTAAAAAAAGGGAAAATGGAAGACTAAAAACAGAGAGCTCCTCAGGATTAACATGACTGAAGATCCTTCATCTGGATTATAGATACAAGCCGTAAAACAGTCAGGAGTTCTTCTTTTCTTCTGACAGCCCGAGATATGTCTGCCCGGGCATTCCCTCAAGGTACGCAGCCGTTGGTACAACCAAAGCGCATTCACTTGATCAAAGCAAGGGACCTTATAAGCATCTAAGTACAGGCCTTACCTCCTCCATCTTGCCTGCTGAACTCGAAGAGAAACTTGAAGAGTCGCCGCAGAGATTAGAAAGAAAACCTGACCATCTGAGTCAACCTCAATTGGTCAAACTAGAGTGTACAGCCCCGCAGATCTTCAAGTACAATTAGGAGCTCACCAGGGACGGAGAGGCTTGAGCTGGGAATCTACCATAAGGGAGCCTCTTTCTTTAGGTATTCCACAGCCAACGATCGATGAAGTGTTGCAATAGCGGTTCAGCTGAAGCAGATAACCAAGGTGGAAGCCATGAATCACGAGGGTATCTAAATCTCAGTGACACCTTAATCACCTGACGACATGAAGCTGTATCCTCTAGCCTACCATGAAACAAAGCCAAGCACAAGAACATCATCCCTACGCCATCAAAAGAGCTATTCGAATATCAGGAATGTCCTGGAAGAGAAGCCTCATGACAGCCGAAAGGGTTAAGCCTCCTGACCCATCATGACAAGAGGAATATTACAGCAATCGGCATGTTAGAAGATGAGCGCACAGTAATCAATGCACATGACACAATGAAGACATTCCAAAGGACGTCATTAGAATCCCGATCAAACTTCATGACTCGGGGGACACCATTCGTTCCTTCATGGATGAAGAAAGAAAAGTAGATAAACTACATAAGAGTTTCCTCCTATAGTTCCCTCATGAATCATCCATTTGGAACCAAGAAGAATTTATGAGAATATCAAACCAAGATCAAAGGCGACCATTTCTGAGGAAAGAAAGTTTCTGACAATCATAAAAAATTGTTGAAGAAGAGAAGTATTTTCTGAAGAGGAGTTTGTGATTTCTTTACTGTCACGAAGTCTCTATTTATAGGCAGAAAAGAGATAAGGATGACACATGAAATAGTCAAGCGCCATTATTACTGAAGATATGATATGATTTGGAGCAGTTTATAGCAGTTCTTGGAAAGGTGCATAGAATCGGTATCAACCAATCAGATGAAAGCACACGGAGTTCTTGAAGAAATCATCATCATTCTCAGTCAAAGGGTCTACGACTCTCAAGAAGTCAGTGAGATATCTTTTCACATCTATCTTGTACGCTGCTTTCACTTCCTGACTGCTTACATCAGCACTCAGCAAATGGGGGGACTGACTGTGTGGGCAAAAACATACCACCTACTACTATGGGGATACGAGTCCAGGTGGAGAGACTAGGTTTATCAAACAAGTCACCGAGCACAGAGGATACACACCTGCTACTTGGGCTAATGACCGTTCAGGCGGTACGACCATAGGACGCAGGGCATACATTCCACTACCTTAGGTTTACAGTCTCCTAGTTAGGATTTAGTATACGCCACCACCTTGAGTTATAGGCCCATAACCTTATTAGTCTTTGTATTTTACCTTAATTAGGACTGGGTATCCACTACTATAAATACCCCTCCTTACATTGTATTTTACAACGAAGCGATTCACCATAGAATCCAGCTATTCTCAAGAAATAAGATTACTTTACTTTTCTTGCTCATTATTTCTCTCTTTTACTTATTTACTTTTCTATTGTATTTACTTTATTGCTTGTGACATCATTCTAAATTAATTTTTTAACCTAGGCGATCGATTTTAGGCATAAATAGTAGTCCTTTAAAAATTCGTCGTCATGCTTCCGATCTGGAAGATGTCCTCCATGCGCTTCTCCCGTTTATGGGTGACATGATGCGCTTTTTTGAACATATTCTGCATCTGCTGAGTGACTCAATGGAGCCCATCGGTATTTGAGTGTACCAAACGAGGGCGCCATTGGTCAAGGTTGAGCCGAACCTCTTTACCAGACCAGACTGGAGTTATTCCTCAGAGATTTTTTTGCTTTTGACGGCTGTATAGTACGTAACAATATGCTCTTCCGGATCCGTTTTCCTATCGTATTTTAAGTTATCCAACAGGCGAAAGTGCTTTGGTACGTGGATCGGTGCATCGCTTGCTTTGTATGCATGCTTATAAAACTTTTGCTCATCTACGGTTGTAATCTGGGGTAGAGCACCCGACACGTTACCAATCCGATTGTGGATAGCCTTCATCTCCTTTAAGATGTCCTGAATGACAGATGTTCTTTTGAGTTCTTGATTATTAAGTGTCGTTGAGCCTCCAGAGACGGCGTCCATGTTCAGTCTGCAATTAGAAATGGATGCTGGTGAATCGTTTATGGGCACTGGTCCTCGCGGGGATGCTTGCCACTGAGACGATCCTGCGAACATCAGATTGTTTTAGACTATAGTATTTATTGGCCTATAGTATCTGTTCAAAATCAGTCTACATGCCTCAAATCTGTATCTTTTATAAGCACAGTAATTAACATAGTGTTATTCAGATCAACAGAAACCAACATACTACAATTATAACAACAGTCGATGAGCTTTTAATTCGGAACATCCTATACAATATTCCAGTGAAGAAACTAACCTAAGGTCATAATAAATAACCAAAGAATAATATAATAATCCTATAATAGGGAAATAATCAGTGCAATTAATAACATCAGTAAAAAAAAATTATAGAGGTCAATATGAGAAAATGCAACAGATTCATAGCTAAATAATGGCATAGAACAATCGTAACAGTGGGTAACCACCAAGCTAAACGACATTGGAGAGAAGATATCAGAGATCAACGACAGCTGTGATGAAGTCTTCGTAGTATGCTTTGCACACGTCTTCGATTTCTGATTCTTTAGATTTGGAGAAGTGGCGGAGGTGGTGGAGAAGATTTTCTGGCTTGCCCGAGCGAAGGCTTTTTGGATGAATGGACCGACGTCTTCACAGTTGACTATTGCGGCGGAGAGCAGGATCTTGTCGAGTTTATCGCCCGAGTCACCATTTTTTGCCACTGCCGCAACCATTTTCCGGCATATCTTCGACGTGTTTATTGAGTTATTTTTGATGGAGAGGGGATTTAGGACAGAAAATGGAAATGGAGAAAAATAAGGGACGCGAGGATGTAGTAGTGGGCGTTGAAATGAGAAAGAAAAATGAAATATGCTAGGAAAATATTGCTATGTGGTGTAATTTGTATAATGTTGCTATTTTTTTTTTTTGTAATATAGTTGTATAAGTTTGTATGTATATTTATTTATATATATATATATGTTATACTTTAAGCACCTCCTAAGGACACTAGAAGGGGGGGGGGGTTGAATAGTGTCCTCCGATTTTTGTTGTAAGAACCTGGTTCTTCCGTAGTAGAACAAGGTTCCTCAGTTCTCTTTTATGCAAACTGTACTTAAGAACACACTTCAAAACATTCACCAAGAACACAAGGATTTTACGTGGAAAACTCCTTGCTCAAGGGAGAAAAACCACGACCCACACTCTGGGATTTTGAATCTCAATCCACTAACACAAGAGCAACGTTTCAGATTACAAACTCTGTAACCAAGGGGCTACACTCTAGACCCTAATCACTAACCAAAGCTAAACTCTAGCTTTTTCTAGTAATCACAAAGTAGTTTGCCTAATACATATGCTTCTGAAATAAGCTAATAGACAAAACAATGAACACTTGTAACAGAGACAACTTACAACTCGATGAACCTAGACAAGAGATCTAGACTCAAATTCTCTGCATGCAAACCAGTTGTCTTCTTCAGTTTTCCGACGTAGACAGTTCTTCAGATCACCTCTATATGCTCTCGACTCTCTATTTGAAAAACTAACTTTGGCTATGTCTTCTACTTCCTTTTATACGAGTTTTGCAACCCTAGTTGAGTCCTACTGGGAATCCTCTTTAATTATGGTATTTGAAGATTCGCAGTAACTCTTTTCCATGTTGAGGTATAACTCTTGTTCACACTTCAAAGACACAGCCTGGACACCACCTCTTTTAGTCTGACTAGGATATGTCTTCAACCACGCGCCTCTACTCCTAGTTCCACAGGGATTTGCAACCCGTAATCTTTTCGATCAAGCGTGCCCTTCAACTCAAGGACTAGGTCCTTCCATGAACCTCAGTGTCCTTCCTGTTTGTC
Source organism: Petunia x hybrida (assembly GCA_037355625.1). Classification (NCBI taxonomy): domain Eukaryota; kingdom Viridiplantae; phylum Streptophyta; class Magnoliopsida; order Solanales; family Solanaceae; genus Petunia; species Petunia x hybrida. Next base: position 1,836,870 of record JBBBVM010000465.1, read on the forward strand.
ATACTTCAAAACCAGCTCTCAACAAATTCCCCCTTTTTGATGATGACAAACAAATGTTGCCCAAGAACCTACATAACATATACCAAAAACAAGAACAAAAAATAACAGAACAATAAAAACAGATGAGTTAGGTCACAAACACCCCAACATTCCTTCTTCCCCCTTTTGGCATCATCGAAAAGATTCAAAGACCTGCAGGAACCTGTCAGATTAATCTAGTCTAGAGCACAAGGCAACTCATCAGTGTCAAGAACATAGGTATATCAAAATAAGGGCCCAACAAGGAACCAGGTACTGAAACAAGAAACAGTCGCAAACATAAGAAATTTAAAATCAACATCCAGAGGGTGACAGCAGCACCACTCTATTTAGTTACACAACAAAAATTGAAATTGTCTCAATTATCCAAATCATGCAATCAAGGGAGAATAGGGAGGAGTAAAGATCAGGTGGGGTAGGAAAAGAGAAAGATAGGAGGACAGGACTGGAAGAATCACAGCTGAAGGTTGAAGTGCTTAACGAGTGCCTCAAGTTGTTTCGTATTTTTGGCCCTCTCCATCACCAGCTCGGCCTCATACTTGTGGCAATCAATCTTCAAGCGATCAATTTCTTGATCCTTCACCTTCAACTGCCTGTGCAGTTCAGCATTTTCTTCATTAACTTCAAGAACCATTTTCTCCAGTTCCTGCACAGCACCAATGGCCTCATCAGGTCCAAACTCTTCACTGTCCTCTGACTCCTCCTGCTTGACCTGCATTGGCCTTTTGGAGACCCTGCTTTCTTGAAAGAAGTCACAGTTTCTCAGCACATTAACCCCAAACTTCTGATGGATGGTAGGCTTCTTTCCTACTTCTAAGGGCACTCCAAAACGCTCAAGAATCTGATGGATGATGTAAGAGTGCACAAGAGAGTGTGGCTTCTGATCAGTATCACAAATTCTCTTAATGTGCCTAATGATAAGCCCAGGCAAATTAATTTTCACCCCTCTATCCATCAGATCCATATATGTTAGATCAAGAGCACTAGCCTCACAATTCCTTTCTCCCCTAGGTAGAAGAAACCTATGCACAAACTCAAACAACAGCTGATGTGCAGGCTCCATCTCTTTCTTCTCAACCTTCCTCTCCTTCCTCAATCTGGGTTTCCCTGAGAACTTTCTCACAACATCTAAGGGAGTAACTCTATCTGTTCTCTTTGGCCATTTTAGCTTGACATACCTGCAATACCCTTCAGCAGGTACATCCAGAATTTCTCCCAATTCAGGTCTCCCAAATTCAATTTCCACTCCTTTCACAGTGGTAAACACCCTCCTGGCTACCACCCTGCAATTTGTATAAAACTCCCTGACTTCATCCACAAACAGCTTCCTGTCTTTGTTGACAAACACACTCAGCCAACCCTGGTTTCCTATCATCCTCAACAAGGGTTTCATATGAAACTCTTTTTCATCATCCAGAATGCTGCCTGGCAGCACCTGATGTTTAGAGAAAAAGGCTTCCCTATCCACTTCTTTTCTTTTCTTCTTACTCTCAATCTCACTGTCAGTGTCAGAATCACTGGGTTCCACATAACTCCCAGCTTCACTTTCCTCCTCTTCCTCACCAGCTCTCTTCTCCTCTTCTTCTTTCTTCTTCTCTTCTTCCCTCATCTTCACATTTTTTACTGTCTTTCCTAGCTGTTCAACCTTCTCCATCTGTATCTTCAAAGCAGACCTAGTACCCATTCTTCTAACAACAGGCTCCCTAGCCTCTTTATCACCTCCTTCTTCACTATCGTCATCTACCAACCTAGTTTTCAACACAGGCTTACCATCTCTCACCAACCTTCTTCTTTTTTCAGGCTCTATTCTATTTTCTTTTACAAAAACCACCTCATCTTCTTCTTCCTCACCAGTCAGCTTCTCATCCTCTGCCCCAAACTTTCTTTTTCTTCTTGATTTTTCTTCTTTCTTGTCACCCTCTTGCTTTTCAACAACAACTTCCTTGTTCCCTTCCTCATCAGATTCTGTCCAGCTAAAATCTGCATCCTCAGCTCCAGTGGGGTTTTGACAAGCAACTGGCTCTTGTCTCACACCCCCATAAGCTTCAGCAGTAGCAGGTCCAACACACTCCGGACCTTTAGGCACAGAATCCTCTAAACACACCCCTGTTCCACTCACATCTTTACTTGACTCACCAACATCTTTTCCCAGAGATTCATCATTATCCAGTTCCCTCAACTGTTCTTCTATTTTTTCGGCTATATTTAACTCGCCTCTAGACACACCGTCTACAACATCCTGCACATCTTCTCTAGGTTCATTCTCTTTAGTTTCTTGTTCCTCCTCACGTGGGTTCCCCCTATCTATGTTGTCCCTCTGCTCAACATCTACTATTTTATCTAATTCAGCAACTAGGGTTTCAGTTTCTACAATGCCAGGACTGGCTATATCAACTGAACCAACAGGTGTAGATGGAGTAGGATCAGAAATTACCTCAGGTAACGGTTGAGATGAACTTTGAGTAGTGGGTGTTGAAGGAACGGCTCTTGATTTTAACTTCTTGACCAGTTTCTTGTCCCCCTTTTTGAGAAATTTTAGGCGAGCCCTAGCAATTCTTTCAGCAAGAGTGGATGGAGGTGGTCTTTCAGACATCTTGAAGAATTTTGTAAAGATTCCTGAGTTTGTTGACGGTTTATCTATTTTAGGGCTTGAGAGAATTTTGATGTTCAATTTGAAGAGGTGGATGAGATCATGAGAGATTGAAGAAGTGTTGTAGAAAGAGAGAGGGTTTTGGTGAAGTGACAATGTCTAGGGAAGGCAAAAAAATAATGAGTATAAAGAAGGGCAGCTTTTTGAACTTTTTGAGAACCGGGAGAAGTTAAGAGATTTGACGGTTATGAACTTAATTTAAATATACCCTTTTCAAGAAGTGGGGTCCAAGCAATTTAAAAGGAGTTCTATCCTAAAAAGGAATGTGTTCCTATAATTTTGGACAGTTATGAGACTATGGAGAATCTCCCATGATGCACGTACAATAAACAATTTTAATTCCAGTTGTGACAACTAACAAATAGAGTAGGTTTACTGTACCTGGACACGATTCCTCACGTTAACACTGGTTCCTCCTCAGTACACAGTAGGTTCTTCATGGGATCACATTATTTGTACCTAATGCTCAAAACACTAAAAACGAGTGTACTTACTCAAGTACAAATTTAGTCCAGATAGTAATGACAAATTCCTAACAGACACTTTTACTACTAACCTAGCCAATCACCAGGGGATTACCTGCTGGGTCATCCGTGTATTTTGGTCATCCCTAACTCCAACCTGTTCCTCTCGAACTGCACCTTGTTCAAAGCTTTGGTAAATATGTCAGCAATTTGGTCTTCAGTCCTGCATGAATTCATAGTGATTAGACCCTTTTCTACATTGTCTCTCAGAAAATGATGTCTAATATCAATGTGTTTGGTCCTTTTGTGTTGGACTGGGTTCTTGGCAATGTTCACAGCACTAGTGTTGTCACAAAAGATTGGCACTGCCCCACACTTGATTCCAAAATCCTCCAGTTGCTGCTTGATCCATAGCAATTGTGAGCAGCATGAAGCAGCTGCCACATACTCAGCTTCAGCAGTTGACAAGGCAACAGAGTTTTGTTTCTTTGTAGCCCATGACACCAAGCAAGGACCTAAGAAGTGTGCCATCCCCGAAGTGCTTTTCCTATCAACCAAATGACCTGCATAATCTGCATCAGCAAAACCAATTAGTTCAAAAGTTCCACCTCTGGGATACCAAAGGCATAGATCCTGAGTCCCTTTCAAGTATCTCAGAATTCTCTTCACAGCTGTCAAGTGTGATTCCTTAGGTTTTGACTGAAATCTGGCACACAGTCCTACGCTGTAGACTATGTCAGGTCGACTTGCTGTGAGATAAAGAAGTGAGCCAATGATTCCTCTATACTTGGTCTCATTTGTCGAAGGACCAAGTTCATCCATATCGAGCTTTGTTCCAGGAGCAATAGGAGTAGTCATCTCCTTAGCTCCTTCCATGTTAAACTTCTTCAACAATTCCTTGACATATTTTTGCTGGTGTATCATAGTTCCTTCCGGCGTCTGCTTTATCTGCAACCCAAGGAAGAAATTCAATTCACCCATCATGCTCATTTCAAACTCACTTCCCATCAGGTCAGCAAAACCTTTGCTCAGCTCCTCATCAGTGGCTCCAAAGATGATATCATCGACATACACTTGAACTACCAGCAGATCCTTTCCTTGCTTCTTGAGAAATAGTGTGTTGTCAATTTTACCTCTTGAAAAGCCATTTTTCATCAAGAACCCTGAGAGTCTTTCATACCAGGCTCTAGGAGCTTGCTTCAAACCATACAGAGCCTTGTCCAGTTTGTACACATGATCAGGGAATTCATTGTTCACAAAACCTGGAGGCTGTACTACATAGACTTCTTCATTTAGGTACCCATTCAAGAAGGCACTCTTCACATCCATCTGATACAGTGTGAATTCCATGTATGTAGCAAAAGCAATCAGCATTCTAATGGCTTCCATTCGTGCCACTGGTGCAAAGGTTTCATCATAATCTATTCCTTCTTCTTGACTGTAGCCCTGAACAACCAACCTTGCCTTGTTTCTTGTAACTATGCCATGTTCATCCAGCTTATTTCTGAACACCCATTTAGTTCCAATTATGGATCTGTCCTTTGGCTTAGGAACTAGGTGCCACACTTTGCTTCTTTCAAATTGATGAAGTTCCTCCTGCATAGCTATAATCCAATCTGGATCTTCTAGAGCTTCTTTGACATTTTTTGGTTCCAAGGCTGAGAGGAAAGCAAAGAATGCACAGAAGTTCTTTAATGCTGACCTAGTCATAATTCCTGTATCCAGTTCAGATAGAACATTCTCCAAAGGGTGAGAACTTTGATGTTTCCATGGCTTGATCTGGATCTGATTAGAAGAACCTGCAGCATCGTCTTGAGTAAATTCTTCTTGACTTTCTTGATCTTCAGCTTCATCAGAAGTTCCCCCTGTCAAGTTGACTCCTTCATCTGACATGACTTTGCTCTCCTTTTCATCCGAGTCCTCCAGTTCATCTATGCTTTCTTCTCTTCTTAAGCCAATCACCTGATCATCTGCATCATCTTCTCCTATTTCCTTATCTGATTCATCGAACACAACATGCATACTTTCTTCTACTACTTGTGTTCTTCTGTTGAGTACCTTGTATGCCTTACTTTGAGTGGAGTATCCCAGGAATATTGCCTCATCACTCCTAGCATCAAACTTTCCCAAGGGTTCCTTGCCATTGTTGTGAACAAAGCATTTGCACCCAAAAGGCCTTAGGTGGGCAATGCTTGGCTTTCTACCTCTGAGTAACTCATATGGAGTTTTGTCAAGAATGGCTCTGATGGAACACCTATTTAGCAAGTAACATGCAGTGTTTACAGCTTCAGCCCAGAAGTTTCTTGCTAGTCCACTTGACAGCAGCATGGTTCTAGCCATATCCTCCAACGACCTGTTCTTCCTCTCAACCACCCCGTTTTGTTGGGGAGTTCTTGGTGCAGAAAAGTTGTGATCTATGTTGTTCCCTGCACAGTACTCAGAAAATTTTGAGTTTTCAAACTCAGTTCCATGATCTGATCGAATACTGATGAGTTCAAGACTTAGCCTTTTCTGAACCACACCAGCCCAGTCTTTAAAGTTCTCAAAAGCTTCATCCTTAGAGGCCAAGAACAAGGTCCATGTATACCTTGAGTAGTCGTCAACAATCACGAACACAAACCTCTTTCCTCCTCTGCTTTTTACTCTCATAGGTCCACACAAATCCATATGTACCAGCTCCAGTGGCTTAGATGTGCTGACCACTTTCTTTGACTTGAATGACATTCTTACATGCTTTCCCTTTACACAGGCATCGCACACTTTTATGTTTTCAAACTTCTTGTTTGGCAATCCACGAACCAGTTCCTTCGAGGCTAGCTTATTTAATTGAGTGAGACTTGCATGACCCAGCCTTTTGTGCCACAGCTGAGAGTCGCTTTCTTGTACATTCAAACATGTCAGGTTGTTTTCAGGTAAGGACCTCAGTGACGCCTTGTACACATTGTTCACTCTTTTTCCTTCCATTACCACTTCTCCACTCTGTAGGTTCTTCACGATGCACCCTACAGATGAGAAGCTCACTTCGTTTCCTCTGTCACATAGTTGAGAGATGCTCAGTAAATTGTGTCTAAGACCATCCACACAATACACATTTTCAATTGCATGCTCAAGAGATCTCCCAATCTTCCCAATGCCTACTATCTGACCACTTTTTCCTCCTCCGAAGGCCACACTGCCTCCTTGAAATGCTGCGAGTGAGAGAAAGTTTCTTCTATCTCCTGTCATGTGCCTAGAACAACCGCTATCAAGAATCCAGCTTGAGTTGTTCTCCCTCACTCCAGCCTGCAAAACAATTAGAGGTTAGCCTTAGGAACCCAGACAAGCTTGGGTCCCTTCTTATGAGAAAATGGATAAATCAGATCTTGTTTGGCCCATTTGGGTAAAACACAATTTTTATTCTTGGCCCTTGCCTTGGTAATGTTAACACACCTTTGTTTAGTATGACCGGTTTGACCACAGAAAGTGCATAACATGTTGCAAGGTAATCCCACATATTTGCTTTTAGGATTATATGGAGGCAAGGGCTTCTTGAATCCTAAACCTTGTTTTCCTTTATTTTGATTTTCAAGAACCCAATGCATTGCTTCTGAAGACTTATTCCATTTTGTAAGTCTGGTAAGTTCAAGTTTTGAGTTTTCAACCTTCTGATTTAACATCTTATTTTTTTCAATTTCTTGGTATAAAATCTCATTTGTCCTTTTCAATTCATCTTCCAGAAAGGTTTGAACTTCACTCATAACTTGCTTACCATTCTTACTCTCTCTCAACTGACTACATTCTAATTCAAGCTCAGTGATCTTAGAGTTTGACACAAGAGTCTGCCCTTTCATGATGGCATTTATTTCTTCAAGCTCAATGTTCTGTTCTAGGAGACTTTTGTGCTTAGTTCTAAGATCACCCAGTTCTTCAATTAATTTATCTTTTTCAAGCTTTTCTTTTTCATATCCTTCAATCAATGTGGCTGTGATTAGGATTAGATTTTCAGAAGAGTATGTATGTAAAGTTTCCTTAAGATCAGATAAACATACCTCTGCTGAACCGTCAGCTTCCTTTCCTTCAGTTGCCATGAGGGCAGAGTCCTTCTTGGTGTTGTCAGCTATGTACAACTCCTTCAGTTTCTTCCATATCTCCTTGGCTGATTTACATTCCAGTATCTGTCCGAGCACATCATCTGTAAGTCCTCTTCTTAGATAGCCCTCAGCCTTGGAGTTTGCTTGTAGCCAGTCCAGATCTTGTGGATCTAGTTCTTCTACTTTCTTGGGTACCAAGACTCCATTTGCTGCTCTCTTCACTGGAACATGAGGTCCTCTTTTCACAATTAGCCACAGACTATAATCAGTTGCCTGCAAGAAATTCTTCATTTGTTTCTTCCAGTAATTGTAATGAGTCCCATTGAACACTGGTGGCTTTGATGGATCTCTTCCCCAGTTTACTTCAAGAGGATGTTCTTCGTCAGAACTAACATCCGTCATCCCTGCTAATGCTAGCGGTGAGTCATCGTCAGCTTCCTTCTCGTGATCAGACTCACTGTCAGTTGGTCCCCATGTGGCATAGAAAGCTTCCTTCCTTTTCCTTCGTTCTGCTCTGAAGTTTGGGGGCCGTCTTGACTTCTTTCTATCTGCATCGTTTTCCTTTGTGGTTTCCTTTTCCTTTTCCTTAGAAGCTCTGTTCTTCATCCACTCTATTTCCCACATTGGGCAATCCATGACAGCATGATCCTTCTTGAAGCATTTGAAGCACCCAGAGTAGTCAGGACTGTCAACTATGTTCTTCCTACTAGAGCTCTCCTTGTTCCCTCGTTTAAATCCTTTAAACCTTCCCAGATTGAGTTTTTGTCTTAGAGCACTTACCATTGCAGCTTCCACTGATTGAAGATCAACATATTCATCAGCTTCTTCAGTTGCTTCCAGTGCAAGGGTCTTTTCCTTCTTTGCTGCAGGTTTAGCCTTTGAGTCCTTCATCATCTCGTGCGTCTTCAGACTTCCAACCAGTTCTTCAAGCTTGATGGATTTCAAGGGTTTGGATTCAATAATGGCCGTCATTTTTGGTTCCCATGCTTCAGGTAACACATTCAGGATTTTGTCAACCATCTCCACCTCAGGCAGTTCCATCTCCAGAGATCTCATTTCATTTGTAATCATGGTCAACCTGGTCATCATATCCTGAATCGATTCCTTCTCGCCCATAGTAAATAACTCAAATTGTCTCTTCAACATTCTTCTTTTTGAGTCCTTTACTTCAGTGGTTCCTTCGTGTGCAACTTGTAAAGCATCCCATATTTCCTTAGCCGTCTTATACGATGATACTCGATTGAACTCTTCTGGACCCAGACCACATATAACCAACCGCTTGGCTTTGTGGTTCTTTTCGATCATCTTATAGTCAGACTCATCAAACTCTTCTTTCAGCTTAGGTTCTTTTGTGGCAGTGGTTCCTTCACCAACTATTTTGGTGGGAATCAGGTTTCCTTCAGAGACTATCAGCCAGAGTTGATAATCTTCAGCACATATGTAATTCTCCATCCTATTTTTCCACCATGCGTAGTATTGCCCATTAAACTGTGGAGGCCTCAGAACCGACTGTCCTTCAGTAATAGTAGGCGGTGCACTCATTTTGATCCTTCTCAAGGTGTTAGCCTTACAAGAGAAGACCCGCTCTGATACCACTTGTTATACTTTAAGCACCTCCTAAGGACACTAGAAGGGGGGGGTTGAATAGTGTCCTCCGATTTTTGTTGTAAGAACCTGGTTCTTCCGTAGTAGAACAAGGTTCCTCAGTTCTCTTTTATGCAAACTGTACTTAAGAACACACTTCAAAACATTCACCAAGAACACAAGGATTTTACGTGGAAAACTCCTTGCTCAAGGGAGAAAAACCACGACCCACACTCTGGGATTTTGAATCTCAATCCACTAACACAAGAGCAACGTTTCAGATTACAAACTCTGTAACCAAGGGGCTACACTCTAGACCCTAATCACTAACCAAAGCTAAACTCTAGCTTTTTCTAGTAATCACAAAGTAGTTTGCCTAATACATATGCTTCTGAAATAAGCTAATAGACAAAACAATGAACACTTGTAACAGAGACAACTTACAACTCGATGAACCTAGACAAGAGATCTAGACTCAAATTCTCTGCATGCAAACCAGTTGTCTTCTTCAGTTTTCCGACGTAGACAGTTCTTCAGATCACCTCTATATGCTCTCGACTCTCTATTTGAAAAACTAACTTCGGCTATGTCTTCTACTTCCTTTTATACGAGTTTTGCAACCCTAGTTGAGTCCTACTGGGAATCCTCTTTAATTATGGTATTTGAAGATTCGCAGTAACTCTTTTCCATGTTGAGGTATAACTCTTGTTCACACTTCAAAGACACAGCCTGGACACCACCTCTTTTAGTCTGACTAGGATATGTCTTCAACCACGCGCCTCTACTCCTAGTTCCACAGGGATTTGCAACCCGTAATCTTTTCGATCAAGCGTGCCCTTCAACTCAAGGACTAGGTCCTTCCATGAACCTCAGTGTCCTTCCTGTTTGTCATACTTCAAAACCAGCTCTCAACAATATATATATATATATATATATAAAGCCCTTCTCTAGACTTAAAATAAACGACGTTCTTTGAGTCTTGTGTTGCCGTAGCAGATCGTAAATGTCGTCACATGAATACAAGGTTTCCATAGGTAACTACAGAGAGATCCTATTACACTACTAGTTTATTAAAGGTATTCATGTACTCCTCTTACCATCTTCTTTCTAGTTGAGATATTGATACATTAGCATGATTATGTGTATTTAAGAGTATTAAATGCGATTTATATTTCCTTGGGAGAAGTGTAAAAATTAGAGACTTCACTACTAAAAATCAGGGGTTTTTCGATCGCCCAAACGGTTGGATATCGGTCGGACAACCGACCGATGATCGACCAAAACAGGTGGTCGAAGATTAGGTGGTAGGAGAAGTCTGTTTAGCCGCTTCGGTCAAACGTTCGACCGCATTTCGGTGGGAGGGCGGTCGGACAGATGAATTTCTGGGAAAATAAATATTCATCTGTTCGACCGAATCGGACGGACAGATGAAATTCTGGAAATTTTTTTTTCAATTTTTCGACCGAAACGGTCGGAATTCTATGTAAAACCTACAATATAAAAGCTGTAATTAGAGCTACACCACATGCAAACGCAGAAAATACCAGCAAGCAATAAACAATAGGCTTCACCAAGCCTTAATATTAGTCTAAACTTGACTTTAAAGTAAAAGTTTAACAAAATACATAGTTTCAAGACTTCACAATGATAAAACAAGTCAAACAAATCAACTACAAGTCTTACAATCATCAAAGAAGCTTAACAAAAACTATCCACAAGTATAACACATATCTAACATCATGAACAATCCATTATACTACACGGTTGCCTCAGAACTAGACTCGGATCCAGACTCAGACGACGATCTGTATCGACGTGTGGTCTTGCCTTTCCCCCGCTCCTGCTACTCCTCTTGCTCTTGCCCTTGTCTTTTTTCTTTCCCTTCGCAAAATGACTAGCCATCCAGTTTTGCATCATTTCCCGCATGGCATTCATATTTGCCTCATTGCGCAAACGTTCTTCTTCGCTCTTTCTTGTAAGATCTTCAATTTCATTGAGCAGTCGAGCTTCCATGGATGGATTAACTGAGCTAGTAGGAGTGTAAGAGCCAAATAAACCTGGATTTAGATGATCCGAGGTATACTGCGAAGAAAGACCGTAAGCACATCCCTTCTTTACCCCTCCATTCACCTCCAACCATAGTGCGGTTTCCTCCTCAAGGGTCATTGGAGCTGGGGTACTGCTTCCACAGTCAGATGCTTGACTTGCCAACCTTGCTTCATAAGCCGCTGAAGCCTTTTCCTGAAAAAAAAAATTATTAATAAAAATTAGATGTATAAATATTGAAGGATTATACAAAGAAGTTTGGATTTAATAACTTACCCACAATTCTTTAGCGCGCGGCTCGACCCAGACTTCTTCCCCTTTTCTGTTCGTGTAGATATGTCTAGTCTTAAACATTTCGCGATGGGGTACTGTCCGCCCTTCTTTCTTTTCCTACAAATATTAGAAGAGGACAAGTTAGATAGAAAATTAACGAGAGTTACATTAAAAATAATATATATAAATTAAAGATCTTTACTAATAGCATACGTTGAGTCGCGCAACTAATTGAGCCTCCGGTGTGCAGCGACCCACCATTTTCGGAGGCTCGCGCTGCCTTTCCTTGGGCGCTCTTCTTCTTGAATTCATCACTCTCCCAGTATTTCATTAGTTGTAGCCACTGAGGCTCAAATATTCAATCGGGCTTCTGTCCTCTATCCCGACAAGTATACATGGAGCCCTTGACTAGATCACCACATTTTTTGAGGAAATTGCTTCGGATAATGCTATCAAAGGCAACATGCCACTTACACTTTGTCTGAAATAATTAAAAATATTAGATTTAAACATAAGTAAAACTTAACTAAATTATTAATAAATCTTATGCATAGTTATTACCTTAATATCAGAAGAGGTACCTTGAACCTTTTTTTCCCCTTAGCCTCCCCCGTAGATGCCATATCTGTAAAATAAACACAATAAATTAGCACAATGAAAACAAAATATAAATTTAGAACGGAGTACATTTATAAAGTAGTGCTATTAATTATAGTAACATGACAACCGGCTTACTACGAACATGTCAGTCATCATCATTCGTGTCAAGATCATCGGCTATTTCTTCTGCCTCACTTTTCTCATCGTCATCGACAAATTCAGGAGCAGGAGGATTAACATGACCAGAAGAAGAAGAGGTACCTTAAACTTTTTTTCCCCTTAGCCTTCACCGTGGATGTCATATCTGTAAAATAAGCACAATAAATTAGCACATGTTGTAAAACTAATAGTAAAGTAGTGCAAGAACAAGACAAAATATATGAGAGGAGAAGGAAGAACTTGTATTTTCTCTCAAAGTGTTTCAAGTGTGTCTTCCATAGAGCCAAATGTGCTCTATTTATAGGATACAAATACATAGGTTACAAATCAACCCAAAGGTTTACAAGAATTAAGTAGTGACTAATAAGGAATTAGCGGTCACTTAGTGGGGAGGAATTAAGTAGGAGAAAGTGGGTAGTAAATCATTGAGTAAATAGTGAGTAGTAGTCATCCACACAAATAAATGAATTATAACACTCCTCCTTGGATGACCATTTGAAAGTAATGTGCCTCGTTAAAACCTTACTAGGAAAAACCCGGTGGGAAAAAGCCTACTCAAGGAAAATGAGTACACACATCCTGTAATACGCCTTTAGAGCTACCTCATTAAAAACCTTACAAGTAAAACCCAAGTGGGATAAAACCTTGTTAAGGGAAAAAGAGTGCAGCGCGTACTTTACTCCCCCGATGAAAAAATCACTCGATATCTTGAAGACGACACATTCCAATCATGTAAATCAGCTTCTTAAGTGTTGAGATTGGCAATGACTTAGTGGACAGATCCGCCAATTATCACTGGAGTGAATTCTTCAGCATTAACTTCATCATTCTTTTGAAGATCACGACTGAAAAGGAATCTTGTTGAATATTTGTCTCCTCAGTTGTATCTTCCTTTTAGCTGAACTATCCATGCAATATTTCATATAATATTACTGAGATCCTCGTCTTCAAAGAAATACCACATTGTTGCTAAATATGTTGAGTCCTTGATCTCAGTCACCAATATTGTCGCATAGCTTCAAGCATGACTATTATCTCTTCATAAATTGAAGATGTAGCAGCAACAATTGATTTTATAAAATGCCACAATATAGGTATTTGTTGCTCCCAAACGCACACGCAAGTATACGCGGTCGACAAGTAATAAAGTGATAAATCGAGTATCGTTCCCACGAGGACTATGCAGACTAATACTTAACAAACAATTTCTAAACAAACTACTCAGGGATCTTTTTCTTTGATGGTAAGAGTTTTTGTGACTAAAAAGCAGTAATTAAAGTGCTAGAAGTGTAGTCAAGCAATGGTGCAATACTTTGATTGTTAACAATATTAAGAGGACGGCCCAGGGTCAGAGTTACGAACAATCCAGTTGAGTTATCCAATTGATTCCACTTCTTAAATCCCGGGTTACTAACTGACAGAGTAAATGTAACTGTGAAAACCTTTCAGTTCTTCACAGTCTATGCAAGCTACTTCAATCCCTATATGTCTATGGGTTAAATCACATGCACGCATTAACGAATTCTGTAATGAGTTAAACTAGGCAAGCAAGTATATGTCTATCCTACTCACAAATTGGTTCCCCGATGCGCGGGTTCACAGACTAGTTCTATTCTTTTTTATTACGTAATTGAATTCCCTCTTTCGAGTTCAATCTAAAAACCATAGATAATGCATAATTATCGAGCTCTAATAATTAAGTAAGTGAAATCAATAAAGAATAAGCAACTCGTTATGGGATTCAATTAATGGGAATCAATCTTCAAACAATCAAATTTCATGTAATACTCTAACCCTAGAACGTAATATTTAGCCACGCATATTCATAATCACAAGGCAAAGATTTGATGAAATAATGATGTAAATGATGTAATAGATGAAAGATTAGGAATAAACCCTTGTTTAATAAAGTATGGTGCTCTCAAATTGCTCCAAAGTATCAACCCCCCTAAAAAACTAAGTAAAATAATATTTATAAGGTTTACAAAGGCCTGGTAATAAGTTAGATCTAAGCCTAGACGAAATAGGAAGTCAAAATATGCTCCAGGGGCGCTATAACGGGCGCCCCGCGCCCACGATCGCGCCTAAACAACCAGAAGATGCCGAAGTTTGCACGCCTTTAGGGCGCGCCGCGTGGGAAACCGCGTCAGGCAGTTGGCGCTATAAGTGGCGCGCCACGTGCCCTAAAGCGCTAAGCCAAAATCAGCTCTTCCTTGCTCCGCAACTCGCCTCGTGTCGTGCCCTCGTGTGCTCAATTGAATCCTCAATCAATTTCCAATCATTACTTGCTCAATCACGCTCCTAAAGCTCCAAATGCACTGCGTAACAACCTACACACGCACGACATAAAATTAGTGCAAACCCACATTCATAAACTATAAAACGAGCTAATAACAAGCTCAAACAAGTGGAAATATTAAGGAAACGTTGGCATAAAATGCAAAACATCAGCATTCTACCACAATAAATAAATACCAAGTTGATATCAGGCTTTGTGGATCAAGTAGATACTATACATTCTTCTGATGTCTTCGCATTGAGGAAGAATTGAATCTTACCAATAAGCTTATAAAAAAAAGTTATAACCAGTGGAGTATATTTAGTAAGATACTTCAACGCATCAATTGCATTAAAATATAATATTTCAATATCAAGAAGCTCGCAAACGCACTTTTCCCACATGTGGCCAGATTGTTTTAATCCGTATAAATATTTATGAAGCTTCATTGAATAGGTTTCCCGGGAACTTTACATGCTTCTAGGATCTTGAATCCTTCAAGGATAAATATATTGTTGCTCAATGAGCCATGTAAAAGGCTGTTGCAACATTCATACGCATATCAAGTCTTTCATGCACTGCCAGACACATAACATACCTGAAGGTGATTGCATCCACCAAAAGGAGAATATAGCTCCATATAATCAATATAAGATCTTTGTGCCTCAAGTCGTACTTTATATTTAACGACTTATTATTATCAATATTTTTGCACAAAAATATCTTTGTACACCACTGGCTTTGCACCTTCAGGTGTTTGGACTATAGGTCAAAAAACTTCACGTCACTCGAGTGAAGCCCATTTTTGCTTGAATGCATTTTGCTATTTTTTGCCAATAATTTCATGTCTGTATTCCTCACAGACTTAAGCTCAAGATCCTCATAATATAATATATGTAAGATATCGTCGACGATAATCTCATATCTCGGTTCTCAATCCGACATAACATATTGTGATCTCTTTATATTCATAAATCTTCAGGTTCCTGAACCTCTCTTGATGAGGTTTATGAAGTGTTATGTCGTGGACTCTTCTAGAGCCCGCCTCCTTATTTGACCATCTCAAATATTTGCTCATTTCTTTTTTAAGGACTTCTACCTTTGGAACCGAATGGTCTACCATGCTTCAGGCGTGCCTTAGACTCATTTACATAAATAGATTGTCTCACCAGGACATCAGGAGCATTAGCAGCTGAAATGTAATAGTTTTCTTTGGGTCAATAATGTGTCTGGCAGTGACTTGCATTATCTTTATATGAGGATAGTAATCAAATGATAATTTAATATATTTATTTCTCATCTGCATTAATTTCTCCCCCCTAATGTTAGTCAAACTAACATTCGTTCCCAACCTTATATGCGATCCATCTTTGTGCGTTACGGTGGAGCAATTGATAATATACCGCACATTATAATTATTAGATGGAAAATATTTAGTTTCTGACCCTGAACCAATTATGAGGGGAATTTATTTTGTGGCATATCGTGCACAAGTGCTGCTTTATGGATATACCATACCTCATACCTGATTTAGGTAGCATTGTTCTCATATGCATGGTATAGCAATTGGAGGCTTTCAATGTATGAATCTGCTAAACTTGCTTGCCAACATTATCAAGATAACTTATCTTGATTGCATAATCTGGAAATATGCTCATAATAAGATTTATTTGACAAATACTTAACCTCGCAAGTACCCTTGGGGGTTTGTAATAAAACGCACATGTGACCTTATCATAGATGCATCTATTTATAATAATTATATGGTCTACATAGTAGGTGAACGGGCCCATATTCACCTTTTATACATTCCAGAAGTGCGGGGATTCTGATCCCAAATTTAGTTGGTCGAATAATTTATTTATCTTGAGAACAAACAACACAAAAATAATTCTTGAAGAATCCTGATTCTTCAGTATATACCCATGCAAATTCTCATTTATATACTTTGTGCATCATATTTGAACCGGGATGGTCAAACCAGTCATGCCAACTTAAAAATTTATTCATCTAATAAATTAGAAGTTTACTATAGCATGGGCATTGTAACAATAAACTAAAAGTTTATTGTGGCATGCACATATAATTTTACCACACTTATATTTTGAGTAGTACATACTCGAGGAAGAGGCGGGAAGCTTTTCAAGCACATATATCTCTCCCAACATTCTTGTAGTAATATAAAGATATTCATATCTTTCTATCAAATTTAGTCTCTTAGCCTTTTTAGCAAATGTATTTGAAACTTAACGAGTTTCTTTCGAGACATACTACAATAAATATTTTATCAATCTCATTCCTCCAGGTAGTAATATTTTGGCTCTTCCAGAGCATTCAAATAGCTTTGTACTACCATATATATTATTACACCAACCATATGGTGAATATCTCCTTTCAATGAGAAAATCATATTATTTTTCTCATAGTAAAATCATTATAGGCAAGATCAATTTCTTGCTTCACTTGCTCTTATGTAATTCATGATAATACATAATTATGGCGTACGTTTTGTACGAGAGCAATGACCATTTATGCCACAATAAATAATAGAATTATTATAGTCAAACCTTTTCTAGAGGTGAGTTGTAGTACTTTATCAACCACGCATGGGCACGTCCATATTCATCTTTCTCGAACCTCTTTTGGAGGCGAGTTTTGATATTTTATCACATATTGCCACATTCACTTCGGTGAATGGGTCTATATTCATAATATTTTTTATGAATCTTCTCATTCACTGCAAGGAATGGACCATAATCATCTGGACTTGCCTTATGCTCATATGATACATTGAAGGCATTATTATATATACCGTTTGAACGGTTATTTTTTGAGAACCCTTATTGTTCTCTTATTTATTTCACAATGATAACTATTTTTCCATCCCTTGCCACGTCCACGTCCATGGTCTCTATCAGGGTAATTATTTTATTGTCTTTTAGACATAAAATTATTTGCCTTCTTTCATACATAAAATATTGTGTCTTCTTTCAGACATAAAGACATTTTCCTTCTTTCAAGCATATTATGTTGTGTCTTCTTTCAGACATAATGATAATTTGCCTTCTTTTAGGCATATTATGTATTGCTACTACATTCACATCTGAGAATGGAGCATTATGTTGTACTTCCACATTCACCTTATGGAATGGATCTTGTCTTGCTCCCACATTCATCTTAGGAAATGGAGCATATATTGCTCCCACATTCACCTTTATGAATGGAGCCTATTGAGTGGACAGGCTTCATGATTTTTATCAAAAATACTTTATCTTTTGATAATACTTTAGTTTGCCTCAATCATCATTATTCCATCAATATCTTATTATCGCAAAAGCGTGTTACACCATAATGCATTGGGAGTTGAATATGATATCTTACCCTTAAGTAATGGCATAATAGGCCAAAGTATGTACATATGATGCGATTTGAAGTACAATACTCAGAGGTACTCATGCTTCGTGTAATTGAAACATAGTACTGTAATCATGTATCAATGATATAACACTAACATATTGGGTAAAGATCATAAAAAAAATAAGCATTATTTCTCCAGTCTCCACTTACCAAGAGTATAAAAATTTATACCCAACTATAAATCAAAGAAGCATTCTTTAAAAGTTACCATATTTGTTTCATTCCATATATCCACGTGAGAGTAAAATATTAACCATACTACATAATCCATGTTTGCTCTCACAAGCAGTTTACCTTGAAACATGAGTAGAACTGATCTACAATATCATGTTGCTAGGCCATGCACCCTTAAATTGTTGTCAAAGGATAGCTACAAAATCAACCAAACAATGGAAGAATACACAAAAGTTATAGTCAATGAAAGGTTTCCACAATTTAAAGTGGTATAAAATAAAATGAAAATAGGGTACTATTAATTTTGAGAATAACAAAAACCATAATATGAAGGAATTTAGAAAAAAAAAAAACTTATCTTGTGTTAGTAACCAGAACACTGGTTTCTATCAATTGCATCATAATTGCTTTTCATTTCTTCTAAATCGTGTAATAAAATAGAGACTCGTGCTGATAACGTGTTGTAAAACTAATAGTAAAGTAGTGCAAGAACAAGACAAAATATATATGAGAGGAGAAGGAAGAACTTGTATTATTCTCAAAGTGTTTCAAGTGTGTCTTCCATAGAGCCATATGTGCTATATTTATAGGATACAAATACATAGGTTACAAATCAACCCAAAGGTTTACAAGAATTAAGTAGTGACTTAATAAGGAATTAGTGGTCACTTAGTGGGGAGGAATTAAGTAGGAGAAAGTGGGGTAGTAAATCATAGGGTACAATTGAGTAAATAGTGAGTAGTAGTCATCCACACAAATAAATGAATTATAACATCACAATAAATTAGCACAATGAAAAAAATATAAATTTAGTAGTCTTCTTCCTCGCTTTCCTCATCGTCATCGATAAATTCTTCCTCGGTTGTTTCAACATCATCCATATATTCATCCTCCTCGTTTGCCCTAGATGTTCCTTCTCCAAAATTAGTCGTGTTTTTTCCACGTCTAACCACCGATTCATCAAACTGTTCATAGATGTCTTCACTATATTACTTAAAGCTAATGTCTCTTAAGTTATTGTTAAGTGTGAGTAGTTCATTTACTTATAATTTATGGTACGAGAAAGTTTTATATTTGTCCCTTTGTAAAATATATATTTCATTCTAAACAAATGGTTAAAAATATTTCATCAATTTTTTGCTATTCTCTTCTTCTTTAAAAATAATATTATTAACTAATTTATTCTCTAGGATTATCGTTTAGTAATTAATAGCACTTCTCATTTGCAACTTATATCTATTTCTTTGAAATAAAATAGAATCAAAGATTAAAAAATGGATATTTAAAAATAGTTGATTTCATATAAGTCAATTTACAAAATAAGATATTTTAAGTTGTTTAGCAACTATATTATTTATAGCTAATGTCTATTAAATTATTGTCAAGTGTGGTACTAGTTCATTTACTATCTTTAGGATATGAAAGTTCCATATTTTCACCCTTTGTAAGACAAGTATCCTATTACTTATAAATGGTTAACAAGATTCAAACTTTAGCAATTTAGGAGATAAAAAGAATCTATTTGTTCACTACAAGATTTCACTTTATTACAAGTCTCTAAATATACTCATACAACCCCAAACTAGTAATCTCAATTCATGATATCAATTCTGATCAACTAGCTATAGCAAGTTCAAGAGCAAGGTCACAAGGTTCAAGTTCAAGCACCAATTTCTATAGCAAGGTCACAAGGTTCAAGTTCAAGCACCAATTTGTATTTCTATAGCAAGGTCACAATGTTCAAGGTTCAAGTTCAAGCAAAAAACTAGCTATAGTACCATTTTGCAAGTTCAAGGTCACAATTATACAAGGTTACAACTTCAAGCCTAACCCAACTTCAAGTGCACATTACAATTTTCATGAATTTTTACTTCCCCCAATTAATGGTTTCAAAGCTTCGCTAGTCATTCAACACATTCCAAACCAAAATTTCAAAGCCAACATCTCCAAAACCAATACCAAAATAACAACCCCAAGCAATGTTCAATAACAACACGTACCAAACCAATTTTTCAACATCTTGAAAACCAATACCAAATCAATAACAACACCAAACCAACTTTAATTCTAACAACCACCCCACAATCAATACACTAATCCAATAGTTTCTTTAAAATAACAAGCACACACACTAATCCAATAATTATCTATCATTCAAACTAATCACCAAACTTTTAATTTATTTAAAAAAAAAAAAAAAAAACCTTATTGGTCGAACAAAATCAGTCCTGCGCCGCCGCAGCTGGTGGTGCCCGGTGCTGCTGCCTGAGGTGGTGGTCCCGAATTTGCGTGTTTGTGAAAAAACAAAAATTGGGGGTTAGAGTTTGTGAAATTAAAGGAAAAAATTTAAAGAAGATAGTGAAATTAGAAAAAACTTACCAATTGATGGATTAGATGGAGTTTTGATGGAGATTTGATGGAAAAATTTAAAGAAGATAGTGGATTTGGGGGTTGGGGGTCGGGTTAGAAGAGAGAAGGGAGAAAGGAAAATAGAAAGAAGTGGAGAGAGAGACTGTTTTGACGGGCAGTTTTTATCTGTAGTTTAAAGCATCCGACCGCGTCGGTCGAACGGCGGTCGGACAAAAATAAAAAAAAATAATCTTGTTCGACCGCGGCGGTCGAACAATAATTAAAAAAATATTTAATTTTGTTCGACCGCGGCGGTCGGACGATAATAAAAAAATATTTTTTTAATAAATATTTACGGGATTGTTCGACCGCTTCGGTGTGACAGAGGGTTCCCACCGAATTTCGGCGGGAAATCTTCAGTGGAAAAATCTCTGATTTTTAGTAGTGAGCTTTACCTATTAAGTTATTAAGTGTGTATAAACTTTGATGAGCTGGTAATAAAATTTTATTTGAAAAGAAAAGTTCAAGGCATCTATTTTAAATTAAGTATCATTATTTTCCCTTTTAATGAAAGTGGAGTATAAAATAGAAACTACTAGAGGAGCTAGCTCTACTTTAATTAATATAACTAGTGGAGCACAGTTTGACGAGTCTGAGCTCTAATATTTTAGATTGAGATTTGATGAATGCCTCGGGATATTGAGGAGGCAAACTTGAGCTAAAGTCCTTGAAGTAAGTTGAGATATTTCGTCAAATATATCCCTACGTGAAAATACTTGTTTTTTTTTTTTTTACAAAAAATTCTTACAATAGCTAATCTAAATTTGTAGCTAAATACAATAACACACGAATGGCGTTTATTTAAGCTACATATGAAAACGTCTCTGTGTAGTCAACCCACAGGCTTGAGTGTATTCTTTTGCCATCAAACTCACTTTAAATCTTGCAACAATACCATATGGTTTATACTTAACTGTGTAAACCCATCGATACCCACGGGCTTCTTCCCTGTTAGATAATCAACCAAGTCCCAAGTTTCATTCTTTTGCAAGTCCTCATGCATAGAAGCTTTTCATCTTGGATTAGCTAAAGCTTTCTATACATTGTTAGGAATAGATACAATAGATCATTGATTTACTAATAACTTATTTGACTTTGACATATTGTGGTCAAACAAATATTGAATCATGGGATATTTAACTTTACTAGAGAGTTCAGGTTCATATATGCTTTTAGGAATACCTCTATTGAGACAATCTGGTAGTTACTTTTTCGGGTATGTCTGGTGGCGGAGTTGGAATTTCCTCAGTAGACGAGTGGTAGTTGTGTCAGCGAGGGATTCAAGATCTTTAATTGATGGACTTGCATTTCTCTTGTTCTATCACTTCTTAAAGATCCACATTATATCACTAGAATTGACCTAAATTAGCATTTAATTGTGCACCATCGTGTAGATGACCTGAATAAGCATCCGATTTTGTATTACCAATTTTCTCATATTCACCAATTACAATATCATATTCTAGAGTCTGAATTTTCTTTGAGTACTCCTCCTGCAGTTCATCCTCAGAGGAAAAATACATTAATAATGCATGAAAGACCACATCCGTTGTTAAGAATATGCGTCGATCTAGAGGATGATAGCACCTATAATTCTTTTTACGGAAAACGGCTAAAAATACTTTTAACGTATGAGATCTGGAGCAGATTTATCCTCCGTTAACCTATTTTTCCGTATATACTAATGAAGGTTATATTGTGATAGGTTAGATATGTAAATAGGTTAGCTATGTAAATCGTATATTGGGCCAAGCCCGTTAAGCTTACTTGGTCCCTAAGTTAGGTTTACTAGGTTTTCTCTTGTATAAATAGGGACTCCCTTCATCAATGAAAGCAAGAGTTTTCACCCAAATCTTATTCTTTTCTTGTGTGAGTGTGTTCGGTTTTATATGGTATCAGAGCCACCGTGAAACTCTTCAAGTAGAAAAGTAATGGCGGCTCCAGTAGGAGATGCTGCAGTCGTACGGAAGACAATCTCTCCGTATGATATCATCTCGATAATCCTGGTTTGATTATCACACAGGTCCAGTTGACCAGTGAAAAATATGAGGAATGGGCACAGTTGGTTAGAACGGCGCTGCGTGCAAGGAAGAAGTTTGATTTTATTGACGGATCGATCAAGATGCCCGATGAAAAGTCGATCGATTATGAGTACTGGTAGACTATCAATTCTCTTCTGGTGTCGTGGATTAGGAATTCGATCGAGCCTACTCTTCGTACCACCATATCGCACATGAAAGTGGCAAAAGATCTGTGGGAGAGTATTCGAGAATGTTTTTCCATGGGAAACGGACCTCAGATTCAGAAATTGAAAGCAGCTTTGGCCAGTTGTAGCAAAAGGGATTAACTATTGCTGCTTACTATGGAAAACTGGCTATGTTTTGGGAAGAACTAGGAAATTGTGATAAGTTTCCAACATGTTCGTGTGGAAACTGCACTTGCAATCTAACGGTTGCACTGGAGAAGAAAAGAGAAGATGATAGGGTTCACTTATTTCTTATGGGTCTGGATGAAAGTCTTTATGGAACCGTCCATTCCAATCTCTTGGCTCAGGATCCGTTGCCATCGATGAATCAAGTCTACCAAAAGGTAATCCAAGATGAACGGGTCAAGGGGATGGCACGAACTCAGGAAGAACGAGGGGAGGTGACAGCATTTGCTGCACGAAGTTCACCTCCACCGAAGACAGGTTATAAGGAGTGCCACTTGTGTGATCGAGGAGGACATCCTCCGAAACGCTGCTATGAAGTTATTGGTTATCCGGAGGGATGGGTGCATTATCTGAAGCAAGGTTCTTCGAATGGAGGACGTGGCAGAGGAAGAGTTGAAGGTAACAGAAGTGGAAGAGGTCGTGGACATCAACAGTTTGGTTCGAATGCTGGTCGAGGACGTGGCAATAATCGAGCAAATGCTGCTCAAGCTGAGTTCGAGAATGGAGAAAACGGACACATGAGTGTGCCCGGACAAACTAACTTGTCCGGAATGACAGGTGATCAGTTGCAGATGCTGCTCGATTTGCTGAAAAAGGAGAAGACAAGCACAAGTGAACCATCGATTGGTAAGAAAATTTATCTTTCATGGATTATTGACACGGGGGCGTCAAATCACATGACCGGTCAGATAAGTGCTTTGGAGAATTTACGAATAATACCAAAGTGTCCGGTAGGTTTACCGAACGGAAGCAGTACGATGGCGACTCAGGAAGGATCCATCAGATTTCACGAAGACTCTTCGTGGTTCTTCACGGAGTGTTATATGTGCACGAAATGACTTGCAATTTGATTTCTGTGTCTCAATTAATTAATCAAGTTGGTTGCAATGTAAATTTCACTAATGATTTGTGTGTTATGCAGGACCGGGCTACGGGGAAGTTGATTGGAGCGGATGAACGAAAGAACGGACTCTCCTAATTTTGGACGATACCCGTGGTGAAAGCTGTGAAGGTCGATGTGGTAGATTTGTGGCATCAAAGGTTGGGACATCCTTCGATGCAAGTAACAAAATCTCTTTCAGTTTTAGAAGATAGTGGGAAAGGTAGCTTAGAAGAAAAGGCATGTGATGAATGCCTTAGGGCAAAGCAAACTAAAAATGTATTTCCTTCGAGTAATAATAAAGATGTTGAACCTTTTGATTTAGTTCATTGTGACTTGTGGGGTCCTTATAGAACTGAGTCTTCGTGTGGTGCATCATATTTATTGACTGTTGTTGATGATTGTTCACAAGGAGTATGGGTGTTCTTGTTAGCTGATAAGAGAGAGGTCAGACAAAAATTGAAAGGTTTCTTTGCAATGGTAGAAAGACAATTCAATAAACGGGTTAAGTGCGTCCGGAGTGATAATGGAACCGAATTTGTAAGTCTGAGAGGATATTTTATAGAACAAGGGATCTTGTTCCAAACTTCTTGTGTAGGGACACCCCAGCAAAACGGTAGAGTTGAACGGAAACACAGACATATCTTAAACGTGGCACGGGCGCTATGTTTTCAAGCCAATTTACCGATTGACTTCTGGGGAGAATGTGTGATGACGGCATGTTATTTGATTAACCGGACACCCACTAAGTTGTCGAATGGGAAGACACCTTACGATATCTTGATGGGTGTGACACCGAATTATGATCATTTGAGGGTGTTCGATTGCTTATGTTATGCTCGCAATCAAGGACGAACAAGTGACAAGTTTGAAAGTAGGAGTCGTCGATGCGTGTTTTTGGGTTATCCAAATGGGAAGAAAGCGTGGAAAGTGTATGATTTGGAGGCAAAGGAGTTTGTGTTCTCAAGGGATGTGGTGTTTTACGAAAAGGTTCTATTCGCATCCAAGGAAACTGAGGACGAAAAATGGACACAAGATAAGGTTCTTGTCACCGTTGCATTGGAGGAGGAAGAGGAGAGTGTGCGAGGAAGGGGGGTGTTGAACCCGAAGTCATGACTCCAGAAATTGAACCCGAAGTGGTGACTCCGGAAGTTAAACCTGAAGTTGTTCCCGAAGTTGAACCCGAAGAGTTGGGTCGTGGAAAACGAACTAAGAAATAGAATATCTTACTGAGAGACTTTGTTACTAATACGGTCCAAAAGATGAGTCACCGGGTATCGTCTTGTGTTCGAAAGTCTGATTGTTCATCCGTTTCTCAACAACCCTTTGGTAAGCCTTATCCTCTAGCACACTATGTCAATTGTGATAATTTCTCTTCGAAACATGTGAGTTTTCTTGCAGCTATAATGCAAGGACATGAGCCTACCTCCTATTCAGAGGCGGTGAAAAGTGACAAATGGAAAACAGCCATGGGGGAAGAATTAAAGGCATTGGAAGCGAACAGAACTTGGGAGATAGTTCGCTTACCTATGGGGAAGAAGGCCCTCGGATGCCAATGGGTATACAAGATAAAGTACAACTCGGATGGAACTATTGAAAGGTACAAAGCAAGACTGCTGATTTTTGGGAATCATCAAATCGAAGGAGTTGATTACACGGAGACATTTGCACCGGTTGCAAAGATGGTGACTGTCCGAGTTTTTCTGGCCGTAGCAGTTGCCAAAAATTGGGAATTGCATCAGATGGATGTGCACAATGCATTTTTGCATGGTGATCTTCACGAGAAAGTATATATGAAATTGCCTCCGGGACATCACATGACTGGGAGAGGAACTGTGTGTTGCCTTCGAAAATCATTGTATGGTTTAAAACAAGTTCCCAGATGTTGGTTTGCGAAGTTGTCTGCTGCTCTTAAGCAATATGGGTTTCGACAATCATATTCGGACTACTCATTATTTGCGATGAGAAGGGAAATGTGCAATTGAATGTGCTTGTTTATGTGGATGATTTAATCATATATGGTAATGATTCGAAGGCAATTCGAATTTTTAAGTTGTATCTCTCGAAATGTTTCCATATGAAGGATTTAGGTGCCTTGAAATACTTCTTGGGAGTTGAAGTGGCAAGGGCTCAGAAGGGAATTTTATTGTGTCAGAGGAAGTATGCATTGGATATCATAACGGAAGCAGGCTTGTTGGGGGCAAAACCGGTTGGTACACCGATAGAACAAAATCATCGCTTGGAGCTTGCGACTGGTCGTTTTATCAAAGATCCTGAACGTTATCGACGACTTGTTGGAAGACTGATTTACTTGTGTTTTACACGACCGAATTTGTCCTATAGTGTGCATGTGTTGTCGCAATTCATGCAGAGTCCCCGTATTGAGCATATGGAAGCAATACTTAGGGTTGTTCAATATTTGAAAGGATGTCCGGGACAAGGCATCGTATTTGATTCTCAGTGTGATCTGAGATTGCACGGATGGTGTGACTCCGATTGGACAGGTTGTCCGTTGACACGTCGATCGTTGACAGGTTGGTATATGTCGTTAGGGGACTCATCGATATCCTGGCGAACGAAGAAGCAACAGATCGTGTCGAGGTCCTCCACCGAGGCAGAGTATCAATCGATGGCGATGACTGTGTGTGAATTGAAGTAGTTGAAAGGGATATAATGGAACCTTGGAATCGATCACAAGTCTCCAATGAATTTGAAGTGTGACAGTCAAGCAGCGTTACATATTGCTCGAAATCCTGTCTTTCACGAACGCACTAAACACATCGAAGTCGACTGTCACTTTGTTCGGAATGAAATTATCGGAGGAATTATTCGTCCCAACTATGTGCCTACGACCACTCAACTTGCTGATATTTTTACGAAGGCGCTGAGACGTGCCCGGTTCGAGTACTTCCTTAACAAGTTGGGAATAAGGAACCCTCACGCTCCAACTTGAGGGGGTTAATGAAGGTTATATTGTGAATAGGTTAGATATGTAAATAAGTAAGCTATGTAAATTGTATATTGGGCCAAGCCCGTTAAGCTTACTTGGTCCCTAAGTTAGGTTTACTAGGTTTTCTCTTGTATAAATAGGGACTCCCTTTATCAATGAAAGCAAGAGTTTTCACCCAAATCTTATTCTTCTCTTGTGTGAGTATGTTCGATTTTACATATACCCTTATTGTTTTCTTTTAGGCTCATATATACCCTTAAAACTAACAGATATCCTATTAGGATATCCTGTGGAGTACATTCTTTGACATGGCATAATATAATTGGTCCAACTTATTAAAATTAGACCCATCCATTAAAATAACCCATAACCCATTTATACCAAGATCTAACCCGTTTTACCCACTACCCAAACCCATTTTCAACCATTTAAAGTTGCATCATCATTTTTTTTCTCCAATAATTTTCACCATCTTCTTCTTTCTTCATCAAATTAGGGTTTTGCAAATCTCAATGAAATCATTAAAATTTTGTTCTTTTGAGTAATGTATAATTATTGTCTGGAAATTATATATCCTCCCATTGTCAAGCTCCATCACGTAGATGTTACTTCGGATATGTTTCATGATTGTAAAAGGTTGTTACCTTTTATTAGGCTTCATCTTGTGGTTATTGGGTATTGTTTGATGAAGAGTTTTCGTATCAAGCAAAAATGGTGATATATGATTTGAGAAATTCAGTGAAGACACTCCATAAAGAGAGGGACAGTATGGTAGCTGCACAGTCACTTCGGTAAGACAGGGATATGGTAGCTGAAATGGTGTGTGATTCGCAGGAGACTATGTATGAAATGGAGTGTAATTCGAAGGAGACAATAGCTGGAATGAATGATAGTCACTTCGTTGTCATATTTGTTAGCAGTTTGAGCTATCTCTCATTTGGTGTGTTTCATATTGTAGGAATTATGTTGATGATATGAAGCATTCGTGCAGCAAAGTTTAGTGAAAGCAAGGGTTTTGAAGTCAGAGTAGAAGCCCGAGGGTCGAGCGAACCAAGGCGTGGAGGAAAAATAATAAAAAATTAGACAAACAGTAAAATAAGCCTGGCGAGATTCAAAGAATAGGAAATTTTGAAAACCTGTAGATTTTAGCCTACGGCACCGCGCTGCGCAATGCACTGTGCGGCGCCGTAGGCTTAAAATCCTGGCATTCTCATTCTGACATTATTTTGGATTCCCAACTTGTGTGGGTCTATGGGGACGGTATAAAAGCCCTAAAACACATCCCAAAACACAACTTTTTACCTATTCCTCATCCAAAGGAGGCAAGGAAGAGAGGAGATCAAGATCCAAGGCTCTACTTCATCTATCTTTCTATCTTATTGTGATTTTTACATGCTTATAATTATTTCTTGTCTTAGAACATGACTATGAGTGGCTAAATCACCCATTCTAGGGTTTTTTGACCAACTCTACATACTTGTGTGATGATGAGTGTTATTAATGAACTTTTTTAATTCTTCCTATCTATGTTGTTTATGAATTGTTTGTTGTTAATTGGTAGGATCCCCAATTAATTGTACCCTTTATTCTTGTGATTACTAGGAATAGATTCATGAGTTAGGATTAAACACATAGCAGTATTTCAACCTAAAACAAAGGCATTGCTTAGGTTGTCAAAATGGTGAATTAGGAATATTGATTCTTACTGTGAACCATAAGCGTAGTCATCCCTATCTTCATTGGTTAATTGAAATAGTTAATTAATGAAAGTTATGATAACTTAACGGAAGTGGGTAGTTGTAAACTTGGAGAACTTTTTCAATAAGAAGAGTTAGGAGAAATTGATATCACAATACTTTAGCACGAGTTAGGAGTTGGGAAAATCAATCCTAAGTTTCGCATCTTTTGAATCAACTCTATCTTTCTTTACTTGTTATTTACTTTCTTATTAAGTAGTATTAGTCATAAACCAACATTAAAGATATACTCTCGAAGTTAATTGGTTAGATAATTTAGCTGGATTAACTGCTAGGAGTCGTGTTCTCTGTGGGATTCGACCTCGGAACTTTAAGTACCGAGCTATATTTGCCGCGACCGCTTAGTCGTTTTTATAGGGAGTAGTTGGGCGAGATCAGCATTCTCAATATAATCTTTTTAATTCATGTTAGGGAAATAACCAAGATTCAAGATTCAAAATTTAATATTCTAAGAAAAAAGGACTGGCCTTTATACCAAGTTGAAATCAGAGTAGTTTGGAGAACTAAATTGTATTTTCTTCATTATATTGAGTTCAACATATATACAAGTACAATAGCCTCCTTTTTTTTTTTTTTTTGGCCTCCTAGAATAAGGAAAAATCGTAACACAGAGATTGGTGCTGCGAGGGCGAAGCGAAAATAACTCCGTGCTGCTTGCTGCGCGAAGTCAAAGGACGAGAATCAAGCATGTCTACACGAGGCAAGAGATCTAGGGCATATTTCTGCTGACGAAGGATAAGAGTGCGCCCCTGCCGATACACTTCCATACCAAGAAAGTAGTGAGAAGGCCCAAGATTTTAGGCTACAAATAGTGGCGGACCTACACATATGGTCGGAAAACAACATTATAAATATCGGTGAAAAATTATTTTAATAAGCATAATACTTGTTTTGAGTCGCCTTTGCAACAAAAGATTCTCTAATCTAGTGGTGAAAGGGTATGGAAATTCAAGATTTAGGTCTTGTTCAAATCCCATGTACAACAACTTTATTTTTTGAATCTCTTTAGAAAAAATCCTGCGTCCGTCACTAGCTACAAGTGTTATATTTATAAATAAGATAAAAAACTAATAGAATGTTCTCAGAAAATCTCAACAAACGGGATACTGCTAAATTACTCTTGTTGATTATTTCAGTAGTCTATTTTCCTTGTTTTGTTAAAGTAAATAATAGGGAAATTATATTATTGCCCCAAGAAAGAGATAATGTTGTCGTGATAGTGTCGAAATATTTAGATTTGGACCATTTTCGGATTTTCTCACCTTCTTTACCTATATATACATACAGCGCTAGCCTTTAGCATGAGTATGTTATAGCCCCTCTGTACTCTTGAAAGAGATCTACATTTCTTTACATTCAATTTCCAACCCTTTTCACGTTAACCAAGAATGGAGAGAAACCAAAAGCAATTCCAAGCTGCTTGCATGAGGAGAACCCTCTTCGATCAGGTCATATATATTATGGAGTATTATTATTTAGTTACATGTAACTATGCTCTTAAATAAATAGGAAATTCACAAATTATCCTATGTTGTGGATTTGTTCTAATTGAAAATATTAATATTATGCAAAGAATTGAACTCGACTTTTGAATGTTCTAGTCTTGATAAACTTAATCAAATTAGATACATACACCAATTTAATAAATACAATATCTTTCAAATGTATCTTTATCAATCACTGACCATGGTCAATATATAATACGTATATATTCTTTTTTAAACTCTATTATTGTAACAATAATACTTAGTGTAAACATCGGGTCATGGTATTGCGTTTTTTTTTTTTTTTTTTTTTTTGCCAGAGTTTTATCACCTATGATTCAAAATCAAGTTACGTAATTAGGCTATTTTAGAAGCCAAATGAGGGTGTGTACCTTGTTCTAGTTGATCAAACATCAAATCATACTGAATCTAAGAAAAGGTTTTACACTCTTATTGGATAACTTAAATTTGATTCCAATAATTACAAAGGTGAATAACTTTGGTTAACTCGTATAAATTGTGCAGGGATACCTTGATGAACAATTTATTCATCTTGAAGAATTGCAAGATGATGCTAACCCTAACTTTGTTGAGGAAGTTGTCAAGTTGTTTTATACGGACTCAGCCAGATTTATTCGCAATATTGAACTTGCACTGTAAGAAGTTAGGATTTTCTATCTCAAAACAAGATGAAAATATTTTATTTAATTTGCAATTCAACTGCATTTACGTTACGTTATTCCTCGACTAAAAACTAATTGAAAATCAAATCTTTCTCGAGACATTGTGAATCTTAAGTAAGATTATATGTAAAATGGGCTAGCACCCATTTGTAAAAAACAAATATGTAAATGGCAATTGTACTATAATTACTGCTGTCCAAACTTTATGTTTTTTCTTTTGTTCAACGCAGAGAAAATGGACCCTATGATTTTGCTAGGTTGGATAATATGATGTACCAATTCAAGGGTAGCAGCTCAAGGTACTCGTCCCAATTCACAAAATCACATCTACTGTATAAATTATTTTTGTACTTATGTGTTCTGTCCTCACTTTTTTCGCAAAATAACAAAAAGACGAGCATAAAAGTTTAATGAATCTGTTTGGGGCCACAATCTTGGATCTATCCTTGAATATAGTCAAACTATAAAAGTATGTGACATTAATAATAACCAAGCAATTATTGAATGTGGTTAGTTGCATCATTCTCGAATCTCATTTTGTTCACCTCAAAATATAGCAGCCTCATTTTTGCAAATAGTAACTTTACCAAAAAAGGAACTAACGAATTGAAATATTTCTCTCTTTTTCTAGTTAAATTTCTGCTACGAATCACTTACGAATATCTATATCATTAGCAAAAAAAGTGATCTTTTCCTTGATACTTGACAGAATATAATTGTTAAAAAAAAAGTATAGAATATATTGCAGTGGAGAATATAATCATTTGGGAGTCCGTATCATGACTTTTTCTTAGATTATGCATTCATCATTTGCATGCATACTGAGGTTAAGTCAGGGGGAAGTATGTCCGATTCACCCGAGCTTAAAGATCAATTATTGGCGGTAACTTTCTCCTCGAATTATATTTATATAGTACTTAATTTGAAATATATTCATATAATAAAATAATGCTTCTTCTGAACCATCTAACTCTTAACGTTTATATTTTGATCTTCCAACTCGTGTAGTAAGTTTTCTAGTTGTCAAGCTTTAATTTCTACGTTCACAAAAGAAACTCTTGCTTGAACAAATAATATTATTGCTTGTTGGGAGCGTGTAATATCCGAAAATATAATCACACGTTTTTAAACGCACGTCTTAAACTCAGACATGAGACATCTCGAACACTAACTTGTTTTATATATTCTTTCGGCACGCGTGTAATTTTCTTTTCCAAATGAATATAACATCAGTAGTTTTCTTGCAGCATTGGTGCCAGAAAAGTAAAAAGACTGTGTTCCCAATTTCAAGAATACTGCAACGCGAAAAATATAGAAGGGTAAAGTGTCTTGCCTCCTGCTCCTGATCCTTCTACTCCAGTTTCCAATTTCAAGAATACTAAAAGAATGAATATTTGAAAATGGACATTTTCCATGTATGATATGATGAAGCTTCTTCTATAGTAATAGTATTACATTATGGACCAAATTGTAGGTGTAAGAAGACATACCAAGGACTGAAGCAAGAGTATGCTACTCTAAAGACCAAGCTTGAGGCTTACTTTCAGGTCTCTCTCTCTTGACTCTTCCGTAATACATAGGCGAGTGTAGTACCTCTGATTCATATTATCTTTCTTAAGTGTTTGTAAACGCCCTTTAAGGAAGTTCTTTATGTTATCTGAGTATTATCTAGTACTTCTTGTCTCTCACTTAAATGTCTCACTTAACACTCCACTAATTAAAGCATACATGCTTCAACTTGTTATCCTTATTAAATGAAAAAAGAAAAAAATGGAACAGATTCAGTTTGCTAAAACCACAAGTAATATGGATTATGGACTGAGGTTGTATTGACTATGCCTATGTGCATGTATATATTGCCGCAAAGGGGTTAATTATCTCACTGGTTTTTATATCGACTGACTTGAAATTTCAGATTCGTCTTTGTGCAATAGTCGACTGACAAGAAATTTCAGATTCGTCTTTGTACAATACTATTGACTCCTAACCGTTTTACAATTTTAACTGTAGATGGCAAGAGAAGCGTCACGTAATTTTTGATGTGGAAAGCAGTATCAGATTCGAGAAATGAACAAGCATATGGCGTTACTTCAAGTAGCTGATATATATTCAATATAATATAAGGATATGCGTGTTATTCCTGTATATTCATATAAGATGGTCAGTAGAATCGAAATAATACCAACGTACTCGAAAAAAAATGTGTTGTATAAAACGTGTCACTACTTCTTAGTGCAAATTAAAGCTCATGTTTTCAATAGACTAGTTCTTTCTGCCTTAATTTTATTTCCTTGAAAAAGAAAAAAAAAAAAAAAAGCCACCCACCAATCTCCTTAGCAGCATCCCCGTCTATAGGCTATAACAGAAATCATTAACAAAATATAGAAGACTTTTAACTTCTGTACAATGACGACGGTGTGATAAATTAAAAACAGTTGGAGATAAAAATGTATTTCCTAAAACATAATTTCAGGTTTTACAATTAATTTTATATTTAGTTGAGCCACATGCGTCAGTTTTGTATCAAAATTCAATCGATGTATTGCTAAGCTTACCTCTACGGATTAAATCATTCAAAATTATCGGAAAATGAAACGGACAGTAAATGAATTGATTGATATAATCCGGACGATGGACAACAAATGATAAGTAAAGCAGGCGATATGCGAATTAACAGATTAATTATATGGACAAGTAAACGAACTGACCGATCGATTTAGCTAAAGTTTGGTGATCAAGTAAAACACCTTAAATAAATGCTATTAAATATTAATCAAACGGGCGATAAACACAAATAATTGATTAATTAGTGTTGGTGTATTCTTAAACTATTGATACTGTAGATTAGCGATTCAAATTAGAGCCGATTGAATAAAACGATGATACAATCAACGGGACAACGGAAAAAGTAATAATAACTAAAGCAATAAATCTTATTGAGTTGCTTGATTGCTCGTGCTCCGATGGGAAAACTAGATTTCGTCTCCTCAAAAGCAAGGCCAAACGAGATTACAGCAGCGTAGTGGTACAAGAGTAATGATAGCAAATTAGTTATGATGGCAAATTGAGAGTAATGCTAAAGGGAATGTTGTTGTTCAAAAGAACGTAAAAAATACAATATGGGGAAAGGGCTGTATTTATAGTTGAAGACTCCTAAACCTAGCATGACTCCATCTTGCGCATGTTTCTCCGTATTAACTGACACACTTATCCACGTCGAGTATTAACGATCGCCCTAAAAAAGCGGGATTTGGTTGATTGTGCTTATCCACTCCAATGAATCTCTTCCTTTGTCTTCGGAAGATTTAACTTCGGCCGATGTTATTAAACGAGCGATCACACTTTGCTGTCGTCTGCTTTATGTGAATCTTTTATTGACCTGTCCCTGAATTTTGCTTTGAGTTTGCCACGTCAACGAACACGTGTCATTACGTGTCCGGACGAAATCCGGCAAATACAATGAGTCTGCAAGCTTTTGTAAGACATACAATTTTTTTTGTTTATACAAGCATATTTCATGACAGACTCGAGGGTCTCACATAAATTTCTTACATTTATTTTGCTGTTATTTATTTGGGTGAAGTTCACACAACTAGGGGCGTATTTAGGGGTGGTTACATGGTTAGGCGGAACCTAATAACTTTTGTTCATACCTTGTATTTAAAAAAATCATATAATATGTACAAATTATTAATTTAGAACCCAGTAACTTAAAAATATTAGAATCCTGAACTCATAAATTTTAAATCCTGGCTCCACCTCTGCACATGACTAGTGTTTTATAGTTGATGGCGCCGTGTCGTCAATGGCTATGTATAGATGTTATACTAGCTAGATTTGTTGATATTTATATATGATGAAGTCAGAATTTTCATCGGGTGTTAGAAACACCAAGAGAGAGATCAATCAGGAGTTCTTTCATGTCATGATTATGTGAACTCATTATACGAGAAAGACATGAGAACTCACTCACGCCCTCTAGCACTCAAAGTGTAGTAATATTAGACTTTAGGTACTCCATATGAGATGTAAACTGTTGATTATATAAATATGATCAGGAAAAATTTGTTAAAATGATGAGTGATCTGTGGACGGGATAGCTCAAAATCTTTTTTAGATTGTGATAAATCCTTCGGTGGTATTCTTGAGTGTTGACATAATTAATCTAAATTTAAGTTATACAGATCTCATTTTTGAACCTACTTTGGCTTTTTCACTTTTATGTGTGTGGATTCCATAATGTGTCGAGATTCATTAACTTTTATGGATTTTTTCCTTTTATTATTACTTTATAATTCAAATACATTCTTTGACACCTAATATTTACGTGATTTTTAAAAAGTTCATACTAACAAATAAAGGTGTCCACATGCGCTCGAGGCACTAGTTATAAAAATACAAGGATTACGTGCCCAGAAGTGGTTTAAGTTAATTTGCAATATACTATAGCTTTGTTGAATTCTGGTAAGTTGTAACCTCTGAAGAATTTACGGATCTCTCTATTAAGGATAGCTATTCCTAATTTTCTAACAATCTTAAAGAGATATTGTTTAATGAAGAAGATACTGAATACCACTGAGAATTAAACGAGTTTGGATTCAAAACTGGATTCGCCATGTCCTTTTGTAGCCGATGAGAAATCAAGTAGAAAGAAAAGATGAAGAACAAAGCCGTCTTTTTTTTTTCTCAACAATCTATCAAGATCTCTATTTGGGTAAATGTCCTTTAACTTTGTAGTAATTCACAAAGTCACTAATTTGGTCATTGAGGAAGGCTTACAATTCGTGGAGAACCTATATGCAATAAAAATAGTTAGTAAAACTGAGAAGAACCAACAAGAATGGCTTGTCCACAATACGCATTCAGCATATACAAATGCCGGCAATGTAGTTGCGAGTTCAGAGTTTGTGGAAGTAGTTGGTTAGTACATTCTGCACAAGTTTACTTGATTTACCTTCCACTTTGAAATCATTCTCCTTCTCCCTCAGCTCCTTTTTAACAAAATCCAAGTTTGTTTCCTTTTCTTCAAGCTCCTTCATCATAATATCTAAGTCCTTTTCCCTTTGATCTTAGTTCTTCACTCCTACTATATACTATCCAACCTAGTTACCTTAACAGCAAGTTCATTCTTCACAGAATCTAAGTTTCCTTCTCCCTTAGATTTTTTTTCACATTATCCCTCATCCTTGATAGTATAGTCGTAAAGGGCTTCTCAGAAAAGTAAGGAAGAAGGCATTCGAAAGGCCGACCACTATCTCATAGGCATTCTGGTGGTAAAACCGACGACTACACGGCTCTATACCAAGTCATGAGTGATAGCGAAGCCAAGCCACCGTCTCTAGGCGAAGGGATGAAAGCCCGACGAAGGCCTATGCTATAGTAAGAAAAAAAAGTACGTTAAGGTTACGAAGTCGCCGTATACTATACAAAGGGAAAGGCGTTGGTACATAGTCACGTCAGCTGTGGATATAGACTAGGCTATAAGGAGCGGAGTCTTAAACTATGGACCGAGACTACACTAAGAAACAAGGAAGCTTGGCTGAGAAAAGAAGTCAAGGAACGAAGCTGCTTCTCTAATAGCCCCCTTGAAAAAGAGGGCGAAGGCTTTTTGAAAAAGTTTTTTTTTGTTTTGTAAATTGATTTTTTTCTATTTAGAGAGAGGAGGCTTCAAGGTCTTAGGAAGATGAGACAGCTCACGTAGGTTTGGGAGCCGAGCCCCTGCGCAAGTTTTTTTCCTCTTCTCTAAGTTCCTTCTTCAAGAAATCTTTCTTCCTTCACACCATCCAACCTAGTGTTGTATGGATTGAACGGAGCAAGCGTCCGTCTGGTAAGCTATAAATACCAATTTGAACCCTTTCGTCCCATCTCTTCTCATCAAGATAGATATGATTGGGCATACAACCATGTATCTCAGAAGGTTCCATAAAAAACACACACACGAGAACGAATACCAAAAAAGAGTGCTCTACTTCCCAAGTCCTTAACTCGAACACATTTTTTGTTGGTAACATTTACCCTGTGAACGATAAGTATGTCTTCGTGCTTGATGTCTCTTCCAACTATGAATACCTCTCCATTATCCTCCGACTCCACTAGAAACATGCACAAGTGGGACATAATCGATTTTTATGTCCCAAATTACAATAGTCCATCCCATATCAATGGTATAAAGCTGATCGTTGTTACATGGGGCATACTCATGTGGGCACGAGAAAAGGGTTGGAACAGACAATCTCCATGCTTGCTAATGGAGAACAGCCATCCCTTAGATGCAAAATAACGCTCCTTATAATGATCATTACTACGTGATTGCGGGCGGTATTGCCTCTGCAAGTGATAGACAGCGGCCTTTGAGAGAAGTTGAGGAGCGTGCACCCAACAAGCAAGCAAATCCTAGTATATGTAGGACTAGGATTTTCGAACCTATTTTGCTGGCAAATAGAATGGAACTGAAGAAAAAAGAAACAAAACTAAATAGGTACTAGTATGCAGGGAGAATATTGTGCTTCTATTAGCAGCTAACAAATATAGCACAAATTTGTAAACAAAACAAGTTAAATCGATTATTGAAAATCAGAATTACCATCTTTCCATAGCTTCAGCCAATTTGCAGTGAACATGTGCATTACTCTAAATCAACTCCTCTTTGCTCAACTCCCTCAAAAGGGAAAGAACAAAAATACATGAATTGCTTTTGAGATAAAATACGTGAACTGAAAATATTCAAGGTAAGAAGAAGAGGGGGAAATACATAACAAAAATACATGAATTGCTATTGATATGGATTTCCAAAGACAATAAACTAGTTTGTTTGTTATTGGTAATAGTTCACATTTATTATCAAAAATAAAAACATTACTAGTTCATTAGTATTAAACTAAGCTTCTGGAACAAATTATTTCAATTCCTACCTATACAACAAGTAACAATGCAGTATAATAGGTAAGTGAAGGAAACATGAGGAGCGTTCTTCCTTTCTTTCGAATTGAATTGTTACTAAAAAGCCTAAAGCTAGAGACCAGTGCTTTTCAAAAGCAAAAGAAAACCAAAAAGCACTAAGGAATTGATGAGTTCAACTACATATCATCATAAACAGATTTAAAGAATCATAAACTAAATTATTGTTTCCTTAAACTTGTCAAAGAAGCTTAAAGGTATGGAAAGTAGTAACCAATTAAAGTAGACTACCACCAACTGATGTCTTGGAGTGGATAACATTCCTCCACTGTTAACTAGACATTTGAGTTTTGAAAATTGAGAAAATTTTCACAGGATACTCTTCCTCTTTAAGTGGCCCGATACGATGCAGGTATGAATTAACGGGTCAGTACATCTCGAATACCAGATTGTTATACCAAAAAAATAAATACATAGTAGACTTGTTAGTGCTGTGGAGCTTGAACGGAGCAAGTGGTCATATCTGGAAAGCTATAAATACCAAATTTACCATCTCCATACAAAATCCTCCTATCAAGATAGATATGATTGGGCATACAACCATATATTTCTGAAGGTTCCATAAAAAAGCAGACACGAGCACGAAGAGTACTAAAGAAGAGTGCTCTGCTATCCAAGTGCTCAACTCGAACACGCTTTTTATTGGTAACATCAATTTGGTGAACGATAAGTAGGTCATCATTGATAATGTCTTTTCCCACTATGAATACTTCCCTGTTATCTGATTCCACTAGATACATGTTGTAAGGATCACATTTGGCTGAGCTGCGATCACCTAAGTTACTCGGGCTCTCTGAAAATGTTACTAGAAGTGTGTCAGATCCTTCAAAGGTAGTGCATTTTCTAAACCGAGCAGCACTTGGAAATTCCACGACCAATTGCATAGATGGGATATCAATTTTTATGTCCCAAACTGTAATAGTCCCTAACAAATCCATGGTATAAAGCTGCTCGTTATTGCAGCAAGTAACAGACTCCCACCAGTTGGGACGATTGTGATGAGGTTTGTAAGGGCCTACTAGTTCAGTAAAAATATCTTTTCCAGGTCTCCAAAAAGCCAACCACCTTGACTTCTTTCCCTTGTACAGAACAATCAAGGTGTATTTTGAACAAGAAGAAGGGCTAGCGGACAAGACAGCCGCAGTGATAAAGTTACATTCTTCTTTACACTCATGGAGAGTGCTTGCATGGGGTAAACTTAGTAACTTGGTAAACCTGAACTGTAGCCATCCTGCAGAATAGTACTCAAGTATAACTGAATATAGAGATAATCATCTTGTTCTTTAATTCCAGTATCAAACTATGGAAAAATTTAAAGGCACACCCATCCAATCATGAACAGTAATAGAGTGAGTCCTTGCGAAAGTACGAACGTAAACAGAATCTAAAATAGAACCGAATTTATGACACATTGTGAAAGAGAAGCTGGAACTAGAGGTATCCATGAACCAGTCTAGCGTGATTCAATCATGGTGAATGAAATTCTAAAACAATAAACTAAAGCCCTAAGGATCACACACATTTCTCGGAACAAAACCATGTATTTAGCATACTGAATATACATTAGCAATCTGGATAAAGATGAGATGCCAAGAGTCATGGAACACGCCCAATATCCTTGAAGTACTCATGCTCAAGGGCACTCCTGGCAGTGATTCTCTTGCTGGGGTCCAAGCAGAGCATTTTCTGAAAATGCAATAATTGAAGACAAAAGTAACGCTACCATGGATTTTCAGACAGAGTTAGAAGTTACTGCATATAATTTGTGTTAAACACCTACTCGTTGTCCACATACTAAGGAGAGAAGCACTAAGCCTTTTAGATTATCCGTTACATGAAAACGTTGATTTGCGTAGAAAACAATAGAAACATAACAGCACTGACATCCAATAGGTGTTCTCTGAATAAAAATAATTTAAAACAAAATAAAAACACTAAATTGACTGAGACAAGAATAAGAATGAGCACTGCAATTGGAATTTCCATTTCCCTAAAAAAATTTGTTTACTCAATCTCTTACTGCTATCATTGTCGCAACTTCATTCAGAATACTTATATGAACACCTATAACTATCACACTGGATCATCTCAGAGAAAAACCAGCAGAAAGGCAGGAGTTTCATTCAGTATACAAGTAACATCATTTAGAAAGCAAACTTACACCAAGGATATCAAGTCCTGCTGCATCAAGATTTGGGACTACAGATGCCAGGTCCTGCAAGTGTAAAGGGATTGAACTAATCATTCTTTGGGATGTGATAATATTGGCAGGATAATGAGGCTAGTATTAAAGGTGAAAAAGAAAAGAAAAGAAAAAGATTGAGAAACCGTAGATTACCTTAGGAGGCCATTTTGGAAAGGCAGATTTAAAATCAGGCAAAGAAGTCACTCCAGGCCACGTATCCTCATTTGGAGTACCCACCACTCTTCATAGAGAGAAGAAGTAGACAAGCATGACATCAATGAAAGAGTAATCACATATAACGCAAGGAAACAAAGACATGAGATTCCTGCATTAAAGAAATCTCACATTCTCTCACTATTCTGTGATATTATTCAGATAATATGTGTGTGTGTGTGTGTGTGTGTGTGCAGAGAGAGAGAGAGAGAGCAGTCGTCATTAACTCTAGTACAAACTCAATCTTTAAACCTTCTCGCTCACAATCCAACAACCGTATAAAAAGTTGATTGTAAAATTAGTCAATTAACATGTATTTCAGCATTTGAAGAAATTAAGTTGATACACAAGTATAGGAAATCCAAACTGCGCGTTGTGGGGAATTCAACACTGTAAGCCTTTAAGATCTATGCTCTTCTACTTTGTTTATCCAACCCTTCCTAAGCCCCCCTTTTTTTAGTTTTGCCAGCATTCTGATTTGGTACTGTCGTTACATAACGGAGGTCACATGAACCTTCCGTGACTTTTTCCTTCTAACAGGAATTAGAACGATCTACAAGAAGAAGGTAATGGAATTTTCAGATAATTACAATCTTCACCACCAAAATAAAGGTGTGAATATTCACTTTGAGTAGTTTCAATGCTTTCACTAAGGACTGGTTGTGCATCTTTTTTTCAAAGGAAGGTAGTAGCAGGATTGGTTGTGCATGTTTAACACCTGAAAATCCTGAAAAGCTCATCAATCTCCGAGTCACCAGGAAACAGAGGCCGCTGGTTCACCATCTCAGCAAATATGCAACCAACCGACCACACATCAACAGGAGTAGAGTACTGTCTTGATCCAAGCAGTATCTCTGGTGCCCTGTACCATAATGTCACCACCTGAAATAAGAAAGTAGATCATTGAAGTTCAAATGAGAATCTTAAAAGGGGGGAGATTATGTTGGATCAAAAAAGAAATATGAAAGACACGTATCTGCTTTTTTACACATTGAGAGACGGACGTCATAACTCAAAAATATTTTTATTTTTCAGCCAACAAACAGACAACTTAAGCTATAAATGGTTAAACCAAAACGTTAGAAGAGAAAAGTTGTACATTTATACATGACGGACTACATGTTGAAGAGACAACGGTAATACGATAGGGCTGATTTGGTGATTGTTTCAGAGAGCTGAGTACCATGTGTGTACCTCATGAGTGAAAGTCCTAACTGGAATACCAAATGCTCTAGCCAATCCAAAATCTGCAAGCTTTAATGCATTGGTACGTGGATCAATCAGCAAGTTCTGAGGCTTCAGATCTCGGTGAAGAACTCTATGAGAATGACAATAAGCAATACCACGGAGTATTTGATACAAAAACGTCTGCAAAGTTGGAGATATTACTTCATTAATGACCATCAACAAGAAGCCTGGAAACCTGACAACCTTTACCATTAGCTGTTGATATTTTCTCAGATTAAATACTCATATAATCATATATTTTACACCCTCCATCCCATATTATGTGGCATTGTTTGAGTTGGCACGGAGTTTAAGAAAGAAAAAAAAAGACTTTTGAAATTTGTGGTTTAAACAAGCCATAGATTTGTGTGGCTAGAAATGATTTCACTACGGATACAATGAGAAATATAAAATAAAACTGTTTCTAAAAAGAGAAATGTAACATTTTTGTTGGGACGGACTAAAAAAGGAAAGTGTGCCACATAAATTGAGAAGGAGGGAGTAACTATTCTGCTGAGGGTGTATGTCGCTTCCTCTTCAACTAAGACTGCTAAATACATAATACATTCATGACAAGGTTCATAAAGATAAAGTGCAACAGATGAAACAGCTAAACATAACAACAAAAGCAACCTCTAGAAGAACATAGATCTTACTCACTTTTACTACATGGGGATCCTTAGAGAAGTCAGGAGATGAATCCATGTGCTTCTTCAAATCCAAATCAAGATATTCAAAGACTAGATACAACCGCTTCTCACTATGCACCACATCCATCAACCTGTTACCCAATGAGAGAAAATTTTAGTCTTGGGGTCTTAGAGAAGATATAGATAAAACTCCAAAAATAGATTTTCCCATATTTAGAAAGAACAATTGAGCTGCAAACCACGTTACTGTTTTTTTTTTTTTTTTTGAAATGGTAAATAATTTTATTTATAACAGTACCAAGATGGTACGGAATAGTACAGAATAAACTACAAACAGTCTCCATTAGCTTCGTCCTCCTAACAGATCTAGAAAATCTGCATACTACTCCATACTTCCACCTAAATTTCTCTTACACCAAAAGGACAGATTATGTAAACAATTATTTTTAGTTCTAGAAATATGACTTCTAATTCCTTCGAAGCAAGCTTTGTTCCTTTCCAGCCAAAGAGTCCAAAAGATGCATAGAGGAATAGTATTCCAAATCGGTTTCAGGTTCTTCTGAATTCTTTGCCCTTGCCAGCTCTCCAACAGACCCCTTATAATCTTTGGTATTGTCCAAGAAACACCACTGATACTCAAGAATAGATCCCAGCACTGTCTAGAATATTTGCAGTATAAAAACATATATTCTACTGGGTCTTCTTCACACAGATAGAACCTATTGACAAGAGAGAAACCTCTTCTTTGGAGATTATTTTGAGTCAAGCAAGCTTCCCAAGCTGCCATCCATATCCACCCGAAACATGCCACTTTCATGGGAGCTTTTGTTTTCCAAATCATCTTCCAAGGCCACTCTTGTTCCCAGTTACCTGACTGTCTCAACAACACTTTATAACAATTGTTAACTGAGAACTTTTTGTCCTTGCTAGCTCCCCAAATCAGGGAGTCCTTTTACATTACTGTTCTGTGCTATGTTGCTTATCCTCCAAAATGGCGCCGCACCTGTGTCGGATCCTCCAAAAATGCATTACTTTTGGAAGATCCGATACGCACCCGACAGCATTTTCAAAGGATCCGAGCAACATAGATTCTATGCATGTTTGTGTCTGTTCTCTAGTCTCTAATTTCTAGAAAAGCAAGAATGCTGCTTCAAAACATGCACAGCATTCGTAGCATACCCCTCCTGTCTTTAGATTCGTGATTTCACTGAATTGCAATTCCTAGGGTTGACACTTGACAATAGCTCACACCTACAACAATACCTAGGCTGACTCATACACATATCACTAAAATGGTAGCCCAAGCATAATCTAATTTCTTTTTTCTCTCTTTACCCATCAATACGGAAGCACAACAGCTGAAACTTGCAACAAGTTTCTTCACCTTTCAAACACAGTTAAACAGAGGATTAAAACACATTGTGTGGTCACATGTTAAAAGAATCAAACAGTAACCATAGCTTCTACAAAATCTTGTAGTAACTAAGGACACCTCAAGAAACTAAACGCTTAAGAAAGCTGATTTTCTCTATTCTCTAATTTCAGAATGACTAATAGGCTCCTCAAAAACTGCCTTGGTTGAAGTTACTCATTATAGGACGACCCAAGTTCATTCATGCTTTTTTAAAGGTAACAATATGTATAAATGATATAACTTCAGCATCGGGAAGATGCAGCAATAGAAAAACTGACTACAACTCCCAAGTTCATTCATGTTAGATATTAGATAGTCTAATTGATATCTTATAGTGTCCCACATTGGACAAGTGTAAAGAATATCAACGTTAAGAGTGTGTATACAAATAGAGAAATGCGTGACACATTTAAGTCACACACACACTTTTTTCATCACAGAAAAAGACAATAAAAGTTTTCTCAAGTAAGAACTTTGTACAACTACGATTCAATTGATAAGTTTCTAGGACCACATCTTGCTCCATCACCTTCTCTCAAAGGGAAAGATTA
This sequence comes from Petunia x hybrida, assembly GCA_037355625.1. Classification (NCBI taxonomy): domain Eukaryota; kingdom Viridiplantae; phylum Streptophyta; class Magnoliopsida; order Solanales; family Solanaceae; genus Petunia; species Petunia x hybrida. The sequence continues at coordinate 1,880,415 of JBBBVM010000465.1, forward strand.
CTCTCAATGAAAACTCTGATAGAAAGTACGAGATCGTTATTCAAAGAGGGAGGGGAGGTGGATCCTTGCAAAGTGAAAAAAGGGGGAATCCACCAAGCACAGTTCACACTTCAAACAACATTACTGATCTAAGCAAACTAAAACAGAAAATACACTGAATTTACTGATATGGAGGAGAATTAGACACATGCATAAACTTCCTAACTTGCATAATCAGCTAAGTTACTCGGACTCTTCATTTTGGTGATGCACCCGTGTCGGATCCGTACCGGTGTGGATGTGGGTGTGGGATCCGTACCCAATTTGGTCAACTGATTTTGGGTACTTTGACCAAAATCAACGGAGAAGTTCGGAACAGATTCAATGATTTCTTTAATGAAAACAAAAGTAGGGGGGAATTGAAGGAAATAGAACACCTTGTATTATTGTATATAGAAATTTTTATGTCCTGATCGATATTTTTTCTCAAGTTTTCCACATATTATCTCATAATTTAAGTTTTATAACTCTACTTTAGATTATTAATTTTTTTAAGTCGAATCCTCATGCCCGTATCCATAACTGGATCCGTATCCGCGAACCTTAAAATATAGATCATGAAGGATCCGACCTCTAGATCCGCACCCGTATCCGACACTCGCACCCGAGTCCGAGTAACATAGATAATCAGAGGAAAGCAAAATACAGCCTAAGTTGCACTTTCTTTGTTATCACAATCATAACGTTCAAATTGGTACTACATAAACTATAAGGAGCACAGTGTACCAAACTATAAGGAGCACAGTGTACCTCACAATGTTTGCATGCTGCATCTCTTTCAACAGAGAGATTTCTCTAATAGCTGTGCTTGGCACTCCCTCATCTTCTTGCTCCAGCCGTATTTTTTTCAGAGCAATGATTTCATTAGTTGCACGATCACGAGCCTTGTACACAACACCGTACGTTCCTTCCCCAATCTTTTCAACTTTTTCATACTGCAATACCCCAAAAATTACCATCCAAAGAAGCAGACAGTAAATTAGAAGTGAAAGATACAGAAGAGAACTCTGTTACCTGGTCCATCTAGGTCAATGTGGATGGACTCCCTGAAAACAAAAGAAAGAGGTAAAATAAAAAAAGCATGAGATTATGTAAATAAGTAAAACTTCAGATTCCTTTTGCCAAGTTTTACAAGGAAAAATTATCCAGAGATAATGTTCACTCTATTGACTAATAAAATAACCATATTTTTGCTTCAAAACACAAGCAAGCAAGGTTTTGAAATGGCAACTTCCCTATGAGAAAAGAATACTATCAGGAGCGGCAACAAGAAGGTAATCTTGTCTAGCTGTAGAAAAAATATGATGTTGGCGTTGCAGTGTAGTTGGTTATTACGTCAATCAGACACACTGTAGGTCTCCAGTTTGATTCAGGGAATGCTGTCTGTAAATCTAATTTATCCTGAATAGTTTGGTATTGAGGCGTGATTGATTAACTGACCCTAAAGAAACAAATATCCAGACAGACAGCATAAGCTCTTCTGCAAGTACCTCTTTTACCATATTTTCAATCAATGCATAATGAGCAAGATATTCAAATGGAAATTTCCTGTGAGGAAACTGAGTTCGACCATACAACACTTGTAGGGATAAAAAAAAGAAGAAAGATGATCCATTTCAATGCATTTTCATGCTAGTGAGAATAGAAGGAAGCAACCTACTCAATCAATCAACTAATGCGGGTTGGTTTTTTTTTTTTTTTTTTGGTAACCCAGAAACCCAAAGGAGCCAGTAGCACACGGTTCAAAACTTGGTGGATAATAGACCCAATCCTCTACCCTTTTCCAATGCAGCATGTTTGAACGAACCTAGGACGTACATCTAGTCCACACATCACAAGATGCGCTCTTACCACTAGACCAAAGCCTTGGGGGTCTAATCAAGCGACTCATCTTTCTTTTTTGTTTTAATCGTGGAGTTCGCTAGCTAATTTGCACCTCGACTAATTCCACCAGGTACCTGCTATGTCCCACCAACACAGGTACAGAGCAACTCTATCCACCAAAGGTTGGACAGATTGAAAGAAATCACCTAATATTTTTTGCCTCCGCTAGGATTTGAACCTAAGACCTCATTGTACTCAATCCACTTTATTGACCATTAGGCCACAACCTTGTACGCTCAAGTGACTCATCACAATTTGAGTATTCTTATGATGTAACCTATGTATCTATCCTTGGCTCGGGACTGCTTTCCTTCCAAAGCATAGTTCCGAGCCCAGTAGCTTTGGCTCAGACCCTATATATATGTTAAAAAGTTTGTAATAGATTAAATAAATAGTGGTAAAATTCCGAACTCAAACGCATAATGTTCAAATCATGGATCAATGAACTCGAACGCATAATGTTCAAATCAAGTACTAGTAAATTGAAGTTATATAGACAGTATAAAAGAAACATTTACATTATCACAAAAACTATTTCCAATAAAATGTAAGTGGGGAAAATAGTTGACATTTACCGGAGAAAATGACAGTGGTGACGTGGAGGATCGGAGATGAGAAGGAGCGGTGGTGGTTGTTAAATGCCGCCGTAGTTGGACCAATGAAGAACCGTTTTTGACTCGAGTCAGCTTTACTCTTTATTTGTAAGGGTGAAATTATGAAAATATCATTTTAGGTGAATATTTTGCATTTTCTTCTACTTTCATCCGTCAATGATCAATCAATTCTTTTTTTGCTTTTTAAATAATTTGTTTGGCCAAGATTTTAGGAAGTCGAAATATGTAAAAATAATTATAAATTTGAGGTGTTTGATTAAAGTAAATATTTTTTAATAACAGTAGAAGTAGTTTTTTAAGCAAGATAGTAGATATTTAAACAAAAATATTCTTACCAAAAATATATCTTAACAAAGCTCTCTCATTAGTATAACACATATATTGCTCGTATATATATTCATTGTAATAAAAGAATAGTCGTTCATAATTAAAAGAAAAGTTTAAATAATATTAATCACAAAATAAATTTTAATATTGTCTTATTTCGTATGACACTCAAAAATATTTTTTGTCAAACGCAATTTTTATTAAAAGCACTTGTCTAATGAGTTTATCAAACACCATCGATTCCTCGGTGCTCCAACTATTACACACTTGTCACCCTGATACCCTTGACATTCGGGTTCCCCGTAACCCCTAGTTTTCTTCTTTCTTAAAGTGTATGTTTATCAAACATTATCACATAAAGTGAAAACCAAGAGAATGTTTCCTTTCAAATCCAAAAAATAAAAATAAATGAGTCACATCAAAGAAAATAACCTTCATAAGTCATCGTAAAGCTGGGTTGATTCATTACAACAACATCTGAGAAGTACAGTAGTATTTAAAATTTCAAACCTTATACTTAAGTAACAACTTCTTTCTATATATATAATCTGGTAACAGTATTACCAATTGTAGACCACAACACAATGATTATGGGCAAAAAGACAAACTCGTTCAGTTCTAACATGCCAATAGCAGTTCTTATTAATACAATTAGGTTGATCTCTCTTATAATCAAACATCAGAAATTTTTCATGCTTTCCTTCCAACCACATTGAACACCAAATAACGTTATCATCATGCTCATTGATATGAAAATAAATATTGTAAACATATATTAATGCACCGATGAACCGTTTCCCAAGATCTTGTTTCCCATTCACGACGCATTGGATTGTCATAGCATATCGTGATGCGTTGTGAATGTGAACAACATATTTATTATCTGCTATGGTAGGAGAAAAGATGGAGCAAAATGTAGTCATGAGCAGAAAGTAAAAGGCAAAATGACTATGGTTTAGGGAAGCCATTGATCTTTGTTTATGTGATATACCCTTCCATCCGATCCTTTATATCTGTCACTTCAGTCAAAAAGTATTGTTCCAAAGAATTTGTACGTATGAAGACATTTAGTATTATTTTCCACCCTTACCACTAGAAGACAGCAATAGTGTTACTATATTATTAATTACTCGTATAATGAAGAGATAAGAATAATTCTTCAGATACCTCATATGACTAATGTTATTAGATAGTACAGTAGTTTTTAAATGAGTGTTGGTCAAAATAGTAGATTACTAGTAACTTAGTTCTCCTTTCCAATATTATTAAAGGAATTCTTGTGATCGAAGTTGTCAATCTTTTGAACAGACTCTGGATACGAAAATATGTATAAATATGTTTAATTGAACTAGTCGATTGAGGAAGAATTTATTAGCGTCCACATATTTATTAATCCAAAATAAAGATATAAGTAGTACTAACGAAGTAGCTACATCCTAGCTAGATAAAGAATTAACTAATATTAGTACTTATATATAAGCGTGAACGAGGGCGGCCTCCGGTTACAGGATCCGGCCGAGAATTTGACCCGTAGCTACTTTATTAGATCTTAACTAAGATATAGTATGTAAAGATTTGACCCCTAGTCACTTTCTTAGATGCGAATTAACGAATAGCCTATCTTTGCAACATACTTGAGAATATGAATAGCCTATCTTTGCAACATACTTAAAATATCAAAGTTAAAAGTGCAGATTTTTTTAAAAGTAGCCAGTATTAGTAGTACCTGTTTTGCAAGAAAAATATAGATTCTTTGCTTGACCCGGACCTAAAAATGAAAAAACGTCCAATACTAAAATTGGATAAATTTTAGAAAATTCTTTTTGTTAAATGGACTAAAAAAATTTCCACATAAACATGACAATCAACAACAACATACCCAGTGTTATCTCACAAGTGAGGTCTGGGAAGGGTGAGATGTAAGCAAATTTTATCCCTCCCCTCCAAGGTGGACGATTGGCTAAAAAAAAATATTTTTGAAAACAGGTTTTAAAAACTAAGATAAAATACCATGATAAAGGAAAAGAGAATACTAACATAAAAACTAAAGATAATCAAGGTAATGAAATAACATTAGCAATAAAAATGGAGAATAAAATAAAAATATTACTGGGGAGTGTGAGATGTAAGCAAACATAACCCCCACCAAGGTGGAGAGATTGTTTTTGGTAGACAATTGGCTAAAGAAAATATTTTTGAAAAACATGTTTGAAAAAATAAGATGAAAATACCATGATAAAGGAAAAAAAAGACTAACATAAAAACTAAAAATAATCAAGATAATGAAATAACATTGCAATAAAGACGGAGAATAGAATAAAAATATTATAGGAGTATATAAGAATAATACTAACACTAATTTAACAGAAAGCGCTTGACTATTTTCTAACCATTTACTCTAATTTTCGACATACGCATTTTTATTTAGGATCAAACAAATATAATCATCATCTACGAAAATTTTTATCGCCCCATATTGGGCCCGTGCTTGCACGGCACCACCCTACCTAGTCGATTGATATACGAGAATAGTTACGGTCCCTTTTGACAGCTTCCAAAGAGTTTTTTTTTCCTATATGGTGAAAGTCGTTGAGGTTACGAGAAAATATATCGTACTTAGGATATTTTGAGAATACATTTTTAAAATTGAACACAAACCTAGATTTAATATGGTTTACTCGAGTTAGAGACTCTTAGCCTCAATTTAATCAAATGACTTGTTATGTATGTGGATTAAAAAGGAGTGCAGAATAGATTTAACAAATTATTTGACATTGCAGAATGTATTTTCTTTTGTGATATGACACTTATATATGGTTGAAAAGAAGCAACAACTTCTAGTAATAGTCTTATAGCCCTAACTAGCTACCAGTAATATATCTAATGAAGCTTTAAAATATACTAGATTTGTATATCCGTGTGCAACACGGGCCCAATTGATTAATTTTTTTAAAATTTAATTTTGCTTGAATAAGAAAAGAAACCGTGGAATCAGGTTTTCATGTAATATTGTTAGTTTTATTTATAATATGTTAATCAAAGATTTTTATTGGTTTTTCCAAGTTTTGCTTCATTTTTATAAGTTATTAGCATGATTTAATTTCTTAAAAAATGTGGAACAATCTATTTTGCTGGGATGGGATACTTTGTATTATCAAATTAAAAAATTAGATAAAAAAGTTTACTAACTTTGATAAGATAACAGAAACCTATCAACATTCTCTTGGTATAAATAATTGTTATATTATAAACTATGGGTAATTTATTATTTCTTCTGGTTAAACAAAATTATGGATAAAGTTATATCATCATATTCGATGTTTACTAAGTAGTCATGAAAGGACAAAGATGGAGAGGAAAAAGAATAACAAAAAAATCAAAACCTTCCATTTTAATATAGAGAAAGAAGAAGAGAATCACAGCTTCCATGAATGAAAATCGGAGCATAGAAGATTTGAAAGAGTCCAAAATTTTCTAGAACCAAATAGAAATGTTTGGGTGTAGAGTTATTGTTGGTAAGAGAGGAAAAAGGAAATGATAAAAGTGAAATGATATTTTTACCTTTGGGCGACCATTATGGCTTTTCTAATATAGTAATAATATGGTGCTAACAAAACAGGTCAAATATACACACGATATGGTGAGTCAGATGTAGCCTCTAATACATGGGTTCAGCAAATATCTCTTTTTTCCTTTTTATCTTCTTTCCTTCCTCATTTTGTTTACTTTTTAAATGATAACCAAAGGTCTCCCTATACCTTTACTTTTATAATGTATACCTTCACCCTCCTTATAGTTTGTCGTATTGCACTTATTTTTTGATGAAAACAAGATTTATATTAATACTGGATAAAATTTGGATATAGGGAGCTCTGATGAACATAGGTGTTGCCATAGTTGGCAAGATTAGTACAAGCCAAAATTAAGATTGTTCTAGGATGAAGGATACCCTCCTAATCATTACACAAAAGATGATTAATAGTTCTAGGAGGCCTAGCCATAATTAAAATTCTATTTGAGTTCCTTGTCCTTAATCCTTCCTTTGCCAGTTTGTCCGCAACTCCATTTACTTCCCTGAAGCAATGGTTAAGTTTCAGCTGCTCCATCTCTTTCATTAACGACATGCAGTCATGAAGAATAGGGCGTGAGTTCGATGAGTCATTTTTTCAGTGATAAAAGTCTGCTTGAATTTGAATTGGATAGAGGTGATTTTTATGGACTAAGTTTAGCACACGCCATAATATTAGAAGTTTATGATTTAGATGATTTGTGTAAGGAAGGTGCATATAGAACCCTAGAATCCAATGATCTTTTGAGTTTCTAACAACACCATTAATTCCACCTTTTGTTTTAGCAAGCTCCATCCACATTTAGTTTGTAGCAATGTTTATCCGGAGGGTGCCATTTGATATTTATGGTGGTAGTTTTATTTTTCCTAGGGCAAGATTTAGCTAGGGTAATGAATTCGATGGTTCTATGGTGGATGAGGGGAATGTCATATTTGTTTGTGAAATTGTTGTAGTGGTTATTGTTTCTATTAATCTAGATGTTCCAAATTAGGAAGGAAAAATAATCTTTTCAAGAGTAATGTTTTGATAAGTTGGGACTAGGAAATGTACGAATTAGGTCTAGAAAGTGAGTGTTAGGTGGTTAAGTTGGAAGGGGGAAAGGGTAGAGATAGTGCCATAAATCAGTAAGAAGGGTACATTTTAAGAAGATATGATCAATATTTTCTTCAATGTTGGGGCATGATATGCAATGGGGGGATTTATTGATACCTATTTTGTGAAGATAAGCTCTTGCAGTTAGTCTATTGTGATAGATGAGCCAAAGAAGGAATTTTGTTTTGTTGTGTGTATGAAGTTTCAAATCCAGTCAAACTTTTTAGCATTTGTTTGGGAAGGCTTAATGATATCACACACTATTTTGGTACAGAATGGGCCATCAGTTGTAAGATTCCAGTAGGATTGGGGAGTTGGGGAAGTAAGTACTGAAAAATTTATTTTTTAGATGACTAGGAATCTCAAAAGAGATGCAGTCAAAGCTTTTGGCATCATGGTTTATGATAGATGCAAGATTCAAATTGTGCTCATTAATATTTAAAGAACCTTGAATACTAGCTCTAATAGTAGTGCGATCAGAAAGCCATTTTGTAAACCAAAATTTATATTGGTACTGTTAAGTAAATGATATTTTGATGATAATAAATAAAATGTGCTTGTTACATTGAATAAATTGAGGCATTATTTGTAGAACTAATTGTCTTGAATTATTGGTAAGTTGGTGAATATAATTTAATTGCTAATTTAGGTGAAATTATTGTATGGCGGGCTTAATAATTAAACTAAGTGCTTTTGATAAGATTCATTAGATATTTGACTTCTACAAGATTTAGCTTGAGAGAATTAGAGTTGGAGTAGCATTCAAAGAAATCCCAAAGTGATAAGGAGAAGGGATTAGAATAAATATTATATGTTTATCCCTAACATACCTGGACTTTGTTTTTACTTATTAAGTCTTTATCTATAAAAGAAGTCCGCCTACATATTGAGAGAGGGCGTCCAAAACACTTCAGCAAAAGAGAAATTGAGCATTTAAGAGAGAAAAGTTCTGAAGCTGTTAGAATGAGTGCTGGAACAGTCTGGACAATTGTTTCATCAAACCATTTAATAATTTGAGTCCAATTCTTAGTTCATGTAGTAGGCACTAAATTGTAATCTCGTTCAGCTTTTTAGAAGCTCTTTCGAAGTTGTAATCTAGAGTTAAAATCCCATTGGGTAAAGAGCTTAGAGTTAAGTTCTTTGTGTTTCAAACTAGGGTAGTTTGGAAAGGTAACAACAGTCTAGGATTGTTGTATAAGGGCTTAGAATTAGGTCCTTGGAGGTTACCTTTGTAATCCAGTTTTGGCTCGTCAGTTTATTGGATTGGTTGAAATTCCCACAGGAGTGTGGGTCGTGTTTTTTACACCTTTGAGCCAGGGTATTTTTCACGTTAAAATTGTGTATGTCTTGTCTATTTTTGCTCTTTTATTGCTTTGTTAAACTGCAGTTGGAACACCCGTAGGAACTGTTTCAAGTGAACTGTTCTAACTTAGTCTATAATTTAAAAAGAGGCAAAATCGTTATCGACCCAATTCACCCCCCACCCCCGCCCCCTTGTGTCGAGTGTACTCTAAACTAATAATTGGTATCAGAGCAGATATCTCGTATCTAGGCTTACACCTTTTAGAGATCCTTAAAAAATGAGTGCACAAATAGGACTACTAGAGGGTCAATCCATTGCTAGGCCTCCATTGTTTTATGGTCAACACTATAGCTAGTGGAAAATTGTATGAAGATCTATTTGAAAGCTGAAGATTATCAACTTTGGCAAATCACTATGACAAGTCCACTGACTCCCACTAAAGCAGGCGCCAACGGTGTAAAGGTCCTGAAAATAGAAGGTGAATTCACTACGGAGGACTTAAAGATGATGGAGAAAAATGCTAAGGCGATCAAAATACTTTATTTTGGTCTCGGGTCTGATGAATATAACAGAATCTCTGGATGCACATCTGCCAAGAAATTTGGGACTCCCTACAGCTAGTTCATGAATGTACAAACGAGGTAAAACAGTCCAGAATTGAAATTTAATGAGAAAATATGAATTATTTTCTATGAATGAACAAGAATCAATAAAGGACATATTTATTAGGTTTACTTATATTACTAATGAGCTTAAATATCTAGGGAAAGAATTTTCTTCTGAAGATTGTGTCAGGAAAATATTGAGGATATTACGGCTATTGAAGAAGCCAATGGACAAGATGGCTATGGACGAGCTGATAAGAAATCTTCAAACATATGAGCTTAGAAAAAATTCTCAAGCTAAAGAGGAACCAAAAAATGAGCAGAGCTTGGTCTTGAAGGCAACAAAAAATGATGATTCGGATTTGGATGAAGAAGACTTTATTTTGCTTGCTCGCAAGTTCAAAAAGTTGCTCAAGAAGGGAAACAATCTAAAGAAAAGAAACTCCAACAAGTCTAAGTCTACTCAAAAGGCTCAATTTGATGGTTGCTATAGGTGCGGAAAGCTTGATCATATGATCAAAGACTGCCCACAAAAGCAGGAGGAATAGAGGATGGAAAGTTCCACTGACCGTTCCAAAAAGCGAAATCAGCTTCTAAAGCTCTTAAAAAGGTCATGATTGCCGCTTGGGAAGATACTTCTGATGAGGAATAAGAATACGAGGATGAAAGAGATGATCTTGCTTTAATGGCCAAGAGTGATTCTGAATCAGAGGATGAATTCTCAAGGTAAGTCTCACTCAACTTAAAGAGAAAATTCATAATTTATCAAAAAGTAAAGTAGTTGATTTCTTGCTTTCTTTAATGGATGAATTTCAAAATGTGAGTGTCGAGAGATATGAGTTAGCTACTGTTGTGACAAGTTTGAAATCTGATTGCAAATATTTGCAAAGAAATAAAATCGAACTTGAAAAGGCTAATAAGGCACTCAAAGAGAAAATTTGTAAATTGGATGGAACTGTTTGATCTCTGCATGAAGAAATTTATGAACTTAAGGCATCTAAATCTGTTAGCAAGGATCAGGTTAATGCTGATCAAATAATTTTTCAATCTGATCTAACTACCTTAGAAAGGGAGTTGAGTCATGAAATTGAAAAGAATAAAGAGCTTCTAGAAAATTTAGAAAATGTGAGCAATGAACTTGCTATGATCAAAAAGTGGAATAAGACCAATGAAACTTTAAATTGGCTAAACCAACATCAAAGTAGGAACCGTAGTGGTCTGGGTTACAAAAATGATCAGGTTAAATGGGATATTAATAGAAAATATGTTAATTTACTTGAATTTCGCTTATGTACTCATTGTGGTTACACATGTCACTATAGGTATGAATGTTTAGAAAGAATTAAGTTTCTTGAGAAAAAGTAGAAATATAGTTAAATGGGTTAGAAGAGATATGATATTTCCAACTTCTCAAAGAAGGGGACCCAAAAAAGTTTCAATTCCTAAGTCTAACACTTAATCTAGTTTTGCAGGCTAAGGTGAGAGGGAGTAACCAATTATGGTACTTGGTTAGTGGTTGTTCGAAGCTAATTAGTGGAATAAAAAAATCCCTCTCACCAACAGCCTTCAAAGAAGAGAGTGCGACATTTAGCGAAGGTAAGAAAGGTAAATCTTTAATATAGGCAAGAAAGGTAAGTCACTCTTCCATTCTTTATTGGTTGAAGTTTTAACGATTAATTTGTTGAATATTTCTCAATTATGTGACCATAGGAATAAAGTTGATTTTCATAGTTGTTGTAAAATTGTGAATGAAAATATTTTGAGAAGTTGTACAACTGATTTTCTTAATGCTTTAGCTGAAAAGAGTGTGTAGGATAATGCTTTCAGATTGGTCTTTGTCGAGCTTTATGTGAAGAGGATGCCACAAATGTCCAGCTCGAATGAAAATGTCTTGGAACAGGTTCTTCTGTACCTGGGCACATTTTGGAATAATCAGGGGGAAGAACAGATGGAACAGCACTTGCTGAAACAGTTCCAACCCATGTTCCATAAAGGATCCTCATATATCAACTCACAACTAGATCTTGAAAGTATAAAACTCACATCCTCTGCACCTCAGCTGGTATGACTTTGATTTTTAGGCACGTTGATGTTGTTTTTGTTAAGTTCTTGGCTGACAATATAGTACTAAAGGTATGTAATTACTATTTTGGGTTAAAAGTTGCTAGCATTTTTACTAAAGCACTAAGAGGTGGACATCTTGAGGTAAATAAATTGGATCTTGGTATGATTATATATTCTTGAGTGCATGGTGTATTGCTTTTCTCCCAATGATTGGCTAGGAGGTGTCATTCTTCGATTTCTATCAATGCATAAATATTTGAAAAAAAAAAGTGTCTACCTCAATTCTTGTGTTGTAACATGCATGTTCTCATGTCATGAGTTCATTATTTTTCTCGTTGAGATCTAATGATATTGCTCTTATTTTATTTGATTGATTCACATTTTTTAAAGCATGAAATAGAAGATAAATGAGTTTTAAACTGTTCTAGATCTGTACCTCCAAAATATGGCTTATGCATATAGTTGTTCATCACCATTTCTCATGACCAGTCCATATCCACTTTTATTAAAAGTTATCATCACTAAAAAAAAAGAGCATGTTCTTTCATTTTCTTTCATTCCTCTCGGATTTGGCCTAGAAGAACTTCCAAAGACAAAGTTGCAAGTCTGAAAATAATATGAGACAATCTCATTTGGATAAATGTGAAGGGGCCTAAGGTTGAGGGGGAACCAAAAAAAAGGAGAAAAAGAAAAATAAAAAGAAAAAGAAATGAGTGTTTTTATGAGGTGATAATTTTATTATGTAGAGGAGATGTTTGATGAAAATTTCTTTCGAGACAAATGTCACATATCTCTTGTCAAGACCATGAGATTTCTGCCGAGATGATGGAACAGGTGATGGACCTGGTTCTACTAGTAATCCAATAGACATCTCTAATGTGAATGTTCAAATACTGTTTAGAGAATTAGTTGGCTATTCTTATGGAGGAGAATAAAAATTTGATATCCTATGTTTCCAGAATTGATCAAAAGCTGAAAGTTAAGAGGGGATCATAAGCTAAATACCACTAGAGACTCTTAACTCAACCTCACACTCATATCAGCCCAGTCTTGAACTTGTTCAATGCCTTGTTCCTAAACCTTATACTTTTTTAAATTCTATGAATAAGGTTATGCACTAAGCATTTTATTTTGGGCTTGTAAACTTAACTGGTACAGATTTGACTTTGTCCTTTGCTGATTGTTTTGATGAATTGTGATTTCAAGCAGGATGACTAATATCATTCAGTATTAATAATTGAGAAGTTTGTACTTATTCTTACATGAGATGCTGCCCTAGTGGCGATGAGTGTGACATACTTGATTACTCATATATTTCGCATTCTTGGTTGACAATAGTTGATGCTTTTCGATGATGCCAAAAGGGGGAAGAGTACTATGTGCTTGCGCTTAGGTTGTGTATATCTTTTTTAAATACTCCACTTAAATTTTATCTTAGTGTTCCTTACTTGTATGTATTTTTGGTGATAAATGAGTTTGGCAAAAAAGGTGAAGAACCATTGTGCATGATTAAACAAATAATATTCCTCGTTCTTGCTCCTTAAATGTCTTAAAGTGAGGTTGTTGTGATTATCAAAGTGAAACAAACACATTTTATTTGTCATCATCAACAAGGGAGAATTTATTAAGTAAATGATGTTTTGATGAGAAGAAATAAAATATACTTGTTACATTGAATAAATTGAGGCATTATTTGTAGAACTAATTTTCTTGAATTATTGGTAAGTTGGTGAATATAATTTAATTGGTAATTTAGATGAAATTATTGTATGGCAGACTTATGAATTAAACTAAGTGCTTTTGATAAGATTAATTAGATATTTGATTTCTACAGGATTTGGCTTGAGAGAATTGGAGTTGGAGTAGCATTCAAAGAAATCCCAAAGTGATAAGGAGAAGGGATTAGAATAAATGTTATATGTTTATCCCTAACATACTTGAACTTTGTTTTTACTTATTAGGTTTTTATCTATAAAAGAAGTCCACGTACATATTAAGAGAGGGCATCCAAAATACTTCAGCAAAAAAGAAATTGAGCATTTAAGAGAGAAAAGTTCTGAAGCTCTTGGAACATGCGCTAGAACAGTCTGGACAATTGTTTCATCAAGTCATTTAAAATAGTTTGAGTCCAGTTCTTAGTTCATGTATTAGGAACTAAATTGTAATCTCGTTCAGCTTTTTAGAAGCACTTTTTGAGGTTGTAATCTAGAGTTAAAATCCCATTGGGTAAAAAGCTTAGAGTTAAGTTCTTTGTATTCCAAATTAGGGTAGTTTGGAAGGGTAGCAACAGTCTAGAATTGTTGTGTAAGGGTTTAGAGTTAGGTCCTTGGAGGTTACCTTTGTAATCCGATTTTGGCTCGTGAATTTAGTGGATTGGTTGAAATCTCCACAGGAGTGTGGGTCGTGGTTTTTTACACCTTTGAGTCAGGATGTTTTTCACGTTAAAATCGTGTGTGCCTTGTCTATTTTTACTCTTTTATTGCTTTGTTAAACTGCAGTTGGAACACCCGTGGGAATTGTTTCAAGTGAGATGTTCTAACTTAGTCTAAAATTTAAAAAGAGGTAAAATCATTATCGCCCCAATTTACCCCTCCCCCCTCCCCTTGTGTCGAGTGTACTCTAAACTAACAGCTACCATCCCGTATAAGCCAACTAATAGCTTTGTTGCAAAAATCCCAGCCTTTTAGAATGTTAGCTCAAATCCCATCTTCTTATAGGTTATAGAGTGAGGGTCATAGTATTTTGCAAGAGGAAGTTGGCCCCATAGACAGTTAGTTGAAGTAAAAAAGGCATCAAGCAAGACTTGAAAGGAAATATAAGTTTTTTGTGTAAGCATAAATAATACCTAAACCACCTTCTTTTTTAGGTATTGTGATGGTATTCCAGTCAAGAAAGTGAATTTTGGACTTTTCAGCTGTGGGTCTCCAAAGAAAATTCCTTTGGATTTTGTCAATATGATTGCAAGTTTTCTTTAAAAATTTATAGAATTGCATGGTGTAATTTGGGATAGTGTTAAGTGTAGAGGATACCAAAGTAGCTCGACCAGCTAGGTTGAGGAATTTAGTTTTTCAGCTACCAAATTTACTTTTTAAAGTGTCAATTATAGGTTGAAAATCCTTTGCTCTAGAGTTTTTATCAAAAACTTGAATACCTAGGTATTTCCCATAAGTTTTGTGGAGTTTAATACCTAGTTGTTTTGAAAGAATCTTTTGAATGATAGGGTCACAATTTGAAGAAAAAATTACCCTAGATTTTGCAAAATTTATTTTTGTCCTGATATATTACAAAAGTTACTTAAGAGTGCTAAGAATGCTAGAGCAATTTTGGCTATTGGCCTCAACAAAGAGAGTTAGATCATCTGCATAGAAGACGTAGGAAATTAAGGGACCATTCTTGCAGATTTTAATATGGTTCCAAAGAGATGTGAAAACGTGATAATTTATATTCCTAGAAAGCATTTCAAGGAAAAGAATAAAAAGGTAGGGGGATAAAGCGTCACCTTGACGAATTCCTCTAGTAGGAGAAAAATAATTTATTTTATGCCCGTTTATAAGGATGGAAATGGATAAAATAGTGATACAGGACATAATAAGAGTAATGAGTTTGTTAGGAAAATTGAGATTTTGAAGTATTTGATAGATAGGACCAGTCAATTCTATCAAATGCTTTCTTAAGATCAAATTTGATCGTCATAAAGTTTTGGTTTCTTTTTTTACGTTTGAAATGGTGCATGATCTCTTGGATAAGGATGACACTGTCACTAGTTCTTCTACCTTTGAGAAAACTAGATTGGTTATGACTAATGATGTTGTTCAGGAAAATGATTTTGGTGACAATTTTATAAATTATATTGCACAAACTTATGGGACGGAATTATTAATGTTGTTAGCATGTTCAAATTTTGGAATAAGGGCAAGGTAAGTTTTATGTGAAAAAAGAGGCATAGGGTACTCTCAAGTTTCAAAAGAAGAAAAGGGGGCAAATAATTAATTAACTTAATGAGGGCCGAATTGTAACATTTAAAACTTGTGGGTAGGAAAAATGTCTGAAATTTACAATAATGCCCCAAATTCAAAAAAAATCAAACATTTTATTTTCCCTCATTCCCAACCACTTTTACTCTCTCACCTATTCAAATCATTTCAAATTTTTATTTCTCTCTCTTTCTTCTTTCTCTCTTATTTCTTCTTCTTTCTTCTTCTTTTCATCACCATCCTTGTTATTTTTCTTTCTTCTTCTTCATCTCCATTTTCTTTTCTTCTTCGTATCATTTTATTCTTTCTTCGTCTCTTTTTCTTCATCAACATTTCATTTTTTTCATGTTTTTTAAATTCTAATCGTTTTACACATATTTTCGGATGAATAAATATATTTTTAGGTCCAGATCATATCCAGTGATGTTTTGATCAATTTTGTGCAATGCTCCATTCATTTAATGACACGTGTACTAACTTAAAGGCCCATATCATTTTTACTAGTGCAATAAATAGAAAAAAATTTTAGAGAACAAAAAATATTAATAAAATTATGTTTAGATGACGGCTGCCGTGAAGAACATTTCATCACATCCAAAGTCAGCACGTGGGACCCACCATGTGTACTTTAAAGTCAAAAAAGGTTTTAGACTTTAAGGAAAGAAATTGTTTGGCGGGAATTAAACATAGTACTAACAATTACCGAGACAAGATCTTGATTTCATTCCTTTTGAAAAATGATTACAAAATATCAATATTAATTCATGGTATAACAGATTTTTCTTCATCATTTTGTAAAAAAATTAACAAACAACTCATTAAAATTACACAAGAATATGAGATTCAAATTCTATATTGCAACATAAAGTACAAAAGATGTCAAAAAATAAAGTTATTTATAAATAACATATTATGTTCATCAAGAGAAATTGTCAACTACAAATAAACTTTGGTAGATCACAATAAATTTTTATTTTGAAATTTTTGTGCTCCTTGATTCTCACTACCGTTTGCCTGCAAAATATTTAGAGAAAATGTGTGTAAATGAATAAATATATACATTAGCAAATAAAAGTACAAACTTTATTTAATATGAACCTGATCACGGACAAAAACGTAGGAATTCTGCTCAGGTACAAACGCATTAAAAGAAAATGGTTCCTGCGCAAATCATAGAAGCGACGCTAAAATGGATATGTTGATGAAATATTTTTATAAAAAAAGAATTGTTTAGTTGTATAATACCGTAAGCATTTGAGTAAATGTAGGAGATCCCATCGAAAGTAAAAACTCTGAATGCTGGGATAAACTATCACAAGCCATATTTTCCTTTGATGACAAATCCTACAAATAATTAAAACAATAATAGTGTAATTGCTTAGTAATATAACAAGTGATATATATGAAATATCCCAATAATGAATTAAAAGTAAAATGAGATATACCTGATTGCAAAGATTCATATTATCTAGTTGAGCTCTATCATTAGTTGTCGATCCATCTTGATTGTGGAATTCGACTTCTTTCTTTGAGGCTTCTTGCGCTTTGAGTCCATCTCAAGAGAACTTTTGATCCTTCTTTTTCTACGACTCCCTTCTTTCTTTTTTAGATTTTTGGCTTGCACAAGGACATTTTATCATTTTCTGGTAAAGCTCTTGATGAACCACTTGTATGGCGAGATTGAGTTGTCACCTCCATAATTTGGTTCAATTTTGAACTTAACTCATTTATACATGATGCCGCTAGCTTGTAGCCTTCATCTGTTTCAGAAGCTTTCGCAGCCATTCTAACAAATATAGGACAAAGCATACTGTACCGATTCATAATGATCAGTTTTGGATCCTTGATCTCTATGTCTTGCCCATCAATTGCATTATTTTTTTCGGCCTTCGCATTTTTGGTCCACCTTTTTAAAATATACTCAGTTGGAATGCAACTAACTCCCTTTATCACATCAAGAATCCTTATTATATGACAACAAAGTATTCCCATAGACTCAAATTTCATGCAAGTACAAAATATTTGACCCAACTCTATCTCCTTAACAATATGCTTACGGTTATTCTCATGCTTACTAACCTTATACATTAATATATTATTCTCCTCATATGCATTCATTCTGATTAACAAAGACTTCATATATTCATCTTGAAATTGTGCAAATATATTTGGTGTATAGATCTCTCTAGCGTGAGCCAAAATAGGCACATCCGCCTTTAATACCGACAACCGTTGTAATGCATCAAAAGTATCTTGCAACTCGCTATATCTCTTATCCTCAACTGCTCGATCATAATGCTTAAAAAATTGTATCAAATTATAATCAGATTGCAGATAATCCTTTAAATCACTATTCAAGCTCTCGCTCAACTGTGTGCTATTCATGCCACCAGAAAAAGTTTTCTTCCTATACGCTGCAAATAATTTTTCTCTCAAAGCATATATCCCTCGCAACTATTCATTTTCTTGAAGGTTATATTCATCAAGCATAGTTTTCCAAGCATCAGTAAACTCACCTTCATCCTCGTACTCGTAAATGCATTTTCTAAAATCACCACAAAAAGAATCATACCTTTTATACACTTGATTGAGGTGTTTAGTTGCATTTTGCTCCATGTGCCAGACACACAACTTATGATGAACTTCCGGCATGACTAACGAGATAACCTTACTCATAGCAGCATCTTGATCTGTCAAAATAGTTATTGGCTTTTTTCCAGACATAGCTCTAAAAAATGTTTCGAACAACCACTGAAAGGACTCAGAAGTCTCGTCATACATCAATGCACCTCCAAAAACAATCATTTTTCTATGATTATTCAATCCAACAAAACTAGCCAAAGGTCTATGCTCTTTATTTGTTTGGTAAGTGGTGTCAAATGAAAGCACATCACCAAAAGTCTCATAGTCTATAATCATCTTTGAATCTGTCCAAAATATGTTAGTAATCATATCATCCACATTCAATTGCATCGCAAAAAAGAAAGATGGATCTTCAATTCTCTTCTTCTCAAAATATTTTAACAGCACGCCTAAACAAAAAATAAAAACAAAAAATCAATTAAAAAAAATATATAACTTCTAATAGCAGAAATTACATCTCAAAAGTCAAAACAAATTCAATAATGCATATTGCAAATAAAGTATATGTACCTGCTTCCCCTTGTCTCAAAGCATTTTGTCTTTTTGTTCGGAGGTAATTTTTTTGATCTAACTTAGTATAGCCCAAATTTTCTCGACCACCAGCTTGAAGAGACATAAAATCATATGTCCCTTTGGAAAATAATCCAGCATTTTCTGCCAATTCGATTTCATGGGCTTGTACACTGCTTATCTTTCTGTGGGACGGCAACAAGTGAACCATTGTCATTGAAACAAGGGGGTGGTTATGTTCCAACTCAACCTTAGTAAGACAATACTTTCCTGATGGCTGACGAGTAATAATAATATGAGCTTGACATCCTGTTCTAGTTTCTTTGCGTGGACTTTTAGCTTGATATTTCCGATTATCATCATAACGAAAACCTTCCTTGAAACATGTGATCTTTCGTGATGTTACATAACCCAATTTCTTGTTTGTATTCACGTACTCTTTGCGAACACTAAATCCAATTCTTCTTGCATACTCATTATAAAAGTTAATTGCATTATCATCACTGTCAAACTCTAGACCAAGTTCAGGCTCATGATCTAAAACTGCCTCAGACTCCTTTAAACACATGTTTTCTTGAAACTTGTCTATTATATTTCTAATGAAAAAGACATTAATAAAGTACGTACACTATGTTGACAGATAGTAATACATTACCCAAAAAAATATTAAACAAATAAATGACTTGTAAAATTAAAACTAAGAAAATACACCAAGAACAAACATAAATTATATTGAAAGGCAAGCAAAAGAATATAACCTGATTTTTCAAAAGTGAATTAGTCCTCTGCTGCGAAACTAATCTCACCAGTACTCTTTTACTATATGAATCTGTGATATTGAATAAAAAAATGATATTTGTTTGATAATTATATATGAGTGCTTAAAAAGATAACCACATATCTTTTTTGATATTTTGTAATCATTTTTCAAAAGGAATGAAATCAAGATCTTGTCTCGGTAATTGTTAGTACTATGTGTAATTCCCGCCAAACAATTTCTTTCCTTAAAGTCTAAAATCTTTTTTGACTTTAAAGTACACATGGTGGGTCCCACGTGCTGACTTTGGATGTGATGAAACGTTCTTCACGGCAGCCGTCATCTAAACATAATTTTATTAATATTTTTTGTTCTCTAAATTTTTTTTTCTATTTATTGCACTAGTAAAAATGATATGGGCCTTTAATGACTTGTTAGTACATGTGTCATTAAATGAATGGAGCATTGCACAAAATTGATCAAAACATCACTAGATATGATCAGGACCCCATATTTTTCATATGTTTACATAATTTTGGAGATGTTTTTCATGGCTGGAAAAGATGTGTACACATCTCGTCAGATGTGTACATATATAATCATATTACACATATATAATAATATGTGTACACATCTCGACTGATATGTACACATATTATTATACGTGTACACATATAATATTATGTGTACACATACTGATTGATGTGTACATATCCTTTTATTAGAGTGGTGGAGAGCGGTGGGGTAGTGGTGGAGGATGGTAGAAGGTGTGGTGGTGGAGGGTGGTAGAAGATTGTGGTGGGCGGTGGAAGGTGATAGGATGTGGCAGTGAGTGGTGGATGGTAGTAGAAGGTGGTGGTGGGTGGTAGAAGGTGGCGGTGGAGTGGTGGATGGGCAGAGGGGTGAGGGGCGATGAGGATGGGGGGCCCAATGGGGCTGGGGGCTGGGGGCTGTGGTGGGGAGATGAGAAAGGGGGCTTTATGCAAATAAATAAATTTGTGGGCTTTTAAAATACTAGTAATTAGTATTAATATTTAAAGTGTCTTCCTCACCAAATTCTTAAAGACTTTGTCCCAGTTTTTTTATTTGAGGGACTTGAAAGTCCCCTTCACCCAAAAAAACCCAAGTTTTATTGAGTTCAGGAGGCATAGAGCCAATTTCAAATATTTCATGGCATTGATTGAGCACTGATTGCCCTATTATGTCACAATATTGCTTGAAGAAAAGGTGGATGTAGGCCATCAAGCCCTGGATGTATGTCATATTGCACTTATATCTATCTCAATATTTCCGCTTTTCTGTAATATAACTGATTTCAAGTACAAATTTTGCATAGCATACAAGAGTTATCCTCTTAAGTTTACTTAAAGTACCAAGTTCTATAACACAAGTCTCCTAGAAAATAGAAGAGGTTGTTATATACTCATATTGTAATATTTTAGTAAAAGTTACATATTTTTTTCTTATATCTAAATATCTCTGAATTTGAGAAACTCTTAAAAGTTGTTTTTCAAATTCTCCTAAATCAAATTTCTTTCGATGTTTTAGAAAAATGTATCATTTTTTGCATAACTATACAACTCCAATACTTGGAAAAAGTTGGTCAAAAATTTCTCAGCTTGTTTCCCTTGTTCAAACCAATAGTTTTGAAAAAAATGTACCTCCTCCTTGTTTCCCTTCTAAAGCAATTGCAAATGCTGACGGTTAATCTTCCTTAACATCTCATTATCTATAAGAAGAGTAGCTTAATTTATTCTCATCTAAATAGGATTGCATGGCATTTAGAGTTCCATTCATCGGGTTAAGGTTTGTGGTCATATTATTTACTTTACTTTAGGAGTCATGGAAGTTTGTTGACGAGTTATCTATATATAAGGAGTTGGTAACCTTTAAGGCGGGGGCACAAGGTTATGTTCATGTTACCTCTTTTTTGGGCCACATGTAACTTGGTTTCATTCAGAAAAATACAAAGTTCACTCTGTCTTCAATATCTCTTCATTATTTTCTGGTTATATAGTTTACATCTATGAAATGATATGGCATGAGCCTACTCTTGCTATGAATACTCTCACCGGGTTAAAATCCTTTACCCGTTTTGTGATTTTTAATAAACCATTTGGTCAATTTCTCTAGTGAATTGAATGCAGATAAATTCGCTAATTAGAGATTATACAGACACTTGACTCACAAAGGAAAAAAAAAAAAGAACAATTTGAGATAAATTGATTTAATATGGTTGTCACATGAACAAATTCAGTGAGAAGTATAGGTATCTTGTCTCAGGTATGAGGTACCAAAATAATAACAATCTAACAAGGTTCAAATATTCAAACTTAACCATTTCATTACATAACTAAGTAACCAACCAATAGGTTACCGACAAAAGCTTATGAGGAAACACAAAATAGAAAGGGAAAAATGATACAATGAAAGCATAATTGATTTTTTTTTTCTTTTAAAAAAAAAAAAAAGAGATTACAACTCCTTCCATAAAGCACACAATACGTCTTTACGACCTCAATTATGTAGGATATTAGTGCACTGCAAAAATTTTAACACAGTATAAGTTGATAAAGTTTGCAAAAGAAATACTAAGGGGTTGAGTTGGAACAAGATATAAGGAGAGAAGTAATCAAATTCAGATAATAAAAGATCAAGGAAAAAATGCATCAATATGAAAAGTCTTCAGGTCAGGTTGTTAACAAAGAGAAGAGTGTGTTCATAACTGCTATTCACACATCAGAAACGAAGAGAGAAATGATTCAGGCTGTCACAGGTCTTAAACATCAATACTTTTCCTTTTAAGTACCTAGGATGTCCCATTTTCTCTGGAAGAAAATAGACATCTTATTTTGCTGATATGGCATCGAATGTCATTGAAAACATCAATGGTTGGCAAGGGAAGTTACTTTAACCAGGAGGAAGGGCAACACTGATCAAACATGTATTGCAATCTCAGACTCTTCATACTTTAGCAGCATTATCACCTCCTAAAGCTGTGAAAAAGCAACTAGAGAGATATTTCGCCGACTTTTGTTGGGGTCAAGCAGAATCAAAGAAGAGGTACAATTGGAGTTCATGGCATAATATGTGCTATCCTACGGATGAGGGAGGAGTTGGCTTCAAAAGGCTTGAAGACATATCTAAAGCTTTCACAGCCAAGAGGTGGTGGAGATTTAGGTCTGTTGATAATCTTTGGACTCAATTCATGAGACCCAAATATTGCCAAAGAGTGCATTCAGTTGCTCGGAAGATAGAGACAAAACAATCCTCTGGATGGAAGAGTTTAATGAAAATCAAGAAAGATGTGGAGCCTAATATTCTATGGAAAGTAAATGAAGGAAACTTGTCCTTTTGGTGGGACAACTGGACAGATTTAGGAACTTTACAACAATATCAAATTCCTAATTTTAATGTAGGGAAGCTTAAAGTTGTGGACTCTATTGAAGAGGGTCAATAGAAACTTAAACTCATCAGTAATATTCATCCCCAACACAGTGCAGAAAATTATTACCACTAACATTGGTCGTAAGGATCTAAAAGATGAGATTGTATGGAAGCTTAAAGTCTGATGGTTCATCTTCTCGTTCCACTGCATTTGAGCTACTTAGACAAAGGAAGTCTCAACAGACTTTGTGGACTGACATCTGAAGAAGAATGTTCCTTTTATAATATCATTTCAAATGTGGAAGACAGTTAAAAGGAAAATTCTCATAGATGAAGTAGTAGCTAATATATTTGGTCAAGTAATTGTATCTTCTTGTTCTTGTTGCAGAAACCCAAAACATGAGACAGTTGATCGTCTCTTTGTCCAAAGTGAAACGGCTTCCATTGTCTGGAAATCATTCAGTGACCCATTGGGGATGGACCTTAACACTACAAGCCTTCCACAAGGTTGTAATGCTGGTGGAGATTTCAAAATAGAACTGGACCACAGAAGTTACTGATACATACTCTTCCGGTCTTCTTATGTTGGGAGTTATGGAAATGAAGGTGCTCAGCAAGGTATGGGGAAAGAAATGGTATGCTGCTAACGTTTGCCTTGAGATCTTGTTCCACATCAAAGTGCTCCTGGGCAAAAGAGGACTGAAATTCGACCCTGCTTGTTCTTGGCATCAGCTTTCGGTAGCTATGCAAAATCTCAGGCCTAGACTTCTTCTCACTCCAATCAAATGGATGGCTCCTGAAGGAAACTACCTCAAGTTGAATACAGACGGGAGTAGTAACAATCAGAACAAGTCAGCAGGTATAGGAGCTCTTATTATGGCTTTTGCTAAAAGACTTCAGTTCTGCACTAACAATTCGGCTGAGGTACAAGTAGCTTTCTTTGGTATTTCTTGGTGCGCCTTTAATGGAAAGTCTGATGTTATCTCGAGCTGGACTCTCTTGTTGTGATTAATAAGCTGAAAGAAGTTTTCAAGGTCCCTTGGAATCTCTGACACACAATTAATAAGATGAGAAGAATTTGATAAACTACAAGGTGCAACACTGTTTTAGAGAAGGAAATGAGCTTGCTGACTTATTGGCTAAATATGGAGATCAACATCCCTCACTCATTGCAGAGATGTTTTTTGATGCTTAATCTCTGTCTCTCAAAGCTAAAGGAGCCTACAGGATGGACAAATGGCGAATACCTACTTTCAGGATTAAGACAAAAACTTACTTAGATAGTCATGTTGTTCAGGTTAATCATTTGTCAGAAGGGCGAAGTCCGCCTTAGTTACTGTAATATTTTCTCAACTAGTACACCTAGTTGTAGGCCTAACACTAGGAAAAAGTGTATATTGCTGTAGTTGGTACTTTATCACTACCCTAGACATCAACTTTTGGAAGCTACACTGGGATGAAGAATTGGACATAGCCAATTACCAAAGAGGAATTGAGGAGGTTAGACTTTATGTTCCCCTCCTACATGTATTTTCTTATTGGATTTTAAATTACAGTTAGGGTCAATGCCAAAACCCACCCCTAATGTAAGGGCTTAATTTTTTTTTAAAAAAAAATCAAATCAAATCAGGAAATAAAGTAACAAGGATGAAAAGGAGGGTAACAGATCAACCTACCAACAGCCCTAGAGACCCTGTTCAATGATATAGTCACCCAGCCTTTCAACAATCATATTGCATAGGCCAGGAGTAATCGGCTCGTCATATACTCCGATGATCAAAGCTTGGTTGGTCTTCTTAATGGTGATACCACCAGGACCCTGAAAAATACTGACCAAGCAAGGATGACAAATTATGGAAGGCCAAGAGGTATCACGAACGGACTTCTCTCCACCACATAATATGATATAAATTTCAGAAGTATCAGCAGGGAAATGCCCAGCACAGACCACTACAATGGTCTTTTTTCAAATTGGTCATTTCATAGATCATGGTTAGAACGATACATTTGTCTGATGATAAAAATAATAAGGATGACAAAAATCTATGTTTGTACCCAAAACACTTGCATTAAACAACTGAACATTTGCATATTTAAATATCTTCAAGGATGACACATTCTTGATTCTCCAAGCAAATAAACAAGAATCAAAGTTAATCATTCAAGGTGAGAAATCATTAGGAAGCTACAGGGAAAATGGCTAAAGATTAAGAAGATTCAGCAATTTGTTCAATCATATCAAGGGGTCAAAGTAAGAGTTTATTACACTTTACTGCCCGCTTTTGATAAGGATACTCAAATATACGACCACAAGGAGACTAGCAATGCAACAGTAGGAAACCAGGGTCAAGAACCTTTTTGCCTCGTATAACAGCTCCTGCCTCCCCTTGAATCACCATATACTTTGTTCCCCCAAGATATAAACAATTGGAGCAAGTGTTCCAGGTTCTGCAAAAGTCATTCATTATAGCTGTTATTTCTTCTGGTTTAAACTGCCATAAAAAAACAGAATAAATGTCAAGCTCACCAAGCAGGTTTCTTGTCATGCCAATCAAGGGGAGAGAACAAAAAAACATCAGCCACAAAAAGGAAAGGTGGGGGCGGGCAGGAGGAGAAACAAAATGTTAACTCTACATATCCAAACAATCAAAATTAACCATTAAATAACCACATTTTATTAACATGCAATCTAAAGACAAGTACAAAGTTTAAAAACCTGAGAGAAATAATCAGGGATTTATTCATTAAGTTGATGCATCAATTTAATTGCCAACTCACGCTGAAGAATAAACATACATAGCCCAGTAGTTGCCCTATTATATTGCCTAACAGTTGCAGAACAATAACTTGCAAAAAGATATTCAACTTCAACTAAGTTGTCATACAGGGAGATATCTACTTTCTAGTACCGTCAGTAGAGGGATATCAACTTCTACCAAGACACTACAGGGATCCATGAGGAATTTTGTTTAGTAAACAATATGCTTCTCTTACAAAGTAACAAGGACTCTTCGTAAACAATACACTGCTTCTATGAAAAGCATTCAACAACTCCACCTCCTAAATGATACATTAATTTGTGTAACTATTTCTTTCCATCTTTCTTTGTCTGTATTTCTTTCCATCTTCAAAGTACAGAATATGAGGAATGAAAGAGGTCTGCGGACAAGACAGCAAAAGATCTGCAGTCAACGTGCAATATGATACTTCCACTCACTGTTTTCATGAGAATAATATTCTCAACACGAACAATTAATTCATCTAATGTTGATCAAGCTTTCTCTACTAGCTAGCTAGGAGGTGTACTTTAACCTGAAACTTGTTAGCAACAGATCAAACCCAACTTTTCTTTTTTCTTTTTATAGGTGATACATGCACCAAGACGGTGACACATCACAGTATAAGTCACAATATAAATACCATTTTCTGTTCACACAGCGAGGGTAGATCACCAGATATATAGGAACAATTTCCCCCTCACACCACCTTCTATTCCTTTCCAACCATAGTAGTCACATCGTGCACAAAGTAGAGGTGTTCCAAGAATCAAGACCCTCACGGTAGCGTAATGGTTGAAGAGTTGGAGTAGCTACTTAGGGAACAAAAGTTAGAATACCAACAGACGCAACAATATCTGAATTCTTCCCATTTTTCTGAGTCTTAATCGGAAGATTTACTAGATATTTGTGCTGATGAAATATAGCAAGTACCAATGAATTAGTCAAGGTACACGAAAGTTGGTTCGAGCACCACTATTTTTTAATAGTTAACTAATTTTAATGATAATTTGGACAAGATAGCGCCCGTATACAAGAGCCAAGAGGTATACCAAAAAGTGTGAAACCTACAAAAAGATATGATTTTTTAGAAAAGAAACCAATCATCTATACATATAGGAATCTCATGAGTCACCAAAAGGAAATAAGAGATAAGATTCTACTCCTCAAATGTACAAAATCCATCTCTACCCCTTCAAATGCTCTCCTATTTCTCTCTTTCCAAGTTCGAGCACCACCATTATCCAACAAAGGAGTGTTAGTCCCAAGCTTTTGTTGTAGTTTTCGAATCCTGCTTTTTCCCGAGTAGCTGGATGACTGGTAAATAATCTCTGGCATTATTTAATTCATCCTATATGAAGTTGAAGGCACATCTTACACTTCCTTCACACGACATAGAAGTAGAGTCATAACCCTTTCAATCTCCTTTTGCACAAGTGCTCCTTACCTTTTTTTTAATAACCGAGAAATTCCCGAGGTCTAACTCGGTGAATGACGGATCAGCCTCTCACATATTCTCCACTTAATTACCAGGTTTGCTGTCTGCAGCAAGCTTTAAACCCATGAGGTGCGCCTAACGCATACATTAGAAGCTGCACTCTTACCACAAGACCGAACATCACAAGCTGCGGTCAATATTTATATAATTCCACTATTTAGCTTATAGCAAAATTTAAAGGTTGTTCAGTTCTCCTTCTGCCCAACTACCTAACAAAAAATTAGAAAATTAAAGAGGGAAAATTATGAAACTTCTTGGACTAACTCCAAAATTTGATATACTAAATCTCTGTGGATGATATTATGGTACTTAAAATGTCTAATTTATAGGGTAAACCAGACTAAAGACTCAATCCACAAAGGCTGGGGAACTGGTCGTTAAAAATAAAACTTGAAACTAATCTCATTCCAGGCACTCGCTCTTTGCATAATATAAGGTCTTGCCTCTTAGCTTCTGAATGGAGGTCCGACCTCTTAAACCTTTGTTTCCAAAGATTCTGAGCGCCCACACTATCAACAAGATAAAATTCCTCCAAGACATCCTTCAGGAGTTTTTGCATGAACTCAACTTTCTAAATTTTTTTCCTCTGTTTGAATTTTTGAGTCGCTATGGTATATAATTCCAAAGAATAACTTCTCTCTTACTTCCTACTTGTTGTTTTCTAAGGGTTGTTTGTCTTGTTTCACAACAACTATATAGTTATTGTTAAGCAATCTATCGATTATTAGGTGTCAATTCCAACTAGTTGGGGTTAGCTCCATATGCCATAATATCTCTTCAACCAAACAGGACATCAACCTATTACCTGGAGTGGAAGGCAGTCTGGCAAGCAAAAATACGTCATAAGGTAGCTTGTTTTGTATGGTTAGTTGTCCGGGATGCATGTCTAACTCAAGATAATTTGAAGAGAAGAGGGATACTTTTGTGCTCCAGTTGTTATCTGTGTGGAAAGGAGTCTGAAAATAGCAACCACTTATTCATTCACTGTGAGGTCACTGGTGTTCTCTGGAAACTATTTCTGAGTTTCAAAGGAATATCATGGATTATGCCTAGGACTATAGGTGAGCTACTATCTTGCTGGAACTATTCCGGTGGTTTAGTTAGACAGAAAACATGGTGGAAGACTATTCCGGCCTGCATTTGGTGGACCATATGGAGGGAGAGAAACATCAGATGCTTTGAAGGGATCAGTAACTCCATTCAGAGAGTCAAAATGAATTGCCTTTTTTTGTTTCACTTTTGGTACGGACAAGATTTTGTGCATGAAATAGATTTACTATTAGGCATTATAGAGTCTCTATAGAAGGAGCTCACAGTAAGCTAGATTTTTGCTTATCGGTGTATATTGAAAAAATGGCTCAGCACAGCCTTCGAATATATATATATATATATATATATATATATATATATATATATATATATATATATATATATATATATATATATATATATAATATCAATGTTACCATTCTCAAAAAAAATATATATATATTAATGGTAAATGAATAATATATATTATTGGGGGAAATGGATATTATTAGTTTAAAAATTAAAGAAAGGACTAACTCCAAGAGCAAGCTAGGATAAGGTAAAAAACGACCACCTATAGATACTTCTTTTTTTTTCCTCTGTAAGCATGCACCTATAATCTCCTGAAAAAGCAACAAGATTCTTCTTTCAAGAGTCTCAGTTCTTTTCTCGTTATTGTGGGCCAAAGTTTTTACAAAGGAAACAAGATTTCAATGAAAAATAGCATTAAAAAAAATATCATCAAAAGCAAATTATAACCCAAGGAACAATCAACCACCTTCAATCATAAACTAGTTAAGGGTGACTGTATCCTTCATACCAATTCTACACTATCGAGTTCATTTCATCCCAGTTCTAAATATTTCTATTTTAAAGAAAATTTCTATTTTAAAGAAAATTACGGATTCTAAACCTCTAAATCCCACACTTCTTCACGAACTGCCTTTAGCATTGATTATTTCTATGGGGATCTTTTATCATTAGGCTTTGTTTAATAGAAAACAACAACTCTAGGTGTAACAGTCCTCCCTAAAACTAGAAAGTATAACATGCTTAGTTCAAATTTCTAACTCTAGACTCATGGCATCAATTATATTTGCCATCTCTAGTTCATGCTTAAGTTCCTCTGCCTTTTCATTACATTTGTTTATACTCCAATATTGTTTTCTAAGTTTGCTAGTTCTAATTCTGTAACTATCTCTATTACATTATGTATGTCGGTTGTTTTTGGATAATGATAGTCATTTTTAAAGATTCTAACTTCCCTTAAAAGCATGAATTCGAACAATTTCTATCAATCAAAATTTTAAAGATTCTTGAGTCAGCCTTAGTTACCTTCGGACTTCTACGTCTTTACTTCCTTAATATTTGAGCAATCTTCCTGAATTCGCAACCTGACCCTTGCAAATCCTGACCTAAATAAACTCATTCAATTGGCCTTAGAGGATCAAAGCAAGTGGCGGGATCTCTAAGTTTCTAGGAGATCTTCATATTAGATTGAAACCAGCTTTCATAAAAGGTAAATAAACTGGACCAAGAATAAATAATATCAAGATAAAGGAGTTGCTTCTTTTATTCAACACTTAGTTTATTCAACACGTTTTTTTAGAAACTATAAAGTTTATTCAACACGTTTTTTTAGAAACTATACAAAGGATTTTTAGAACATCGTAGAGAAAGGATATATAACACCCAGATACTATTATCTCGAGTTCTGTTCTCCTTCTCAGTTCCCCCAACTTATATAAGACAAATGATTTTCTTTTTCAGCAGGCTTTTCCCATTGAAGAATCTTTGATCACGACTCCACCTTTCATTTCTTGTTCAAATGCTCCATAAACATGTCTTTCTGTTTTTGTTTACAAATTGTCAATCAAACCCCTTGATTAGATCTCGTCTTTCCACGTGCCTTCCTTTCATAGTATTATCTCAATGTCCATACATCCATGCCTTCTTCTTCAGATTTATCTTCTTGAGAAAATATAGGGAGTGTCATTATTTTAAAATTCACATAGCTTTTTAGTATTATCTCAATGTCCACTCCTCCTCCTCCTCCTCCTCCTCCTCCTCCTCCTCCTCCTCCTCCTCCAGATTTATCTTCTTGAGAAAATATAGGAAGTGATGAGCTATGCCTTCGTCATTATTTAATAATTCACATAGCTTTTTAGAGTTACTATATGCCTGCCAAGCTGTTCTCGGTTAATCTTTTCCGATAAGCTTTGAGATATTCTGCATTCACTATCATGGGCTCATGTTTATCCATATAACTTAATATTACCTCTTAGTCACACTATATACCCAAACTTCTTTTCATCAGCTTCTTCCCAAGCACTTTATACAATACCTTAGCACCAAGAGCTCTTTTGGATTTTTCAAAAACACCATGGAACTTGTTCACATTTTTCCTTTTATGTGGTTCCACATAACTGCTTATTTGGAAATTCTAGGACACCCTTTAAATCCTTCATAAATGAATTCATGCATAGTCAATGACAAACTGTTTCTAGTTTGGGCTATCCTTATTTTTTTCCATCTCACGTGAATTCTACAATTTCTGTATATTCTTCAAGAAATTCTTTATTCTTGCAGAATTTTTCTTCGCCTTTTCCCGAAAGGCCTTTTGATATCCAAAGAGTATGATCTTTTAAAGTATCTGAGTCGGACTTCTCATCCTTTGTCTTACACTCATTAAGATGATTATCCTTAATTTCTTCTCTAGGCTTATCAGCCCCATGTTCATATGTATGTTCCGATTTTGGTTTGCTAACCTCCTCGGACTGTATAATATTGCTAGGTTGTTTTGGAGTTTTTTCGAACGCCTCTAGATTCTTTACAGAATCACAAAGAGAGTCTATTTCTTGTACATGATGAAATTCAATCTCCTTTCTATATTGGAATTCTTTTTCCAATTCTTTTCCCAGTTCTTTTATGCATTGTATGCATTGTTCAATCTGATAATCGGACTCTTCAAGATCTAATTTGAACGTTGCTTGTAGTTCGCAAACTTCTTTCAATATCTTCTGTTTGATTTTATAGTCCATTTACGGATAAGAAATCTGCATCGAAATTGTGACCTCCTTTAGTAACTTGAATTGTAAGTGTATAGCTTGAAAATATTAACGAATATTCCTACATTAGGGGAGGGATATTCTAGGATGAGTTGTAAATCACAAACTCACTATGATACAACAAAATCAGCAAAAAATAAGGAAACTAAACACCAGTACAACAAGATTATACAAATAAAAGAAGAGCTAATTAACCAATTCCCTTATTTATTCACATTGCTTAAGCCCATTAACACCGGTCCCAAACATAGTTTTCTAATTCCCCACTCATATCCTCTAATGGGCTATTTTTGTTCACTACACTAAGATAGCCCAACTTAGCGAATTCCACGGACAGTGCATAACACAATGGTAGATATGGTCCGAGTGGCCGCACAAAGCATATACGACGACTATGCATGCAGACTGTTTCAACTTGACCAACTACATAGATTCTAAGATTGTATACAGGATTTACACACACCCACAAGCCACAACCTTCAACTCCAATTATTTACATAAAAGGAATAAATTCAAAAGAGTATAAGTTATATCAATGTGAAGTAAGTATAATCTTGAAAATAAGGTAGGCAACCTACTATAACAGGTAATTGATTTTATAGTGATAGTCTATATAACTTAAAATCTTTTTTGGAAATTCTTACACTATCCTATCCGATCAACAATCTCGTAAAAAGTGATTTAGAATCTTGAAAATAAAACAGGTTACAAGCTACTAACAAATAAAGGTGACCCTGGTAAGTTGATAGTGTAACAATTCTTTATACCGACGGTGTATGTAAATCATTAAAGGTGGGGCATGTGAAGAAAGAAGAGAAACCTGAGGGAAATTGTTGGATTGAGCCCAAACGGTGGAGTCTTGGCCGTTGATAGCAGCACAAGTGAGGTAACTACCTTCTATCTCACACAACAATTTGATAAGATGAGGTTTCCTGCAAGTTACTTTGATATTAAGCTGCCTGCTTACTGTGTGATGGGGTTGTCTTCTTTAATGTTGTCGTAATGGGAATGGCCAAATGGTCTATTTATTCTTTCTGATTGAGTGTTTCGTGCAGACTATAAATAAATACTATAAATTCTGACAGCTAGCACAATCTTACGGGTTAAAATCTGCTTTTGACAGAGACAACTAGTATTGAGCAAGTAACATCAAGTTTTTTTTATTGGATAGATGATATTCTTTTAGAATTAGGCTTAATAAATAGTTAACCAGGCTTAATAAATAGTTAACCTTGCTTAAGTAAATTTTACGATAGTTGAAAACCCCATACCCCAGACTTTTGTAAAATACACATAGGTCCATATATATTCTTTTTCCAAAAATATACATATCAAAATCACGCTTGTTCCCGCTCCCGCTGGTCGTCTCCCCCATCGTTGTCGTTGCCTGAAAATGGATACCATCGGTGACTGAGCTTGCAAATCTCTCCTAAAGGCTAGCTCCACCTTCAAATTCACATGCTATCTTCAATTTAGGTCATCAATCGATACAGTCGAGGAAAATTTAATTTCTCAATTTTGGAAGCTGATTTGTCAGTACATTGGCTCGGTACTAGTTGTATCCAGCTGGTAAGTGGTATAAACTTTTTTTTACCACACATTGTTGGATACAACTTTTTGCACGTTTCTCTACAAATCATAGTCCACCAATGTTGGTATATATAGACCTTAGGCTGATAATGGGGGAATTTATAGTAGTAGGTTGTGATTATTTGGGTGAATGGGTGGAAAGCACCAGATGTTGGACCTGGGTTTCGAAGACCATGTCCATAGTGCCTATTGTTGTGAGCAAGGACTCTACTTATGACGAATTGGTTGAAACCGTCATTGGAAGTTGTAAACTGCATTGTGATCCGACGGAGGTCACCATTAGTTTTATGCTTAGTGCTGCTCCTTCTAGGGGAAAAGTAGCTTCTGCATTTATCTAGAGAAATAGTTATGTTCGTCTTTATCTTCTTGACATTGCAATTGATGGTTCCAGACCTATTTTATACATGCCAAAAAGCTGTCAAAAAGCTTCTAATAGTTCTGCACCACCACTACCACCTTGTAATAGTGTTTCACCACCACCATCACCTTGTAGTAGTGTTGCACCACCACCACTAGCAGCCCCACCATATCCATCAGCAGTTGTAGAAGAAAATAATGTTAATATTGGGCAAATGCCAATGGATATTGAAGAATGAATGGATCCCGCTGTCAACTCGATCAATATTATAGGTCGGTCAACTGCTACACAATCCAGCAACAATTATGTGGATGACACAGGTCTTTGTGTTGGGAGAACTTTCACCAACAAGCAGGAGTTGCTTTATAAATTGAAGCTAGCTTCTTTGAGGAAGCCTTTTAATTTTTATGTGAAGAAGAGTTCAAAAACATTGTATTTTGTGGCATGCATTGACAATAATTGCAAGTGGAGGTTGCGCGCTATTAGATATGCCAAAAATTTGATAGGTTTTATATTAACAAGTACTATGGCATTCACTTATGTGGGGTAGAACATGTGAGCAGCCATCATCGGCATGCTTCCGCTGATGTCATTGCTAATTATAAGAAGACCAGATTTATTGAAGGTAAAGGTCCTTCGACGAAAGACATCAATAAGGTTGTTGAGTTTGAGTTGAACAATAAAATTAGCTACTGGAAATATTGGAGGAGCAAGGTTTTAGCACAGGCTCTCGTACGGGGTACTGCGGAGCACGGCTACGCTGTTATGGACGCATACCGCCATGAGCTCGAAGGGCAAATCCTGCGAGCAAGACTGCATTGCAGGTTGATTATAGATATAGGTTCAACTATTGTTTTATAGCTCTTGGAGTCTACATAAGCAAATATCGGCACATGCGTAAGGTGGTTTCACATATTTATCCGGCAGTCATGGTGGTGTTTTGTTAGCAGTTGTACCACAGGACGCTGGGAACCATATATTTCCACTAGAGTAGATAAGGAGTGTGATGACTCCTGGACATTAGTTGCTGGGGGTTGCACCTAATGACCATGGCTTGTGCATCATATCTGACAGGCATCCAAGCATAATCAAGGCCATTGCCAATATTTATACTGGAGCACACCATGGATTTTGCAGCAGGCACCTTGCTGATAATCTGCATTCAAGGTTCAAATGTGGAGAATTTACTAAGCATTACTATGACGCAGCGAAGCATATACTATGAAGGAGTTTAAAGAACACTTTGATCAACTGCACAAGAAAAGTGAGCAGGTTGCTGATTGTCTTGAGAACGAAATTGGCCGCGAAAAGTGGAGCAAGGCTTACTGCTTGGGACTCAGATTCGATGTGATGACTACGAACATATTGGAGTCTCTCAATGCAATGTTTAAGGATGAAAGAGAATATACATTGACTTCCTTGTTTCATACAATTAATAGGAGGTTTCTCGAGAAATTTAACGAGAGACGTAATGAGCTGACAAATGACATGTAAATCTGTGTCCCGTCAATTGAGAAGATTATCAAGGATAACATAATGGCAGGCAATGACTTGGTATCACATTCAATAGACGACAACGAGTATAGAATAGCTGGCGATGGTCAAAACAAAAAAGGTGTTTTTAGATGCAAGAAGTTGATGCCGGGCAAACTAGCTCGAGACCCTTTACGAGAAGCCAAGCCAAAGCTATCCATGACGCTCACCTACACTTGGTTTGGAGAGGTGTGGATGATATGAGCTCGGGAGAGGACTTAAAGACAATGCATTGGAGCTCAATCCATGTGGAAACATGGCAGGGAACAGTGCAGGAAGCAGGGGAGCAAAACAGAGCAAAACAGGGGACACGTGCTGAGCTTACTGCATGACGGATGGGATTTCCTCTTCGCGATCGCGTGAAGACCTTCGCGATCGCGAAGAGTATCTATTTTGTCTTCGCCTTCGCGTCACCTTGGGCGCGATCGCGACCCTCAGCTTTTAAGTGCCCTGCGCGATCGCATATACTCTAGCGCGATCGCGAAGGGAACTTGAGTAGCAGCGGACCAGAATCTTGTAAACATTGTATTGGGGTGTTATAAATACACCCCTACTTCATTTATTGCCTTTTTACCTTACCTGGAACACAAAACACATTAAATGAGCATTGCTCTTGACATTGTAACCATTTTGGCTTGAATCAATTGGATAAATCCAAGTTGCTCTTCAATCCATCTTCGATCATTCTATTTGCTAGAGCCTCGTGTCTCTTGAGGATAGTTGCTTAGCGTAGGTGATTCTTTCCAATCGTTTGGGGTGTAACGGAACAAGTTCTTCGTTGCTACTCGAACTTTAGTGTAAGTCTCGTCTCGTTTTTATCTCTTTATCGCTTTCGTAGGTTTACCCTGCATCAGTTGGTATCAGAGCAAGGCTAGGGTTGCGTTCTTACGAACCCTCGTCCTACTCTTCGTGCGTGTCATCTTTGTTCCGTGTTTATTTTCTTGTTCTTGTTCTTGTTCTTGTTATATTGAAAAAGAAGAAAAAAATTCAAAAGCTTGAAAACCCAAAAATTTGATAGAAATCGCTTATTGTTACGATTTTGTTGGTGTTGATTATCGGGGATTGTTTGTTTATGTAATCTCGACAATTGGGAACCAACAAAACACGTTTTGGAGTTGAAAATCAAAAGTTGGAAATTTAAACCCTAGGTTGAGAATTTGCCAAAATTTGCTAGAACTCAATTGGTGTTATGAATTCTTGTTTGTTTGGTATCGGGGTTTACTCCTTATAGTTTTCCCGTCATTTTGATACCACCATAACATCATTTGGAGTATTGTAGTGAAAATCAAGTTTTTGGTTCTTGAAGATTTTGAACATCTTGAAGAACTTGTTCAAAATCATTAAAAACAAGTTGTTTGTTGGTTGTTTGTTTGATAAAATCAGTGGGGATTGTTTACTGCAGTTGGGAACACCATTTGGAAGCTTGAAAACTGAAATAAATTGAATTTGGGTTGTTGTGAGTGCCAAAACTGCAGTTTTCTGTCGAGTTTCTGGTTCTGCTGCACAGACCTGCGCGATCGCGCGAGGTCTCACGCTATCGCGTCCCTTCTGAATTTTTGTTCATCGCGATCGCGCCACTCTGCACGCGATCGCGAAGGGTAACAATTTCAAGGATTTCCTGAACTGGAACAGAACGTTCGCAAAGCTATCGTAACAGTTTCCAACCACCAAAACTCCCATAGCATCATCAAGTATGGTGAGTTTCTAGATCACAAACCAAAATTCATCCAATTCCGAATCCGTTTAGTGACGATTCGATCTTTGAACATTTGATCGCGTCACTTTCGGTTAGTACTTTGAGGGTAACACTTCTACCTAATTAGTACTAATCCATTGTGCGAATAGGATCCTCGTGCCTAGAAGGAGAGTACAATTCAAAGAAGATTCGTAGTTAATTGTTTGGTTCAAGTGCGCACCAAATAGCTTAGCGTTTATCGAGTCCCATTGAATCCACTCTTCCCGAAGAGCAGTTGGTTCTTGTATTTTGGTTTGATCATTGAGGAGGTTGCGCAACTACAAGGAGGCCATTGATCTCAAGCTTGTGTGAACCTAACCCCAACTTGAGTGAACCCGAGCGACAAACGAAAGTGAGGGAGTGAGTGAGGACTTTTACTCTAATCTCTTTTCTTGTTTTTGATTATTGTAGGTACATGGCGGAGGAGAAAGCAAAGAGTACCATTGAGGTTCCAACCGACGTCTTGGCTAGTTTGTTAGCCGAGGTGAAGGCCTTAAACCTTAAAATGGAAATCATGGAAAAGGAGAGGACCCCGAGTGTCCAAAAGGATGCCAATGAAGGCACTAGTGATGATTCCATCATGAAGCTGGATCAATATGCGGAGCTACTTCGTCGACAACGGTTGAGGGATGAGACTCTTGCTAGAGAAAGAATGTTGGGCAATCCCCAACCCTTGGGCAATCCCCAAGGAGATGTTCCATTCCTAAGGCCTCGGAGAAACATTGCACCTCTTGAGCAAGTTGATGAAGCTCAAGAAGGGGAGGGCCTCGGACTTGATGAAGATTACTTTGATGCTCCCTATCCAAATAGGAGAGTGATGAATTGAGGCCGGGGTGTAGATAGAGGTCGTGGGCGAGGTCGAGGACCTCCAAGAGCTTACATGGGAAGAAACTTGGGAAGGGAATATGATGATGTTGATGACAACTATGGGGTTCAACCGGAACCAAACCGAGGGGGTCGTGACACTAATGTCAATAGTGTCAAGATCACTATTCCTCCTTTCAAAGGGACTAGTGATCCGGAAGCATTTCTTGAATGGAAGGTCCAGTTGGAGCGGGTCTTTGACACAAATGATATGACCGAGGAGAAGAAGGCCACTTATGCTATATCATCATTTGAGTCCTATGCCTCTACTTGGTGGAAATCCATCAAGCGTTCAAGGAGGAGACTTGGGTTGCGGATGAACATCACTTGGGAAGAGTTGAAAGAAGTCATGAACAACAAGTATGTGACTCCCAAGTATCGACAAGAGCAACTCAAAAAGCTCTATGAATTGAAGCAAGGTTACAAGTCCGTTGATGAATATTTCAACGACTTCGAGAAAAACCGGATGGCTCTTGATATGGAAACGGAGGATGAGGAACAAGCTATCATCCGTTTCAAAAGTGGCTTGAGTAGGGAGATTGCCTCCCAATTGAGACTTCACATCTTCCACTCCTTACAAGATGTTTGTGATGCCGCGGTTGAGGCCGAGAAGTGGCTCAAAGAAGAGAAGGCTCCTCGCTATAGGAGTACTACCACTACCACTCCATCAACTCGCACCAAAGAATGGAAAATCCCATATGCTAGTGAAGCAAGTGGGAGTCGAGAAGTGAAGAAGCCTTTTGAAAAGGCCACCCCGAGAAGCGACCACAAAGAGATTGGAGGTATTTTTAAAACTACTTTAAATACTCCTTCTTCTTCTTCTTTCCAATGTCATAAATGTAAGGGTTACGGACACTTTTCCAAAGAGTGCCCTACCCGGAAAACAATGATTGTGATGGATGATGGGTTGGTCTATGAGGGTGAAAGTGAGTCCGAGGGTGAAGTTGAAGAGGAGAGTGAGGAAGTTGAGGGTGAGGAGGGAGCGACGGAGGGGGATGATCCTAATATGTTCCTTGTGGTACGCCGCATTTTGGGAACCATGTTGAGTGAGGAGAGGGAAGATGAGCAAAGGGAGAACTTGTTCCATGCCCGTTGTAGAGTGAAGGGGCAAGTTTGTTCCATGATTATTGACTCGGGTAGTTGTGCAAATGTGGTGAGCCAATCCTTTGTCTCACAATTGAAATTGACTACCATTAAACACCCTAGTCCCTACCGTTTGCAATGGCTAAGTGAGTGTGGGGAATTGAGGGTAGTGAAGCAAGTCTTGATTAGGTTCAAGATTGGGAACTATCAAGATAAACACATGTTTGACGTGGTGCCAATGCAAGCTTGACACCTTTTGTTTGGAAGGCCTTGGCAATACGACAAACAAGTGGTTCATGATGGTCGGACCAATACTTACACGGTTAAGCATGAGGGAAAGAGGTTTGTGCTTACACCTTTGACCCCAAAACAAGTAAGTGAAGACTATCGGCGAATGAAAGAGTTGAGGGAAGCGGCTAAGGCCAAGTCCCCGGTTGTGGCCAAACCTTTGGCCGAGACTCCATCATCTCCCACCGGTCGCATGTGTGCCATGATGCAACCGGGTGAATACTTGAGAGGTAATGATGGCACCAAGATGCTCATATGCCTAGTGCACAAAGGTATGGTTTTAAGTTCCGAAAGTGATTATTTATCTAACCCTAACCCTTTGCCTAGTGCCATTGACAATGTTTTGAAGGTCTATGAGGACATGTTTCCGGAAGAGATGCCGGATGGATTACCTCCCTTGAGAGGTATTGAACACCAAATTGACTTCGTCCCCGGATCTCAAATTCCCAACAAGCCGGCATATAGAAGTAATCCCGAGGACACAAGGGAGTTACAAAAGCAAATTGATGAATTGCTTACCAAAGGCTTGGTGAGGGAAAGCTTGAGTCCTTGTGCCGTACCCGTGATCCTCGTTCCAAAGAAGGATGGCACTTGGAGGATGTGTGTGGATTGTCGAGCGGTCAACAAGATCACGGTAAAGTATCGACATCCCATATCTCGTTTGGATGATATGCTAGATGAGCTTAGTGGTTCTAGTGTCTTTTCTAAAATAGACCTTAGGTCCGGCTACCATCAAATCCGGATGAAACCCGGGGATGAATAGAAAACCGCAATCAAGACCAAGTTTGGTCTATATGAATGGTTGGTGATGCCCTTTGGCCTCTCCAACGCACCTAGCACTTTCATGAGATTAATGAACCACGTACTTAAGCCATTCATCAACAAATTCGTGGTCGTCTACTTTGATGACATATTGATTTATAGCAAGTCAATAGACGACCATGTGGGCCACTTGAGTCAAGTGCTTGAAGTGCTACGAGCCGAAAAGCTCTATGCCAACTTTAAGAAGTATGCCTTTTGTGTTGAAAAGATTGTCTTTTTGGGCTTTGTTGTTAGTGTCAATGGTGTGGAAGTTGATGAGTCCAAAGTTGAAGCCATTAGAGATTGGCCTACTCCTACCACCGTTTCTCATGTGAGGAGTTTCCATGGCCTTGCTAGTTTCTATAGGCGCTTTGTTAGAGACTTTAGCACCATTGCCGCGCCACTCACAGAGTTGGTGAAGAAAGATAAACCCTTTGTGTGGGGAGAGCCTCAAGAGAGAGCTTTCCAAGAATTGAAAAGTAGGTTGAGTACCGCCCCCTTGCTACAATTGCCCGACTTCGGGAAGGCTTTTGAGGTTGAATGTGATGCCTCGGGGGTGGGAATTGGGGGTGTTCTCATGAAAGAAGGGAAAATCTTTGCCTACTTTAGTGAGAAGTTGAAGGGCGCAACCTTGAATTACTCCACGTATGACAAGGAGTTGTATGCCCTAGTGAGAGCTTTAGCCCATTGGCAACACTATCTATGGCCTCGGGAATTTGTGATCAAGAGTGACCATGAGTCACTCAAGCATCTAAGAGGCCAAGAGAAGTTGAACAAGAGACATGCCAAATGGGTGGAGTTCATTGAGTCCTTCCCTTATGTGATTCATTACAAAAGGGGCAAGGACAATGTTGTAGCCGATGCGCTTTCTAGGAAGTTCGCCCTTGCTACCACTCTTGCTTCTAGACTTATGGGTTTTGAGAGTATAAAATCTTTGTATGAACATGACCCAAAGTTCAAGAGCATTCATGATGCTCTAGTGAGTGGGAAGCGAGTGGAGAAGTACCAATGGGTAGATGGCTACATTTTCAAGAAAGGGAGAGTATGTGTCCCCGAGTCCTCTTGGCGAGAATTGCTAGTGCATGAAGCACATTGTGGAGGCTTGATGGGTCACTTTGGGAGGGATAAGACTTTGGCTATTCTTATGGAGCAATTCCATTGGCCTAAGATGGGGTTGCATGTTGAGCGGCTATGCAATGCTTGTTTAGATTGCAAGCACGCCAAGTCTAAGTCGAATTCCCATGGATTGTATACCCCTTTGCCTATTCCTACTAGCCCGTGGATGGACATTTCGATGGATTTTGTTATGGGATTACCACGGTCTAGAGGGGGACATGATAGCAT
This sequence comes from Petunia x hybrida, assembly GCA_037355625.1. Lineage (NCBI taxonomy): Eukaryota > Viridiplantae > Streptophyta > Magnoliopsida > Solanales > Solanaceae > Petunia > Petunia x hybrida. The sequence goes on from JBBBVM010000465.1 coordinate 1,921,151, forward strand.
TTATGTTGTCGTGGATAGGTTCTCCAAAATGGCTCACTTTATTCCTTGTAAGAAGAGTAGTGATGCACACCATGTAGCTTCCTTGTTCATTGATAATGTGTTAAAATTACATGGCGTGCCTCAAACCATTGTGAGTGATAGGGACACTAAGTTCCTAAGCCATTTTTGGAGATGCTTGTGGGGTGCCCTTGGCACCAAATTGTTGTTCTCTACGACCCACCACCCTCAAACGGATGGTCAAACCGAGGTGGTGAACCGAACCTTAGGGTCTCTCCTTAGAGCTATGACCCGAGGTAAGGCCGGGACTTGGGTGGAAATGTTACCACTCATGGAGTTTGCATATAACCGCACCTTGCATAGAATGATTGGCATGACTCCATTTGAGTGCGTTTATGGTTTTAATCCTTTGATTCCACTTGATCTTACCCCTTTGCCAAGGGAAATGGTTGTTAATGTTGAAGGTACAAGCCGAGCTAAGGCCTTGATGGAACTCCATGCCAAAGCAAAGAAGAACTTGGAGGAAGCTTATGAAAAGCTAGCCACCAAGAAGAACAAGGGGAGGAAGAAGGTGGAATTCAAGAAGGGAGATTAGGTGTGGGTGCACTTCCGGAAAGAAATATTTCCAATGATTCGAAAAGGGAAGTTGGCACCCCGAGGAGATGGCCCGTTCCAAGTGATATCCAAGATCAACAACAATGCCTATGTGATTGATCTACTCGGTGAGTATAATGTTTCAAATACTTTCAATATTAGTGACTTGGCTCCTTGTGATGTAGGTGATGCCGTAGAGGATGACGCCTTAATTTCGAGGACGAAATCTTCTCAAGAAGGGGAGGATGATGCCTGGCAAACTAGCTCGAGACCCTTTACGAGAAGCCAAGCCAAAGCTATCCATGACGCTCACCTACACTTGGTTTGGAGAGGCGTGGATGATATGAGCTCGGGAGAGGACTTAAAGACAATGCATTGGAGCTCAATCCATGTGGAAACAGGGCAGGGAACAGTGCAGGAAGCAGGGGAGCAAAACAGGGGACACGTGCTGAGCTTACTGCATGACGGATGGGATTTCCTCTTCGCGATCGCGTGAAGACCTTCGCGATCGCGAAGAGTATCTATTTTGTCTTCGCCTTCGCGTCACCTTGGGCGCGATCGCGACCCTCAGCTTTGAAGTGCCCTGCGCGATCGCATATACTCTAGCGCGATCGCGAAGGGAACTTGAGTAGCAGCGGACCAGAATCTTGTAAACATTGTATTGGGGTGTTATAAATACACCCCTACTTCATTTATTGCCTTTTTACCTTACCTGGAACACAAAACACATTAAATGAGCATTGCTCTTGACATTGTAACCATTTTGGCTTGAATCAATTGGATGAATCCAAGTTGCTCTTCAATCCGTCTTCGATCATTCTATTTGCTAGAGCCTCGTGTCTCTTGAGGATAGTTGCTTAGCGTAGGTGATTCTTTCCAATCGTTTGGGGTGTAACAGAACAAGTTCTTCGTTGCTACTCGAACTTTAGTGTAAGTCTCGTCTCGTTTTTATCTCTTTATCGCTTTCGTAGGTTTACCCTGCATCAGAAATTGTACTTGCACGAGGTGGGACATGGACAAATATCCGTGCAAGCATGCAATGGCAGCATTGAGGAACATGTTTGGTGCTGATTATGGTAGGAGCGTTTATGCGTACACTTCCCGTTATTACAGGAGACAAACCTACACTCTTGCATATTCAGACAAAATATATCCAGTGGATGATGAACAAGACTGGATTATGCCAAAAGAGTTGTTTGAGAGAAGTATTCTGCCACTCACAAAAGATGCCAAAAGGAGTAGACACAGGGTTAATCGTATTTCTACAACTGGGGAAGCGTTTACATCCAAGAAGAGGAGGAACAAGTGTAGTGTTTGCAAAAGATATGGCCACAAGCGAACTACTTGCCCTCATGCTACGATACAAAATAGGCAGTGAATTTTCTTTTATGCAAACTAATGTTTGAATTAAATTTGGTTTGTAACGTCAGACAATTATTTTGTGTGTGGTTTGGTTTGTATGTTAGAAAATTATTGTGTGTGGGGTTTGGTTGGAACTTTTAACCAGATTTTATGTTACGCTTGTGTTGTTAAATTTGATTTCTTTTTGTGTTTCCCATTCGGATAATTATTAGTTACATCAATTTAAATTTCTGTTAAGAAATTAACAACCGCCTGTTGTTAATCGCCTGCTGTAATAATTGCTTCAGGCATCCGCGTGCACTGCATTTACCAATCAAACTCCCATTCCAATTGTCAACCCTTCCACTAATTGATACTTGGAATTCCAAAGGACGGTGCCTCTTAATATTCATTCTGCTATAAATATCAGTCTTCACTCCAAAAGATCTCCACATCCAAACTCAAAAGAAATCAATGAACTGCAGAAAAAAAAATGTCAAGGAATAATGAAAGAGACAGGGCCAAAACCTCTTAAGATGCTCTCTTTATCCGTGGGAGACTCGACCGTCTCACTTTGGCCCTGAACAATGACATGGCCAGGCAGGAGATGAACATAAGGAGGATTGCCCATATGCTAATGGCACTCCTTTGTGCCTCTGCGTTGAACGACGATGACTACATGAGCCCTCCAAATTCTCCTCCAAGAGGCCATGCCTAGATTCAATTAATGTTTTTATTTTCTGTTTATGTTGTAAAGAGGGGCATCCAATTATGGAAGCTCATCTACATTATTATCTATTAATAAAATCGAATTATATAATCAGTGTTTTTCTTTTAGTTATTGTTTAAATTTTCTTTTGATATGTGTATTTGTTGAAAATTTTCAAGTAAAAGACTTAAAAATGTTTACAGGGGAGGAAAAGACTAAAATGAAAAGGGGAGGAAGAAGACTGAAAATGAAAAGGAAAATTGGAGGGAAGGACTTAATGAGAAATCTGTTTTGAGTGAGTGAGGGACTAAAGTGTTTATAAAAAAAGAAGGGAGAGACTAATGGACTAATCTGTTTATCAAAATTAATATAATAAAAGAAATCAATGAAAAAAAATACTAATTTAAGAAATTCAATAATGAAAGTGGTTAATGATAAAAAATAGTAATAATAATAATAATAATAATAATAATAATAATAATAATAATAATAATAATAATAATAATAATAATAATCAATAATCATAATTGATTTATTACCTAATTTATTATAAAAAAGGAATCTAAAAGTTAAAATCAATATTACCTATAGTAATAAATAAAGAAATAATAAATAAGGAAGATTAGAAAATTTGTTGCAAATATGCTTTTGTTTCCGTGTTGGACAGACATAAGTTGATGATCAACAAAAATTCGTTGATGATTAACCTCCAAACCCCTAAACCCAAACCCTAAACACTAAACCCCAAATCCCATCCACACGCCATTTGTTTCCTCCCCCTCAAAAAATTCTACACGCGCCAGAGAACGCGCCCCTGAAGGCGATTTTCCTTTCCATGGCACCACATGTGCCTCCCGATATTCAATGACCACCGGACCAATCGAAAAATGATCGTCTCCCTCTTCCTAACCCTTCTACCGATTCACTTCCCCCCAATCCATTAACGGTGACCATGAATTTGAGCAAAAGTGTGAAGGTCACTGTAGACGAACTCACGTGCATGAGGGAAATTATTTCCCTCTCTGAATCTGGAATGATTCAACGTCGCGCACCAATTGTAGATGAATCAGCATCACTTGATCCACCTATGCTCCAAAATTCAACTGATTTCATCTTCCCGTTTGCAAAATCCACAAAAAAAACTATGAGAATCGTCTCCAAACCGCCTGACAGTCATCTTCAGTTCAGGCCACCTTTGGCAATTTTGTCAAAATCCAATCATTGGGGATTGTTGCCGTCCTATGATGCACCTCTCCACCAAAATTCAGCCCATTTGGTTGAAGGAATTGATTCCGGCAAACTTCGGACCATCGGAACCGGAGCTCCGGTCATCGTTTCAGGCCAAACTGAACAAAAATGGAGAGAATCATCAGGTACATCTTCCAGTCTCAAAAGCCCCAATTTTTGTGGCACCATCAGGATTTAATTTGGGAATTTGGGTTCCCCAGTCGCAGTCAACCGACGATCACATTCCGGCTACGAAAAAGTTAAGAACAGTTGCAACCTAGTGCAGAAATGGAGGTAATTCACTTAGATTCTCAACCCTCTGATCATATCATGCCTAAAACTACCCAAAATCCTCCTTTTAACCCTCCAATGGGCCCGAAACACAATGGAAATAGGGGGAGTGAACGAACTATGCTTCGTATGAGGCTAGGCATCAGTTGAACCAAAAAGCCCCAATTAATTCGTTCATTCCAAAATTTAATTACCCAAATAGGGTTTCAAGCACTGTTTTATCAAAAAGTACCCTAGACTTTGAATTATCCAATTCTAGGACAATTGATAGCAATCAAGGTATTCTAATTGGTCCTAGTAATAAGCCTAATGCTCAAAATGATGTTAAAGATAATTCAGTCTTTTGCTTGTATTATTGAATATATTAAGTATAACTTTGATCATTAGCCTATAGATTTTATAGTTGTTCATATTAAGTTATAATTATTCTGATTTATCGCTCTAACTTGTATAATTGATTATTTTAAGTGATAATATTTTATAATTATCACTCGAACATCATCAATTGATCATATACTGTGCAGACGTTAGGAGATCTATGAGTTGTTTCAGATGTAGAAAAAGAAGAAATGAAAAGAATAAAGAATATCGATATATAATGGTGTGGGATACATTTTATTACCTTTGGAAGTAAACTGTAAGCTTTAGATCCTCACGCTCCCAATATAAGTGTTGTTCACGGGTCCAATCTGTTCGGAACTACTATATTAGTCATGGAAAACGACGTAAGGAAGTTCCGAACGTATGCTCAAAATTTGAAAAGTATACGGAAAATTAACTCTATCGATTGACCCTAAATTTCATAATAAAACAAAAATAAAGAAGTTTTAATTGAATCCTTAATCTATGTTTGAATGCTTGTAATATTTATCATGGTGAATGCATGAAGATTACTCATGGTGAATGCTTGCAGCATTTATAGAGTACAAGAATTGTGTATGAAAAGGTCGTCTGAAAGGAGAACATGTGTGAAAATACCGTATAACGAACTGTTGGGATCATTTGATGAAAAGGTTCGAAAAAATTGTTTAGTTTTGAGACCCTTGTGTCTCCATTCAAAGTCTGAACATTCATGAAATACGTTTGGAACATCGTAATAGCGCTTCGAACGTCACTTTTCTTTGAACATCTTTCAAGATGTCTCGAACATCTAAAATATGTTATGAACATTCAAATAAAAATATACAAAAGTCATAATTACTACTCCCTCCGTTTCAAAAAGGATGAACCTATTACTATTTGAAGGGTCAAACAAAATTATGTTTGACCACATATCTTACAAATATTTTCTAACTATTTTGAATTGTTAACTATTGTGACTTATAGTATTTTTCATGTAGTTTCTAAATATGTGAATTTTATTTTAAAAAATTTAAAAATTCGATGTGCAAATTTCCGGTCAAAATTTGTCAATTTGACCCTCGTACTTCGCAAAGGTTCATCCAAAGTGGAACGGAGGTAGTAATATTTAGCCATATCCTATGAAAGATTATTCATATATTACATACCTACAAGAAAGATTAAATGATTATCCTCTATTTCTTTTTCATTCTATTTCGGAATAAAATATATCTATAAATACACAAATTGATGTCTCATAAATAAGTATTTAATTCATATAATGGTAAATAAGATGTTAACATCTAAAATCACTCTGTTGTTATTGTTGTTAAAATCACTCTGAATGAGAGGATGAGGATGAAGAAGAACAAGAAGAAGAAGAAGAAGAAGAAGACGATGTAGACAATAAAAACTAGTTTAAGAGCATGACGAGAAAGATGAATAAAATGAGAAGAGTGTGAAGAAAAGAAAATAGAAGAGGAGGAAGATGAAGAAGATATGATGAACAAGAAGAGAAAAGAGAGAATTTTTATTCATTTGTTTTAAAAATTTGTGATCTTTAATTTTGATCCAAAGAAGTTTAAAAGTTTTGTTATTTTTAATTACAGCCCACAAAGTTTTAAAAATGCTAATTTGGCCCCTGATTAGTCCTAATTGCACTTAGAATTAAAAAAAAAAGGAAAAAGAAAATGGGAGGTCACGGCAAAAAAATACTTGAGGGGTTATGGAACACCCATTCTCACTTAGTTACTAAAATAGCTATTGAGATTTGTTTTGGACCGTTGATTTGAGTCAGGGAGGCTCTAATAAAGGCTTCCACATGCTCTTATTTGCGTTTCACAAGTTTCGGGTCTTAGTCAAAAGTGATGTGTCTAAGAATGATGTTTAAAATCAACAAAGATTCGTAGAACGAAGAAGAATATAATTAGAGTGCAACCCCACTTATTTTTGTTCATTGAGAGAGAGAGAGAGAGAGAGTGAAGTTCTTCAAAAGTTGAAAAGGTAGGTGTGTAGAGGCTTGCCGATGGTAAAGAGGTATGTCATAAGGATTTTGCCGCAAGTCAGGGGATAAACTATGGACTATGCCTTAAACAAATTATAAGAAGATAAATAAACACTACAAGAAAATAAGTTTTTTGTGGCGAATATTTGCAGCGACCCTTGGAGTCGCCACAAATAGAAAGAGATTTCGTGGGGACATTATTGAGTCGCCACAAAATATAGCAGTTTTAGTGGCAGCCTCTATAGTTGCCACGAAAAGTAACTTTATAGTAGCGACTAATTCTTAAGTCGCCGCAATATGCTCTAAAGTTTTTCTCCAAAAAAAGCTGAAAAAGTATTTTGTTGCAACTTGTGAAAAATCGCCACAAAATATCTTCTGTCGCAATGCTGTCGCCACGAAAAATAAAGCTTGTGCAACAACTTTTTCCAATCTCCACTATTTCTTTATTTTTTGTATTCCTAAAGTATTTAATATATGAGTTAAATCATATTCTTCTGCTACTTGTCTGTTTTATAATATAAAATGTATTAAACATTGACTTAGATTTATACTCCAATTAAAAAAGCCCTCAATTCGTTTCGTTTTCTTCCTATCCGCCTCCCCCTTTAATTTTCACTCAAGAATAGAAAGCCCTAGCCCCCAAAACTGCTCTTTCTCTTTCTTGCAGACGGAGCACCCATTAGCTCTGTAATTAACAATACATGCACATGGTTCATTTTACGAAAGGAGTTATCGCCGGTAATGTCGGCAAAAGCTTTACCCAAACATTCCTAGTGCCTTTGTCAATCTATAAATGTACGATTCTCTCTTTTCTATTTAGTGGATTAATTTTAGGGCTTGTGAATGACTCTCATTTCACTCACTTCAGATAGCAGCACCGTAGAAAGTAGTAATTTTGAGATAATGATTCTTCTAGCATTTTGTTTCTGTGTTTTTGAAGTCTGGGTAATTTTTTTGATGAGCATTTTATGGCTTATTGTGATTAAACTTGCAAGGCATAAAGGTTGTGAAAGATTTGCTAGAAGTTAATGGTGAGAACTTTCTTCGAGTAGTATGCGGTAAAAAAAGAACTTTATTTGAGTAGTAAGTCACAGGGGATTAAGGCAGTGAGAGTTTAACAAGAAAAGGAATAGTAATACATTTCTTCCTTTGTAAAATTGTGACTAATGATTTACATAGTCAATTTAATTCTTTGAAGCATTTTATATGGTTTACAGGTATGATTGGGACTTTATAATCATGTTTCATTTCAAGCATTGTACAACTTGTTGGGTTCTTCTGGTTTATGGCTAATGGGTTTGTTTGAGCCATTGACGATATGGTATGACATATTTAAGCTTTACATTATGAGCTTTAATATCTGCAAGTCTAGTTTGGTTTGAATTAATTTATATGGTTAAGTTTGGTTTTGTTTTGTTTAGGCATAGTATTCTTTGTATAAAAATATACATAGCATCGATTAGGATTAAATTGATTCAATAATATCATGATGTCCGCAAGAGGAGCTCAACCAGTGAGCAGCAATCAAAACTTATTTTTACCAATAAATTAATAGTTTTTACTTGGTAAGGTTCAACTAATAGGGAATTAATGCTGTGAGATTAACATACTATGATTTAAGGTCAGATTTTTGAACTGTATTCAACAAATACTCAAGTATTGTTGCTTCATCATAAAGTGTGCTATCTGGCAAGGAAACTGCAATATCATGCCATTGCTTTGAGTTATTCTTTGTTGATGTGTACTTGAGCCATATTGGACAATTGCTAGTTTCTTGATCTTTTAGATATTGTGAGTACATTGTAGCTCGTTTTTAATCTGTTCTTATTTGAATTCAGTGAGCGGCCATCATCAGTAAATTGGAAGATAGTGGTTCTCCTTTAGCTTCTAGATTAGAATAAAATTGTTCATATCCTTTTGCCACATATTGCATTAGCAATTTTGTTGGGATTATGTCTTTTCATTCTTGTTTTATAAGACTTATTAGCATTGGCTTTCTCAAATTCTCATCTTCCTACAGTGATAAAGAAATCGTGGTTTGATAAATTAATTGAAAACTTGTCAAGTTTCAATTATATTTTCTACTTAAGCATACAATTTTCTTTTTTCTTTTCACACTCTGGAATGTCCATCTCAATATGGTTTTTTTACGTTGGTCTTCTATTTAGAAATAGTACGTATATATACTTTGGTTTTAGCTTGATAAATTGAATCCCTATCTTTCTATACAATGTTTGGTACATCAGTTTCCTGGTAAAAGTAAAGTCATATTATGTATTGCTTCATCTTTCTTTGCAGATCCATCTCATATGTCATTCTCACAAACATTTTACTAGTGCTAGTTAAATTTTGTAATAATAGAGAAATATCATCAATCATGTATGCAGAATGCCAAAGCCAAGACGACGAAAAGTATGATCGAGGTAAACTAAGGATCTCCTAAGAGAAACGAGGGAAGAATCAACAACATGGATTAGAAATTGCTCAAGTAGTAGTTTTAAGACGTTCTTATTTTATTTTTCTTTGTGTCGGAAGACATTGGAATATTATTGAAGTTTTTTTTATTATGTGTTCGTGCAATAATGTATTAAATGCTTTATGTTATGTGCCTAGACTTTTTAGCGATGTAAAGATTTTGTACAATTTTATTTTGAGAAATGTCTTGTTTACAATAATATAATTGGGTTATTTTATCATTGTTAAGTGGGTAATAATATTATATTTGTGTATGATTTTTTTTATAGAAAAAATTTCTATTTGTGGTGACTAATATTGCCATAAAATCTATGGACCATATACCTTATTGTCTCCAGTGAATGTGTATTGTGGCAAGTAAAGTTGCCACCTAAAGTAAAATTCAGTGGCGATAGTTTCTCAAAGATGTCTTTGTAGCAAACTTATTTAGCATTTGTGGCAACAAGTCGCTACGGAAGGTCAACCTTTTGTGGCGACTTATTTGGTCGCGACGGATGAGTATCAGCCTCAACGACTATTGGGTCGCCACTAAAAGTTATTTGTGGCGACTTTTTAACTTTCAGTGGCGACTAAATAGGACCTGTTTCTTGTAGTGAAAGAACTACTACTAAATTGAAAAGGATTTTGTATAAAAATATATAAATTAGACCCCTTAATTACAAAAAAACAGCAATATTTTTCAAATTACAAGGCATAGCTATATTTTTTTGGCACATTTCACAATAATTAAATTATTTCACCCCAAATTACATCTCTTTCTTTACACACACTCTCTCTTCTTCTTCTTCTTCTAACCCGAATCCACCACACATACGCCCCCTCCCCCCTTAATCTCAGCCCCCCTCACACATCCTGCCGCCCTCACCTCTCCCCCCCCCCCCAATCCCCCACAGCACCGTCATCAGAAAACCCTACCAAACCCTTAGATCGATCACCTCACCGTCGCGGTCGATGGCGCCGACACGGGCTAATACTGCTATTATGTCTTTTTGGCTACAAAGCTGAGGAGGGAGAGAAGTTATCAGCGTTATGGAGATCCGATCTGGAAAAGGCCACAGACAAACTTTTAAATACATGCTTTGCCAGAAAAATACGTCGGCGAACGCCGGAGAAGATGCGTCGGTGGCGGTTACGTCCTGGAAATGGCGAGGATGAGCAGAATTGATTTCTGCTATGACCTAGGGATTTGGTTGCGTGGGTGAGGGTTTTGGGTGGATGGGGGAGGGGTATAGAATTTTATTTTTGTTTTACATTTAGCTACTAAACACAAAAAAATAATAGAAAATCTACTCATTTTCTAGAAAATATTTTTCTTCCTACCAAACACACCCTAAGTGGTGATGTATATGAAAGTGAACAATATTGAAACAGTCTTGAGACTGCGCTGAAACAGTTTCAAACAGGTCAAATACATCGAGATACAGTGCTGAAACAACCTGAAACGGTAGCAGAAATAGTTAGATACGGTGCTGAAACTACCTGAAACGATATAGAAACAATTAGATAATGTGTTGAAATGGCGCTGAAATGGTGCAGAAACAGTTAGATACGGTACTGAAATGATGCTGAAATAGTGCAGAAACAGTTAGATACGATGCTGAAATGGCGTTGAAACGGTACAGAAACAGTTAAATACAGTTCGATACGGAGCGAAAATAGTGTAGATACAGCGCTAAAACAGCTACTGAAAAAATTTGAAACAAAATGTAAAAAAAATATGTGAAACAATGCAAATAAGATGAAATAGCTTAGAAAAAGGGAAAAAAGATGAATCAATGCTGAAATAGTCTTGAAAATAGTTAGATACGGTGCAAAACAACCTGAAACGGTGCTGAAATAATTTGAAACAGTGCTGAAACAACGTAGATACAATGAGATACAGTTTGATACGGAGCAAAAATAGTGCAGATACAGTGAGATACAGTGCTGGAACAATCTGAAAACGCTAGCGAAAAAGTCCGAAACAAAATGTAAAAAATAATGTGAAGCAATGCAAAAAAGATGAAATAGTTTATAAAACAGTTAGATACGAGGTAGTTGGTAGTTGAGATACATTGAGATACAATGTGGTTGGTAGGCGAGATACAGTTAGATACGAGGTGGTTGGTAAATGAGATACGATGTGGTTGGTAGGAGAGATACGGTTAGATACGATATGGTTGGTAGTTGAGATACAGTGAGATACGATGTGGTTGGCAGGCGAGATACGGTTAGATACGAGGTGGTTGGTAGTTGAGATACAGTGAGATACGGTGAGATACAATGAGATACGATGTGGTTGGTACGCGAGATACGGTTAGATACGAGGTGGTTGGTAGTTGAGATACAGTGAGATACGACAAGATACGATGTGGTCGGTAGTTGAGATACAATGAGATACGATGTGGTTGGTAGGCGAGATATAGCTACGAGGTGTTTGGTAGTTGAGATACAATGAGATACGAGATAGTTGGTAGTTGAGAAATATCGAGATACAGTGAGATACAACGAGATACAGTGAGGATGGGACGAGGAAAAGTGAAATTGGGGAAAATGGGAGGAGGAAAAGTAAAATTGGGGAAAATGGGAGGAGGAAAAGTGAAATTGGGGGAAATGATGGGAGGAAAAGTGAAATTGAGAGAAATAGGAGGAAGAATGTAAGAGTTTGGTATGTTATGGAAAAATATTGCTATGTTTTTGCTATGTTTGTAATTAGCTTGTGTTTTCCTCAGGCTTGCCCGTGGTACGGTACGGTATTTTACATTTCGGTTCGGTAATTTTGATTTTCGATTTTTAAAAATGTCATACCATTATCATACCAAACTAATTCGGTATGGTTCGGTATTTTCATATTCAGTTTCGGTAATTTTGGTACGGTAAGTCGGTAACCGTAGTTTGTTCAACTTCGACTTACATATAATAGATATATATGTTGCAAAGAAATGCGAAAGAAACTAATAAACTTCATTTGGCAATTAACAATAAACCTTCACAATGCATTAGCGCAAAATACAAAAATACCACAAAACATGTAGCAAAGCTCCAATGTACAAATAACACTAGCCGAAATCTAATTAAACCAACTTTACTACACAAGCTTACACAAAAAAATTTATTATCGAAATTTTAATTCTACTTAAGATAAGCTAATATATTTTTTTCACACTACAAGCTTTTGAGTTTTAACGGTTCTTGGAAGACAACTCTCTAGTAAAGAATTACTAAATTAGATTTGATGGTATTGATACTATTTTATTTATTTTATTTATAAATATTTATAAGATTTAATTAAATATATAATCATATCACAAGTTTTAGATATTCTATTTAGAATTTTATTAGCTCATAATTAGATTAATTAAGTTATTATGATTTATATAAAAATAATATATATAACTTGTATATATAATTAAGTATTTCGGTATTTTCGGTATTTTGGTATTTTCTTTATAGATACTGAATACCGTACCAAATACCAAAATTTTTAAAATTTCATACCAATACCGTACCAAATGCTAAAATACCGTTACCAAAGTAAAAAATATTTTGATTCGGTACGGTAATTCGGTATTTACCATATTATGGACAACCCTAATTTTCCTCTATATAGGATTATTTTGCTAAAATGTTGCTATGTTTGGTAATTAAGTTCTAAAAAGTGTACTTTTGTGTAAAGATTCCAATTGAAATGAGTTGGGCTGTGATCCGTTGTCATCTTGACTCAACCTGTCTCAACATGGTTCATACAACCCATTTTAATCTGCCCGTTTGACGCTCCTAGACTCCACCCCTTTACCCCTGCTTCCAAATTCTGATCTACCACTCTATATAAACAGTTAATACGATTACTCCAAACAGTTCTGAAGCATGATACTCAGATAAGCTGATAGCAAGCCATATCAATACAACCTTTTTTATGTGGTATTTAACCCCATACTGATACTACGATGGGGGTAATTGATAAGTAAACTGAGGGGTCGTTCGGTACATGGGATTAGTATTAACAATCCAGGGATAAAATATAGGATTAAGTTATCCCATATTTGGTAGGAATTTTAAAACTGAGATTATTAATCCCTGGATTGCTTATACCACAATTGTAGTATTATTTCTATCCCATACCTCATGTGGGATTGCTAATCCCGGGATTACTAATCCCGGGATTAAGTACCAAAAGACGCATTTGTCCTTCTTCTAAGCTCTTCTTCCAATGGTTTTTAAGAAAGTCAAGGTTAAATATGGAAATAAATGTTTATCCCACTTTATATCCCATTATTATTCCAATGAACCAAACATTTACCTATTAAAGTATATCAACTAAATAATCTCGGTATTATAATCCCATCATTATTAATCCCGGGATAATCCTTTGTTGAACCGAACGACCCCTGAGAGTTTTAGTTGACCAGATCACTAAAGAATGCCATGTACTTTCAGTCGTAAGTAGGACCAAAAAAGGTGTACTTTGGTGTTGCTTAAAGAGACATTTTCTGTACAATTTCAGAAATAAACATTTCACATAAAAGTAGCACGCTCTTCCAATTCCAACTTGATAAATAATTACATCAATTAACTCCTATAATCTATACAGTTGTAACTTGTAAGGCTGCATGCACATTGCGCATTAAAAATTCAAATTCAGAGACTAGAGGGCCACTAGTTCACCTCAATGCTCAAGCTGCAATCTTCCACCACCGAAATACATTCAATCTTTACATCATCCATATTTGGAAATTATAACTGCAAAATTCCAAAGGAAACATTCAGGAACTAGAGCAGACCATCCAAGTATGTCAGCGGAATATACGAGATTATAGCTGCATCATGAATATCAAATTCTTTGGAAGGACAAATTGAATAGCTATGCATTTGGTGTCACTTACCATCATTGATACTCAGTAAATGTCCTTGAGAAGAAGAAGAGTTCTATATTCAGTTGGCATCTTAAAAGAGTGAAAGAAGTACTAGGAATGCAGGATCATGACCGTAAACGAGGAGAAAGCAGTTCTTTCTACTCTACATTCCCTTAAGGTGGTGGTTGAGGTTCCTGTTTTCTCCCTGCTCTTTAGTGGGGTTTCCAAGGATTGTGGAAGAAGTGAATGAATGTAAGTCTTGAATTGAGCTTCAAGAGTAGGGAACGGAAGCAGAGAGAGAGAAGAGTTGGGAAAGGAAGCAGACTAGCAAAAGATAAGCAAACATAGAGGTATCTGATGGCTTAGGCAGCAAATTGATAAACTTCTGAGCAAAAAAACATGGGAGGTGAAAGTGGGGACGTGACTTGGATGCTTTCATTTGAATTTATTTAAGCTACACATTGTAAACATGTTTGTACTGCACATCTACACATTGTTCTAGGTTTTACTCGAACATTATTTTTGTGTAACACTCCCCTTCAAACAAGTGCAAAATCGATGAGCAACATCAAATTGAAAAGATCACTAATGAGAGTGTAGCTGTAGCTCTAGATGATAAGTTCCGAGCCTCGATACTCAGGTGTAATCATAAGAAAGAGAGAAAAAGAAAATGACCTCTTCAAAGAGCCATTTCAGCCTGCAAAGCAGCAAGTTCATCTTCTTCTGCTTTGTTCTTCTGGGCAGCAGGACGCACTTGCTGCCTACCAGCAGGAAGATGAATAGGTCCAGAAGGGGCAGTTGTAGCAGGCTGAAGGAGTTGTTCTTCCAATTCAGCTCCTTCCAGTTCTTCAAGTTCTGCCTCTAACTCATCCTGCAAAAAGTAACATAATTATTGTCCAGAAAGGAGGTATATAGGGAAAAAACAAAGAATTGCACAAGTACATACTTCATCAAAATCAGCAGCTGCACCAATTGGAGTAGATAATGCTTCCTGAATCATTTTCATATTTTCAGTCTGCTCATTAATTTCATCCATTGTTTTATCAACATCATCAATATTCCTGAACAGGAAAATTAGACAATATCAGGCAAGCCCCATTTAGCAGAAGTTAATCAACTATAACCCAAAAAAAGAAAAAAACAAATTATCTAATTTCCAGCACATCAATTTAACATGGATGCAACTAAATACTCTTGAGTAACACAAAAAAACAACGCTGCGTAGACGCGAGTGATATCACAAAACTGTACCCATGCTTCTTTTAGCTCTGCTACTAATAACAAGAAGATAGAGTAATATGGTTCAAGCCTCTCTACTGAATCAGTTGTGACAAAATACATCTTTCGAATGGAATGAAAAGAGAAGATTACAAGGAAGTTTGATGCTTTAGCATGCTACCCATTATAAGGTCTGGATTGGATCCTAGTATTTCTCATTTGACATTTTGTGTTTTAGCAAAAACCCTTTCTGTGCAAAAGCTTTGTAACTACGCAAAACAATAAAGACTAAAGAATACTGCAGACACATAGTGCATATACAACTTACGTAGCCTTCTGCATGGCTTTCATTGCCGCCGCTCCTGTTCTCAAAGCATCAACAGTCTCAGTTGTGGCTTTTGCACCTTCTAACAGTATCATCTGAAAACCCAAATAGAACCAAAGGAATTCAGCTATGCCTTTTGTAATGTTATGACACAGAATGCCTCCAGAGATTATGAGATCTTGGAACACATCAAGAGCACCTGATCATGGATACGTAATTGGAAATTCCCGAGCTGTTCGACTTGCTGCTCATAAAGCCTTTTCCTTTTCAAACATTGTATGGCAGCTGAAAATAAAACAAATAATTCATTAAAATGTTCCTAAAAGAAGTAATAATGGAAATGGTATAACAAGTAAAAATATATACACAAAAACACAATGCCGTCATCAACATATTCACTTATGTATGTTCTCATAGTACTGTTAAGTATTGAGGAATATGTATGAGCCACAAAGATAACAGTATTCTCTATCCAAGTTAATTTCATCTATCATACTTAGAAGCTCGAACCCAACTGCACTAGACTGCTCAGGAGAAGCCAAAAAACAAAAAAACAAAAAAAACAAAAAAGTCTGTTTTTATACGGGAAAATCACATGTAAAGCAAAAGGGCCAAAACCATGAGAGGTTTCCGGACTTTAACCAGATCAGCCAAGACTTTAAGACTACTAGGTAATCATGTTACGATAATTATGACAAGATTAAGAGTGGAAGAGTTAGCAGATAATAAAGCGTCCAGTAGGAATAGAAAACCCAACACTTATACTAGTTTTGAATATCTAATCAGCTTTTGCAGTCACCCCAAGAGAATCAACAACAACAACATACCTAGTATAATCCAACAAGTGGGGTCAAGGGAGGGTGAGGTGCACTTAGACCTTACCTAGTGAGGTAGAGAGGCTGTTTCTGAAAGACCCTCGGCTCAAGAAAAGTAGAAAGTAAACAAGACAACAAAGTCGCCCCAAGAGAATAGCAGAAAGATATCTAAATAGTTGTTGCATTAACACATAAGAAAAAGTTAAACTTGATCTTCAAGTATTTACTCGCATTGTTGCCTATGCATGCTAATAGTAAGCAATGACAATCATCCTAATCTACAAGGCTAAACTCTAAAGGGCCCAATTAATTTCCCATTTTACACTGACCATTAGCAACCAAAGAAAAACCAAAAAAATAAAAAATAAATAAATAAAAAACCCACAAACCTACAAACCTCTGTCAACAAGAAATCATCTTGAAGGAAAAGCTCTATAAGAAAAGTAATATGAGCTAACAACTCATTACAATGACTTTTCAGTTTAACTTAATATAGCAACATTTGCCCCTCTTTTGATATTGTTTTTCGTTCTGTTTTCCTTTTTCTGCAGTAAACATATAATGGAATACAAAATAAAGCTACCCTATGATTCTTCAGTATTAATAGTGATGTTTCAACTGTTAAACTGGCGAATAAACAATAGAAAACCTACCTCTTCAAAACAATAAATGAAGTTAAACAAACCAGTCGAACATTACATGATTCCTGAGATCATACAAATTATTTCAATCCAACAACTCACCTATACAAGTATGCAGATTCTAGTAGCAAGTCCCATTCTTAAGTGCATTTTAATAAAGTAAATGGAAAAAAGCTAGAGTCATAATAGCAGTGAAATTAATGTAAACATGGCCAAACCAATGGAACTGAATATGAAGAAGAAGCCAGTTCTGACAAAAATGACTTTCCAGACATCATACCCCTTTTATTTTTAGCTCTAGTAAATTCCTTTGCTTTTTCAACTTCAGCAGCAGCCTTTTTCAATAAAACTTTCTCCTTTTTCTCAAGCATCTCAAGCGTCTGTATAGCATAACCAAAAGTCAAAATTCAGGCTCTTTACTTGAAAAATTAGCACACATTTTCAGCATACACAAAAACCGAATATGTGAAGGTCTTCGGAAAGACCTCGCAGAAGTATGTCATATGGGTCTGGGAAAGTATTTGATATTTGGAAACCACGGGACGGAAGACAGTGTTCAGTTTTCTTCACTTTAAAGCTAGGTAAACAAGAAGAATACAAGTGCCTATTGCTTGTGCTGTAGCTCTACCTTCTTAATGCTAGATTAAAATCATTTAGCCCATAAGCTAGTTGTGTCTTGGTTGAGACTCACTAGAATGCGCTTCACTTCGTATGCAGCACAATAAAATGTCACTGAGTAATATTGTATTGCATGTGCACCACACAAACGATAAATTTACTTCATGTTAAGAAAATGTCCTACAGCTACCAAGTCAACGTCTATTTTTTCATCCTTATATACAAGATTTCCATGTTCGATTTTCCAGGGGTACAAGATTGGAAACTTTGTGTTGTACAGCTTTGGAAAGTGAGACGATTATGGGACTGCTTCAGTCCTGTCTATTTGGGTAGATCAGAAACCAAAGATGAATTTACAATGTGAAAATTGTAAAACACAAGGCACCTGTCTCTAAGAGCACTCTTAAGTAAAAGAATGGACAAAACTGAGACTACTTTATCAGAAAAATAGTAAAAGAATGGATCAACTTTTGGCAGTTACATTAAATGAAATAGATGAACTTTTTGCTTTGTTCCCAGCTGTTCAAGAAAGAGACGCTACTTGGTTCAAATTACACCTGCTATTAGTTATTCCCATGGCAAAATAGCAGCCACTATCTTTTCAGCAATTTCTGTCATATCTGCCTTAAATATTGAAGATACAGCAAATACTGTGCATAACCTCTACAAGGAAAATGTGTATACCATTTGCATAGTCTAAGAAAATAATTCCGAAGAGAGAAGGTATAACTTCCACCCCCTTCCCCCAGCCAACGAAAACGACGGAGGTTAACTCAATTTGCTTAAGCTTGAATCTAAGCATAAAGAGTAATTTACTCTACAGGTAAATATCTCTCCCCAGCCCACTGGAGGAGTGGAGAGCTGCCACTCTCTGTTAGAAAGTAACAAAAGTAGCACTTTTCATCCGTGGACGACATGGGACCAAAAATTCTAAATCACATGGATTAAACTTTCCAGATATCCACGAACTTTTAATTTTCAGCAGAACACAAATGTGTAACTGAACTGAGAAATGAAATAATCATCAAAACAACAGACTACGGAGAGGAAATTTATTAGAAAAACAAAGCGAAAAAAACCTCTGTAGAACCATCCACAAAAATTCATTCCAAGCGGTACAGTATTCAGTTCCTGAACCCGCATTCTAAACTCGCCGTATAGGTAAAATGTGGTCCTCGCAAACAGCAAATAACGAATCTTTTCATAAGCATCGAACTTAGACATAGGAATTGACAAAAGAACATAATTTGATTCCCCCTAAAGTCCACACAATGCCTCCCAACGACGATAGTTTCCCTAAAATGTATATCTACTATATACAAAACCTCATATTAGCACATAACAAACATTTTCATTTGAATCAAATACTGACTTAGGAATGGATAAATAAAGCATAAATTTATTCCCCTAGAGTGCACATGTAGCCTTCTAACCATGAATTGGTTGACCCAAAAAACAAAATACTTCCATTGTCCCAATTCGTGTGATACGCTTCCATTTTTAGTCTGATCTAAATAAGAATGACACTTTTCTATATTCGAAAATAATTTAACTCCAAACTTCCCACATTACCCTTAATGAGACAATTTATAAGCTGCACAAATATAGATCACAAGTTCGAAAATTCTTTCTCTCCTTCTTAAACTCGGTGCTCCGTCAAACAATACAACAACAAAAACAACAACATAACCAATGCTATCTCACAAGTGGGGTCTAGGGAGGGTGAGAGATATGCAAACCTTACTCATACCTTTGAGTAAAGTAGAGAGCCTGTTTCCAGCAGACCCTCAGATCAAAAAAGCATTTTCGAAAACATGTTTGAGAAAATAGTATGCAAGTACCATAGTATAGAACTGACTGCTCCGTCAAAGATTGTCACATAAAATAGGACGGAGGGCATAATTCGTTTGATCCTACACTCGGACGCTTATATTAAGCCTCAATAATGCCACTCAACTAGTTGTCTCAATTCCAAACTAGTTAAAGTCAGCTACACATAACAACAACAACATATCTAGTGTGGTCCGATAAGTGGGGTCTGGGAGGGTCAGGTGTAAGCAGTCCTTACCCCTGCCTTTGTTCGAGTACATATATATTGAATCCATTATAATGATTGTATTCTATTAATAGAAGCAAAATTCAAAAAAAAAGCAACCAATCATACCTCGTTTAACTTGTCTATGGTTGCTAGAGCATTTGTTTCTTGTTTTGGTTTTCCAAAAATTCGGGTAAACATTTTTCGCAAGAAATGTTTGGAGTGAATTCTTGAAGATTATACAATTCCTGCAATAAAAGATTCACACCAGTTAATCTAACACAATGGGTATATAAATCTTGAATTCTTATGAAATATTCTATATCTTTATTAATTGACTGACCTGGGAAAATCGTGAAGTTTTTGCGAAGAGTGAATTGATTGACTTTTGAAGTATGTAATGATGATGATCTGACAAACTTTAATTTTCTACAAATTGGAAGGATTGCTTGTGTGGAGGTAAAGGCACAGCCCGTGTATTCAGCTTGTGTGACAGACAAATATTAAGTAGTAATGGCCAATGGGTATCTTTTCTCTTGGACAATTTGTCTTTGTCTTTATATTAGGGACACTTACAAAAATACCCACAAAACAAAAAATAATTACAACCACTATCCACTGCTTTCAAATATTACTCAACCTACCCACTAAACTATTTACCCATTCTACCCATCCAGACTTGTATACCATAGTTTATGCAGTATACCATAAAGGTATACACATATAACTTATAAGATATAACAAAGGTATACAGTAATAAATGGTCCTCTAGTCTTTTATACCATAATTTATGCAGTATACCTTAAAGGTATACACCTATAAGGTATAACAAAAGTATACAATAATAAATGGGTAAGTTGGGTAAATACTTTTAGTTTTATGGGTAGTGTAATTTTTAATGGGTATGACTTGTAAATACTTTAAATTTCATGGGTATAGAGTGTAAAAATCCCTTTATATTATGATAAAAATATTCAATTTATACTCTTGTGTAGTTTTTACCCACCTAGAGTCCACTCAATCGAAAGCAACTCACTTTTACGAGCTCAAAGATAAAAAGGATATGTTATACTTTATGCACCTCCTAGAGACACTAGAAGGGGGGGAGGGGGGTTGAATAGTGTCCTCCGATTTTCGTTGCAAGAACCTTGTTCTTCAGTAGTAGAACAGGGTTCTTCAGTTCGTTGTTATGCAGCCTTCTACCTTAGAACACACCTCCAAACACACACCAAAGACACAAGGATTTTACGTGGAAAACTCCTTGCTCAAGGGAGAAAAACCACGACCCACACTCTGGGATTTTAACACTGAATCCACTAACACAAGAGCAATGTTTCTGATTACAAACTCTGTAACCAAGGGGCTACACTCTAGACCCTAATCACTAAACAAAGCTAAACTCTAGCTTTTTCTAGTAATCACAAAGTAGTTTGCCTAATACATATGCTTCTGAGATAAGCTAATAGACAAAACAATGAATACTTGTAACCAAGACAACTTACAACTCGATAGACCTAGACAAGAGTTCTAGACTCAAATACTCTGCATGCAAATCAGTTGTCTTCTTCAGTTTTCCCACGTAGACAGTTCTTCAGATCGCCTTTATATGCTCTCAACTCTCTGTTGTGAGAAAACCAACTTCGGCTGTCTCTTCTACTTGCTTTTATACGAATTTTGCAACCCTAGTTGAGTCCTACTGGGAATCTTCTTTAATTATGGTAATTGAAGATTCGCAGTAACTCTTTTCCATGTTGAAGTATAACTCTTGTTCATACTTCAAAGACACAGCCTGGACACCGCCTCTTTTAGTCTGACTAGGATATGTCTTCAACCACGCGCCACTACTCCTAGTTCCACAGGGATTTGCAACCCGTAATCTTTTCGATCAAGCGTGCCCTTCAACTCAAGGACTAGGTTCTTCTCATGAACCTCAGTGTCCTTCCTGTTTGTCATACTTCAAAACCAGCTCTCAACAAATTCCCCTTTTTTGATGATGACAAACAAATGTTGCTCAAGAACCTGAATAGACATAAACCAAGAAAAACACAACTAACAGAACAATATAACAGATGAGTTAGGTCACAAACACCCCAACACTCTTTCTTCCCCCTTTTGGCATAATCGAAAAGATTCAAAGACCTGCAGGAACTTGTCAGATTTATCTAGTCTAGAGCACAAGGCAACTCATCAGTGTCAAGAACATAGGTATATCAAAATAAGGGCCCAACAAGGAACCAAGTACTTAAACAAGAAACAGTCACAAACATAAGAAATTTAAAATCAACATCCAGAGAGTGACAGCAGCACCACTCTATTTAGTTACACAACCAAATAAAAATTATCTTAAACATCCAAATCATGCAATCAAGGGAGAGTAGGAAAGGGTAAAGATCAGGTGGGGTAGGAAGAGATAAAGATAGGAGGACAGGACTGGAAGAATCACAGCTGAAGGTTGAAGTGCTTAACGAGTGCCTCAAGTTGCTTCGTATTCTTGGCCCTCTCCATCACCAGCTCGGCCTCATACTTGTGACAATCAATCTTCAAGCGATCAATTTCTTGATCCTTCTCCTTCAACTGTCTGTGCAGTTCTGCATTTTCTTCATTAACTTCAAGAACCATTTTCTCCAGTTCCTGCACAGCACCAATGGCCTCATCAGGTCCATATTCTTCACTGTCCTCTGACTGCTCCTGCTTGACCTGCATTGGCCTTTTGGAAACCCTGCTTTCTTGGAAGAAGTCACAGTTTTTAAGCACATTAACCCCAAACTTCTGATGGATGGTAGGCTTCTTTCCTGCTTCTAAGGACACTCCAAAACGCTCAAGAATCTGATGGATGATGTAAGAATGCACAAGAGAGTGTGGCTTCTGATCAGTATCACAAATTCTCTTAATATGCCTAATAATGAGCCCAGGCAAATTAATTTTCACCCCTCTGTCCATCAGATCCATATATGTCAGGTCAAGAGCACTAGCCTCACAATTTCTTTCTCCCCTAGGTAGAAGAAACCTATGCACAAATTCAAACAACAGCTGATGTGCAGGCTCCATCTCCTTCTTCTCAACCTTCCTCTCCTTCCTCAATCTGGGTTTCCCTGAGAACTTTCTCACAACATCTAAGGGAGTAACTCTATCTGTTCTCTTTGGCCATTTTAGCTTGACATACCTGCAATACCCTTCAGCAGGTACATCCAGAATTACTCCCAATTCAAGTCTCCCAAATTCAATCTCCACTCCTTTCACAGTGGTAAACACCCTCCTGGCTACCACCCTGCAATTTGTATAAAACTCCTGACTTCATCCACAAACAGCTTCCTGTCTTTGTTGACAAACAAACTCAGCCAACTCTGATTTCCTATCATTCTCAACAAGGATTTCATATGAAACTCCTTTTCATCATCCAGAATGCTGCCTGGCAGCACCTGATGTTTAGAGAAGAAGGCTTCCCTATCCACTTCTTTTCTTTTCTTCTTACTCTCAATCTCACTATCAGTGTCAGAATCACTGGGTTCCACATAACTCCCAACCTCACTCTCCTGCTCTTCTTCACTAGCGCCCTTCTCCTCTTCTTCTTTCTTCTTCTCTTATTCCCTTATCTTCACATTTGTTATTGTCCTTCCCAGCTTTTCAACCTTCTCCATCTGCGTCTTCAAAGCAGACCTAGTACCCATTCTTCTAACAACAGGCTCCCTAGCCTCTTTGTCACCTCCTTCTTCACTATCTTCATCTACCAACCTAGTTTTCAACACAGGCTTACCATCTCTCACCAACTTTCTTCTTTTTTCAGGCTCTATTCTATTCTCTTTTACAAACACCACCTCATCTTCTTCTTCCTCACCAGTCACCTTCTCATCCTCTGCCCCAAACTTTCTTTTTCTTCTTGATTTTTCTTCTTTCTTGTCACCCTCTTGCTTTTCAACAACAACTTCCTTGTTCCCTTCCTCATCAGATTCTGTCCAGCTAAATTCTGCATCCTCAGCTCCAGTAGGGTTTTGACAAGCAACTGGCTCTTGTCCCACACCCCCAGAAGCTTCAGCAGTAGCAGGTCCAACACACTCTGGACCTTTAGGCACAGAACCCTCTAAACACACCCCTGTTCCACTTACAACCTTACTTGACTCACCAGCATCTTTTCCCAGAGTTTCATCATTATCTAGTTCCCTCAACTGTTCTTCTATTTTTTCGGCTATATTTAACTCGCCTCTAGACACACCGTCTACAACACCCTGCACATCTTCTCTAAGTTCATTCTCTTTATTTTCTTGTTCCTCCTCACGTGGGTTCCCCCTATCTATGTTGTCCCTCTGCTCAACATCTACTATTTTATCTAATTCAGCAACTAGGGTTTCAGTTTCTACAATGCCAGGACTGGCTATATCAACTGAACCAACAGGTGTAGATGGAATAGGGTCAGGAATTACCTCATGTAACGGTTGAGATGAACTTTGAGTAGTGGGTGTCGAAAGAACGGCTCTTGATTTTAACTTCTTGACCAGTTTCTTGTCCCCCTTTTTGAGAAATTTTAGGCGAGCCCTTGCAATTCTTTCAGCAAGAGTGGATGGAGGTGGTCTTTCAGACATCTTGAAGGATTTTGTAAAGATTTCTGAGTTTTGTTGACGGTTTGTCTATTTTAGGGCTTGAGAGAATTTTGATGTTCAATCGGAAGTGGTGGATGAGATCATGAGAGATTGAAGGAGTGCTGTAGAAAGAGAAGGGGTTTTTGGTGATGTGACAAGGTCTAGGGAAGGCAAGAAGTAATGAGTATAAAGAAAGGCAGCTTTTTGAACTTTTTGAGAACCGGGAGAAGTTAAGAGATTTGACGGTTATGAACTTATTTTAAATATACCCTTTTCAAGAAGTGGGGTCCAAGCAATTTAAAAGGAGTTCTATCCTAAAAGGAATGTGTTCCTATAATTTTGGACAGTTATGAGAATATGGAGAATCTCCCATGATGCACGTACAATAGACAATTTTAATTCCAGTTGTGACAACTAGCAAATAGAGTAGGTTGACTGTACCTGGACACGATTCCTCAAGTTCAGACTGGTTCCTCCTCAGTACACAGTAGGTTCTTCATGGGATCACATTATTTGTACCTAGTGCTCAAAACACTAAAAACGAGTGTCCTTACTCAAGTACAAATTTAGTCCAGATAGTAATGACAAGTTTCTAACAGACACTTTTACTACTAAACTAGCCAATCACCAGGGGATTACCTGCTGGGTCATCCGTATATTTTTGTAATCCCTAACTCCAACCTGTTCCTCTCGAACTGTACCTTGTTCAAAGCTTTGGTAAATATGTCAGCAATTTGGTCTTCAGTCCTGCATGAATTCATAGTAATTAGACCCTTTTCTACATTGTCTCTCAGAAAATGATGTCTAATATCAATGTGTTTGGTCCTTTTGTGTTGGACTGGGTTCTTGGCAATGTTCACAGCACTAGTGTTGTCACAAAAGATTGGCACTGCCCCACACTTGATGCCAAAATCCTTCAGTTGCTGCTTGATCCATAGCAATTGTGAGCAGCATGAGGCAGCTGCCACATACTCAGCTTCAGCAGTTGACAAGGCAACAGAGTTTTGTTTCTTTGTAGCCCATGACACCAAGCAAGGACCTAAGAAGTGTGCCATCCCTGAAGTGCTTTTCCTATCAACCAAATGACCTGCATAATCTGCATCAGCAAAACCAATTAGTTCAAAAGTTCCACCTCTGGGATACCAAAGGCATAGATCCTGAGTCCCTTTCAAGTATCTCAGGATTCTCTTCACAACTGTCAAGTGCGATTCCTTAGGTTTTGACTGAAATCTGGCACACAGTCCTACGCTGTAGACTATGTCAGGTCGACTTGCTGTGAGATAAAGAAGTGAGCCAATGATTCCTCTATACTTGGTCTCATTTGTCGAAGGACCAAGTTCATCCATATCCAGCTTTGTTCCAGGAGCAATAGGGGTAGTCATCTCCTTTGCTCCGTCCATGTTAAACTTCTTCAACAATTCCTTGACATATTTTTGCTGGTGTATCATAGTTCCTTCCGGTGTTTGCTTTATCTGCAACCCAAGGAAGAAATTCAATTCACCCATCATGCTCATCTCAAACTCACTTCCCATCAAGTCAGCAAAAACTTTTGCTCAGCTCCTCATCAGTGGCTCCAAAGATGATATCATCGACATACACTTGAACTACCAGTAGATCCTTTCCTTGCTTCTTGAGAAATAGTGTGTTGTCAATTTTACCTCTTGAAAAGCCATTTTTCATCAAGAATCCTGAGAGTCTTTCATACCAGGCTCTAGGAGCTTGCTTCAAACCATATAAAGCCTTGTCCAGTTTGTACACATGATCAGGGAATTCATTGCTCACAAAACCTGGAGGCTGCACTACATAAACTTCTTCATTCAAGTACCCATTCAAGAAGGCACTCTTCACATCCATCTGATACAGTGTGAATTCCATGTATGTAGCAAAAGCAATCAGCATTCTAATGGCTTCCATTCGTGCCACTGGTGCAAAGGTTTCATCATAATCTATTCCTTCTTCTTGACTGTAGCCTTGAACAACCAACCTTGCCTTGTTTCTTGTAACTATGCCATGTTCATCCAGCTTATTTCTGAACACCCATTTAGTTCCAATTATGGATCTGTCCTTTGGTTTAGGAACTAGGTGCCACACCTTGCTTCTTTCAAATTGATGAAGTTCCTCTTGCATAGCCATAATCCAGTCTGGATCTTCTAGTGCTTCTTTAACATTCTTTGGTTCCAAGGCTGAGAGGAAAGCAAAGAATGCACAAAAGTTCTTTAATGCTGACCTGGTCATAATTCCTGTATCCAGTTCAGATAGAACGTTCTCCAAAGGGTGAGAACTTTGATGTTTCCATGGCTTGATCTGAATCTGATTAGAAGAACCTGCAGCATCGTCTTGAGTAGATTCTTCTTGACTTTCTTGATCTTCAGCTTCATCAGAAGTTCCCCCTGTCAAGTTGACTCCTTCATCTGACATAACTTTGCTCTCCTTTTCATCCGAGTCCTCCAGTTCATCTATGCTTTCTTCTCTTCTTAAGCCAATCACCTGATCATCTGCATCATTTTCTCCTATTTCCTTATCTGATTCATCGAACACAACATGCATACTTTCTTCTACTACTTGTGTCCTTCTGTTGAGTACCTTGTATGCCTTACTTTGAGTAGAGTATCCCAATAATATTGCCTCATCACTCCTAGCATCAAACTTTCCCAAGGGTTCCTTGCCATTGTTGTGAACAAAGCATTTGCACCAAAAAGGCCTTAGGTGGGCAATACTTGGCTTTCTACCTCTGAGTAACTCATATGGAGTTTTGTCAAGGATAGCTCTGATGGAACACCTATTCAGCAAGTAACATGCAGTGTTTACAGCTTCAGCCCAGAAGTTTCTTGCTAGTCCACTTGACAGCAACATGGTTCTAGCCATATCCTCCAACGACCTGTTCTTCCTCTCAACCACCCCGTTTTGTTGGGGAGTTCTTGGTGCAGAAAAGTTGTGATCTATGTTGTTCCCTGCACAGTACTCAGAAAATTTTGAGTTTTCAAACTCAGTTCCATGATCCGATCGAATACTGATGAGTTCAAGACTTAGCCTTTTCTGAACCACACCAGCCCAGTCTTTAAAATTCTCAAAAGCTTCATCCTTAGAGGCCAAGAACAGGGTCCATGTATACCTTGAGTAGTCGTCAACAATCACGAACACAAACCTCTTTCCTCCTCTGCTCTTTACTCTCATAGGTCCACACAAATCCATATGTACCAGCTCCAGTGGCTTAGATGTGCTGACCACTTTCTTTGACTTGAACGACGTTCTTACATGCTTTCCCTTTACACAGGCATCACATATTTTTATGTTTTCAAACTTCTTTCTTGGCAATCCACGAACTAGTTCCTTTGAGGCCAGCTTGTTTAATTGAGTGAGACTTGCATGGCCCAGTCTTTTGTGCCACAACTGAGAGTCACTATCTTGCACATTCAAGCATGTCAGATTGTTTTCAGGTAAGGACTTCAGTGACGCCTTGTACACGTTGTTCACCCTTTTTCCTTCCATCACCACTTCTCCACTCTGTAGGTTCTTCACGATGCACCCTAAAGAGGAAAAGCTCACTTCATTTCCTCTGTCACATAGTTGAGAGATGCTTAATAAATTGTGTCTAAGACCATCCACACAATAAACATTTTCAATTGCATGCTCCAGAGATCTCCCAATCTTCCCAATGCCTACTATCTGACCACTTTTTCCTCCTCCGAAGGCAACACTGCCTCCTTGGAATGCTGCGAGTGAGAGAAAATTTCTTCTATCTCCTGTCATGTGCCTGGAACAACCGCTATCAAGAATCCAGCTTGAGTTGTTCTCCCTCACTCCAGCCTGCAAGACAATTAGAGGTTAGCCTTAGGAACCCAGACAAGCTTGGGTCCCTTCTTATGAGAGAATGGATAAATCAAATCTTGTTTGGCCCATTTGGGTAAAACACATTTCTTATTTTTGGCTCTTGCCTTGACAATATTAATACACATTTGTTTAGTATGACCAGTTTTACCACAAAAAGTGCATAACATGTTACAAGGTAATCCTACATATTTGCTTTTAGGATTATATGAAGGCAGGGGCTTCTTGAATCCTAAACCTTGTTTTCCTTTGTTTTGATTTTCAAGAACCCAATTCATTGCCTCTGAAGATTTATTCTATTTTGTAAGTCTGGTGAGTTCAAGTTTTGAGTTTTCAACCTTTTGATTTAACATCCTGTTTTTCTCAATTTCTTGATACAAAATCTCATTTGTCCTTTTCAATTCATCTTCCAGAAAGGTTTGAACTTCACTCATAACTTGCTTACCATTCTTACTCTCCCCCAACTGACTACATTCCAATTCAAGCTCAGTGATCTTGGAGTTTGACACAAGAGTCTGCCCTTTCAAGACGGCTTTAGTTTCTTCAAGTTCAATGTTCTGTTCTAGGAGACTCTTGTGCTTAGTTCTAAGATCACCCAGTTCTTCAATTAATTTATCTTTTTCAAGCTTTTTTTTTCATATCCTTCAATCAATGTGGCTGTGATTAGAATTAAGTTATCAGAAGAGTATGTGTGTAAAGTTTCCTTTAGATCAGATAAACATACCTCTGCTGAACAGCCAGCTTCCTCTCCATCAGTTGCCATGAGAGCAGAGTCCTTCTTGGTGTTGTCAGCTATGTACAACTCCTTCAGTTTCTTCCATATCTCCTTGGCTGATTTACATTCCAGTATCCGTCCGAGCACATCATCTGTAAGTCCTCTTCTTAGATAGCCCTCAGCCTTGGAGTTTGCTTGTAGCCAGTCTAGATCTTGTGGATCTAGTTCTTCCACTTTCTTGGGTACCAAGACTCCATTTGCTGCTCTTTTCACTGGAACATGAGGTCCTCTTTTCACAATTAGCCACAGACTATAATCAGTTGCCTGCAAGAAATTCTTCATTTGTTTCTTCCAGTAATTGTAATGAGTCCCATCGAACATTGGTGGCTTTGATGGATCTCTCCCCCATCTGACTTCTTGAGGATTTTCTTCATCAGAACTAACATCTGTCATCCCTGCTAGTGCTAGTGGTGAGTCATCATCAGCTTCCTTCTCATGATCAGACTCACTATCAGTTGGTCCCCATGTGGCATAGAAGGCTTCTTTTCTTTTCCTTCGTTCCGCTCTAAAGTTTGGAGGCCGTCTTGACTTTTTCTTGTCTGCATCAAAATCCTTTGTGGCTTCCTTTTCCTTTTCCTTAGCAGCTATGTTCTTCATCCATTCTATTTCCCACATCGGGCAATCCATAATAGCATGATCCTTCTTGAAGCATTTGAAACATCCAGAGTAGTCAGGACTATCAACTATGTTCTTCCTGCTAGAGCTCTCCTTGTTTCCTCGTTTAAATCCTTTAAACCTTCCCAGATTGAGTTTTTGTCTTAATGCACTTACCATTGCAGATTCCACTGATTGAAGATCAACATAGTCATCAGTTTCTTCTGTTGCTTCCAGTGCAAGGGTCTTTTCCTTCTTTGCTGCAGGTTTAGCCTTTGAGTCTTTCATCATCTCATGCGTCTTCAGACTTCCAACCAGTTCTTCAAGCTTAATGGATTTCAAGGGCTTTGATTCAATGATGGCTGTCATTTTTGGTTCCCACGCTTCAGGCAGCACATTTAGGATTTTGTCAACCATCTCTACTTCAGGTAATTCCATCTCCAACGATCTCATTTCGTTTGTGATCATGGTCAGTCTGGTCATCATATCCTGAATTGACTCCTTCTCACCCATTGTAAACAATTCAAATTGTCTCTTCAACATTCTTCTTTTTGAGTCTTTTACTTCTGTGGTTCCTTCGTGTGCAACCTGCAAGGCATCCCATATCTCCTTAGCCGTCTTATACGATGATACTCGATTGAACTCTTCTGGACCAAGACCACATATGACCAACCGCTTGGCCTTGTGATTCTTTTCGATCATCTTATAATCCGTCTCATCAAACTCTTCTTTCAGTTTGGGTTCTTTTGTAGCAGTGGTTCCTTCACCGACTATTTTGGTGGGAATCAGATTTCCTTCTGAGACTATCAGCCAGAGTTGATAATCTTCAGCACATATGTAATTCTCCATCCTATTCTTCCACCATGCGTAGTATTGCCCATTGAACTGTGGAGGCCTCAGAACCGACTGTCCTTCAGTAATAGTAGGTGGTGCACTCATTCTGATCCTTCTCAAGGTGTTAGCCTTACACGAGAAGACCCGCTCTGATACCACTTGTTATACTTTATGCACCTCCTAGAGACACTAGAAGGGGGGGGGGGGGGGTTGAATAGTGTCCTCCGATTTTCGTTGCAAGAACCTTGTTCTTCAGTAGTAGAACAGGGTTCTTCAGTTCGTTGTTATGCAGCCTTCTACCTTAGAACACACCTCCAAACACACACCAAAGACACAAGGATTTTACGTGGAAAACTCCTTGCTCAAGGGAGAAAAACCACGACCCACACTCTGGGATTTTAACACTGAATCCACTAACACAAGAGCAATATTTCTGATTACAAACTCTGTAACCAAGGGGCTACACTCTAGACCCTAATCACTAAACAAAGCTAAACTCTAGCTTTTTCTAGTAATCACAAAGTAGTTTGCCTAATACATATGCTTCTGAGATAAGCTAATAGACAAAACAATGAATACTTGTAACCAAGACAACTTACAACTCGATAGACCTAGACAAGAGTTCTAGACTCAAATACTCTGCATGCAAATCAGTTGTCTTCTTCAGTTTTCCCACGTAGACAGTTCTTCAGATCGCCTTTATATGCTCTCAACTCTCTGTTGTGAGAAAACCAACTTCGGCTGTCTCTTCTACTTGCTTTTATACGAGTTTTGCAACCCTAGTTGAGTCATACTGGGAATCTTCTTTAATTATGGTAATTGAAGATTCGCAGTAACTCTTTTCCATGTTGAAGTATAACTCTTGTTCATACTTCAAAGACACAGCCTGGACACCGCCTCTTTTAGTCTGACTAGGATATGTCTTCAACCACGCGCCACTACTCCTAGTTCCACAGGGATTTGCAACCCGTAATCTTTTCGATCAAGCGTGCCCTTCAACTCAAGGACTAGGTTCTTCTCATGAACCTCAGTGTCCTTCCTGTTTGTCATACTTCAAAACCAGCTCTCAACAGGATACTTCCCTCCCCTTTTGCACCCTTTAATAGTATTTTCTTCGTTACAAAATGGTTGTCATAGTTTGACTTGGAGCGGAGTTTAAGAAATGTGGTAAGACTTTTGAAATTTGTGGTCTAAAATAAGTCATACATAAATATGTGGCTATAAATCATTTCACTAAGGGTAAAGTAGTAGTTTCAACTCAAAAATATTTCCAAATTTAGAATTGTGCCACTTTCTGGAACGGACTAATAAGGAAACTATGACAACCATTTTGGAACGGAGGTAGTACCTCTTAGGCGGATTTAGATTTTCAAAAGAGTGGGTTCACTATTGTCAGGAATGGATTTATTGTGTTAAAAGGTAGTCGGCGAACAACTTTCATCCAAAAATTATAGTGTGTATATAAGTAAAATATCACGTTACATAGTGATATATTAGGTTCTGAACGTCTATCCTTAACCCAAGTGTGGGCAGTCTAGTAGCTAAGGTTGTTCAAAATTTATTTAGAGCCGCAAGTTTGATCTCCCACAAAGTAATATACTTCTTTTTTAAGTAAAAAAAACAAACACGTTCCACCAATGTAAGTAATAGAAGGGGAAAAAATATTAAAGGCATTTAAGTAGAATTGACTGATTTTCCTTAAGTGCAAGTAAACCACCATTTGATCAAGTGAATCATTCAATTTTTTAGAGCATAGGTTCTCTGGCATCATATTAGACATATTTTTGAAAATTTTGTACATTATATATCAAGTTTGGTGGAAGGACCATAATTTCACGTGAACCGTATTTTGCCATATACATTAGCCTCTATTCACTTGTCCCAGTTCATGCTCTATATTTTTTAATTCGTCGAAAAAAAAAATTACATTTCTATAAGCAAAAAGAATTAACTTTATCAAGTAGCTCCACCCAAATTTTTATTATTTATTTTAAACCATAAATATCTCCACAGACCCCACTTGTAGGATTATATTAGAGATGATGTTGTTGTATTATAAACCATAAATATCAAAAATATTATTTCTCAAATTTCGTATCAAGTCAAATACACTGTATAAAATGTGACAAGTGTACTATTAAGTAAAACATCTCCAATTAAAAACAATTTCATTTATAAATTGAACTCCAAACTTGTGATTATTTAGCTGCACCATATGTTTGCACTAAACAAATGCATCATCCATACGTATCTTTATCACTTAACTAACACATCACACGAATTTTTAACTGCTAAGATTAAGCACTATAATTAACAAATCATGTAATGTAAAATTAAAAAATAAAAAGCAGGTAACAAATGCTAACGAACTTCCGGTTCTTCTCATACCATCAGTTTCAGGTATTTCTTTCAACTCAATGCTCCTTTCCATTTTATTCAATTACATAATTTACGCTTGAATTTGATGTTGTGCAGATTCAATAATGGATTTCATGAAGGTCTTTGATCAAACGGTTCGCGAAATGTAAACTCTTTTCCCTTTTTATTTTTTAAATTCTCGAATTATCAGTGTTTTAAATTTATAGTTTGTTTGTAAATTTGTAATTTTCAGAAAAAGGGAGGTGAATTTGAAAGTGTTAAAGGTTCCTGAGATCGAGCAGAAGGTAATAATACATATCAACTACTTTCTCGTCCTAGTTTGTTTGTCATACTTTCCTTATTTGTCTGTCTCAAAAAAGAATGCAAATATTTTTGAATTTAGATATAATTTAAGTCCAAACATTTCATTTTGCTCATTCACAGCCACAGAAAAATTTGTGGCGCTTATTTTAGGCCTCAAGTTTCAAAAATCTTTCTTTGTTTATAAAAACTGTGCCAAATCAAATTATAACTAACAAAGTGGGACTGAGGGAGTATGTGTGATTTATGAATCAATCCGGGATTTTAAGTCAATGAGGAAGAAGTATATGTCTCGTTTTAAAAAAAAAAAGATGACCTTTATATATGTGTTTTTCATGCTTCAATGCTTTGCTCTGGGGTAAGACCTCAGCTTGTGATGTGTGGGTTTGGCGCACGTCATGCGTTCGAATCCTATTGCATACAAATGTATGGTGTTTAAGAGGAAAAAGATAGAGGGATGGGTCCATTAACCAATGAGTTTCAAACCGTCCGCCGCTGGCTCTCGAGGATTTCTCGGTTATCAAAAAAGAAAAAAAAAATCTGTTTTTGATGCGCCTTTACAGCTGGCGTATTGTAGTTTGCTATTCATATTTGTTCCTTGTTCTTGTTTAATCATGGATGATTAGTTAAGAGATAACTCGGCCAAGTTAAGCACGTTGATCTTTGCACTAGGCTTGGGGTGTTATGAGTTTCCTACTTTATCAACAACTTTCTACTTAACATCTACTCATTAGTAACGAACAGTATGATATGTCGAAAAGTAGACTACATAGTGAGATTACTGTAGAAGTTTTAGCTATATGGACTCCATTCATGGGTGAAATGAAGCAATTTGGAAGAAGTAGCACTTCGGACAGTGAGGCACAACTTAATCCGAAGGAGAAATTATCACTTCTTTGAACTTGATCTTAAAAGATGAAAAAAGGAGGATAAAGAAACAGGATCTTCCCTTGTGAGTACTAGGACTCCTCTTCCGACACGCTTCAGTGTACTTTTGTTGTTCTTTGGTTTGCACCAATTCTTCTATAACTACTACTGTTTTGCTACTTCTCACATTTGCTTCTTTTTCTTCCTTTTCCCCTTTAAAATTACTTACTTCTTCATCTTTTTCGTTAGGTCCTCTTATTATGCTAGTTCTACACTTTGACCTTCTTTTGTGCTTTCTTCTATTGTCTCTCTCATTTTCTTGTTTTTTCTTTCTCGTTTTCTGTTCTGTAATTCTACGGGCTGTTAGGACTTCGGATATACAGATGATTCTTGAAATTAAAGTTATCATACTACAATCCTAAAGCAATTGAGGCTTATTGGTCTTTTGTGCCCTTTCACTTTTAAAAATAATGGATGTGCATCCTCTGCTCTTTGATCCATTTCCCTTCATCTATCTAATTGTAGTGTGATATTTTGACCTGAACAGGTATTGGATGCTACAGATGATGAACCTTGGGGTCCCCATGGTACTGCATTGGCTGAGATAGCTCAGGCCACAAAAAAATTGTACAACCTCATCAATATAGTTGCTAATTCTTTACTTTTTGGATTTTGGCATTGTTGTTGTCGTAAAGGTAAGTCGATTGATCTGTCAATTTACTGGTGGATTTTGCAGCTCTGAGTGTCAGATGGTTATGAATGTCTTATGGACAAGATTGACTGAAACAGGAAAAAGCTGGCGTTATGTTTATAAGGTGTGTACTATATCTATTTATGGTATCAAATTTTGTAGTTAAGCGTGTAAAACCTTAAGAACCTAGAGAAAATAGAAAAAATAAAATAAAAAAAGCTCAAAAAGTCAAAGCTTCCGATAGTCAATTTCATTGTTTGCACTTCCCGTTTCATTCTTTTATACCTTCTCGAACTTAATTCTGTGGTCTAATAGCAGTAAAATTGATAATGTACCAGTCATTGGCTGTTATAGAGTATTTGGTGGCCCACGGATCTGAGCGCGCACTTGATGAAATCGTAGAACATACCTATCAGATCTCTGTATGTATTTTCATCTCATTGTGTTAAATTCTTTCGCCCGTAACAGAAGTGACATTTTCCTAGTTAAACAAAAGAAGAACGGTTCTTTCCCTCCTCCCCGTGTATCTTACCTATTTCCTTGTTTCCATTTGCTACTGAAGTCTCTCACAAGTTTTGAGTATGTTGAACCCAATGGGAAAGATATGGGTATCAATGTGAGGAAAAAAGCAGAAACTATAGTGGCACTACTGAATAACAAGGAAAAGATACAAGAGGTTAGAGATAAAGCTGCTGCAAATCGCGACAAGTAAGCGAATGTTTTAAGGTCTGACTTTGTTTACTTGGGTAACTAGTTGCATGATGAAAATGCCATTATTAGGTACTTTGGACTGTCATCTTCTGGAATAACATTTAAGTCAAGCTCTGCCTCTTCTAGTAGCAGCAGCAACTTTCAGAGTGGTGATCGATATGGAGGTTTTGGAAATAAAAATGATGGTGACTCATTTAAGGATAGTTACAAGGAGAAGGATCGGTATGGTGAAGATAAGGTAGACAAAAGTACTTTCAAGTCA
Source organism: Petunia x hybrida (assembly GCA_037355625.1). Taxonomy (NCBI): domain Eukaryota; kingdom Viridiplantae; phylum Streptophyta; class Magnoliopsida; order Solanales; family Solanaceae; genus Petunia; species Petunia x hybrida. The sequence continues at coordinate 1,956,428 of JBBBVM010000465.1, forward strand.
AAGAGGGGGTCTTCTCATTATGGCAGGTCTCAATGATTCTTTCCCTACACTATGCTTCACGTTATCCTTCTATTTTATTATACTCTGACCTGTTTAATCACGTATTGTTGGTTGAAAAACTCGTGCAACTAGTACTTTTTGTGGCATGCACGCTTTTACTATTGCTTTCGTTACAGTTGTTAACAGCCTGTTGCTTATGGATAATCATTCAAGTGCATATTCTTTTGAATCTTATTACGGAAGAAAACATGTAGGCCTAGCAAAAGAGCCAAAAATACTTTTTTTAAGCAGTACAGGAAAGGGCAAAATTCTATTTCTGGCGGTGCTCGAGACTCAGGATCTTTTGTTATCAACTTCCCACTTTCTCATATCATTACTACCGTGTGACTTTTCACTCCAAGTGTTTTTTGCTCATCCTGGATTTACGGGAAGAAACAAGTTAAAGCCAGGCTCCTTGATTGCCTAATGGGGTCCATGTTAAATGAGTAAAACATGGTTATTGGCACTTTCTATGGACCATGAAGACACACTTAAACCTTTTTAGAAACTTAACATACTTGTCAGTTACCTGAGTCCTTGTAGCATGGGTAGAATTACTTTTAGTTGTTTGGTTATAATTTGCTCTATGATCAAGAAGGTGGTTATAATTGACAAATAACTGCTAGAGCCTGTGCACCTGTTTTCGTCCCTCACTTTTCCTCATTAACCAACTATTAGGCCTAGAATCTTCAGCAATTAGCCAACTACATTAGGATTGGTCTAGTTACCAAATCTCGTAGCTTTCTTGACGGGTATTGGACTGCCATAAGCAGGTTAATGGGTTTGTAGGCTGTGGTGTCTGAAGAGACAGATGTAGAGTGGAGTGTGGTCTAGAGAAAATAGAGTGTGGTGTTGTCTGGTTTCTACTGAGGAAGAAGAGTAAGAAAGCATAGAGAGAGAGAGAGAGAGAGAGAGAGAGAGAGAGAGAGAGAAAGAGAGATGTGAGAATAGAGAAAACAAAAAGGAAAAAAAAAACATAAAGTTAAAAGTTGTATGAATTGTTTTTGATATAAAAGAGAGAAACTTGTCTCTTTTTCTCCATTGTTCTCTTCCCTTCAACCATACTTTCGGGCCTCAATTGTTGTTTAGTTCTCTTCCTGCATATTTAGGCAGCTTATGTGTACCTTTTCAAACTTTATTTTGCTTTTTATATCTCCGTCTGATTAGCATTCAAATTGACTAAGTATTAGTGGCAATCATCTCTTCATTTGTTCTATTGTTGCATTTTAAACTCATCATGTTTCCCTTTTCCTAAACTAAAAACATTTTTCAGCATGGTTCAAGACACTGTTTCAAATAGTGGATCAAAGACAACAAAGAGGATAGGTAAACATGATAAAGCTACTTCTAATCCTTCACAGAGCGCAGCTGAATCTTCAAGCAAATATGAGGAAGATTTTGATGATTTTGATCCTCGAGGGACTTCAACTAGTAAGTACCTATAGACCTGTAACAGATGCAATGCTTTTCTACTTTATGTTTTCTAGAAGGCCCTCGATTTCCAAGTTCCCTGAATAAGTTTTTGCATAAAAAGATGAAGTGTCACTAAGGTTTTGCATACAAAGGTGAAGTGTCACTGAGGTTTGCATACAATGGTGAAGTGCCACTTTTATAGACTTCGGTGGTTTGTGTCAAAGAACTTCAGGTATCCACTTGGGGGATCCAAAAGATAAAGCACTGATGACACAAGTGAAGAATTTTTCTTTGGCCTTGCAAAAGCTTAGGTTCTTTCCAATAGGGAAACCAAGTTAATTTTAAAATGATGTTGGCCTTTTGATACCTTTGAAGAAAAGGTAAATAGATGTTGGATGGGCCACAAGATGCTAAATTGGTTATGAAAAGCCAAACAAGGTTTGCTTTGTCCTGCTGTCCTGTTTGTTTCACAGAGAAGACATTTATCTTAAATATTTTGTTTCAAAGAAAAGACACTAATCTTTAAATTAATTTTTTATCTGGTTGAAGTTCATGAGACAAACATTTTTGATGTTACAAAAGATATAACGTTTTACACGTATTTTTTTGGGGGGAGGGGGGGGGGGGGGGGGGTGGGGTTTTGACTGGAACTTCCAAATTGCACCGTTTAGGAAAATATCAGAGGGAGAGTAAGACGTGGGGGATTCTAAACTTTGGATGTTGCTGGAACTTATGTTCTTGCTTCCTAGGAAATGATTTGGATATCAAGGCAAAGAAGTCAACTCTCCAACTACATGAGAGCAAACAAAAAAGACATCCTAAAACATTTCAAAGAATTGAAAAATAAATCAAGTGAAATCTTCTTTGCAGTCATGTATTTACTGAGTGAGCATTAAAATAATATATTTATGTTCAAGTCGCAGGCATCAGATTTCCTTGTGCGAGTCTTTCTCTTTTAGTTTGTTTCTAGTTTTTTAATTGTCTATTATGTTTATTCCCCCCCCCCCCCCCGCCCTCACCCTTTCCTTTTTGAATTTGTGCATATATTCAACGGCTGGCGTGATAGTGGGGCCTGCAATTAAGTCTTATTTTGGTTGACCTATCTCTTGTTGATAGTGTTTCTTCTTTTGACCACAATATAGCTAGTAAAAGTTTAAGGACTTCATTTACCGAAATGGAAAGAAAGCCTAAGGATCTTGAAATTTTGTTTTCAACAAACCTGGCAGAACCTCTGATGGAGCAATCCAGAGAAACTTATATTTGTTTCTATTAAGCAAAAAGATAAGTTTACCTTTGTAACAAAAATAGTTAAAGAAAGATCCTAGCTGATAACAAATTCATCTGGAACCTATTACACAGAAAATGCAATTTATAGTTAGTTTAGGGATTGAGCACAGTTGTTTCTTTGCAATTTACTACTTGCTTTCGACTGTCAAGCAGAGCCTTCCTCAGGAAATTCCGACCAAGTAGATCTATTTGGGCAAAATTTGATTGGTGACCTCTTGGATGCACCTACAACACCTGCTCCAGCTGATAATTCTACTGTGACCAGTCATCCATCAGAGATTGATTTATTTGCTGACGCCGATTTTGTATCAGCGAAACCACAGCCTGAGGTTAAGGTAACTTCTCTAGCTCCAGTTTGAAAGCCTCCACCTTGTTCGTTGCAATTTTAATCTTTTTTAGTTATAAATTGGCATCCGTCTTTTCTGCAGGAAAGTGTAGATCTGTTTGCTTCACAGCCCGCCTCTTCATCTGCAGCTTCTTCAACCAAAGATCTTTTTTCTGCACCAGATCCTGTTGTTCAACCCGAAATTAGATCGTCAAAATCAGACAACATAAATACTAATACAGTTGATCCATTTGCTGCAGTTCCACTAAATACCTTTGATAGTTCTGATCCTTTTGGTACATTTGTTTCGCATGCTGATCCTGTATCAGTACCCAATGAAAATGCTACCAATGGTAGGAATCAGGAAGCTCCTATCACATTAGACAAATCTCCTCTCGAAGCTAAGCCCACACCGAAGAAGGATAATTTTCAAGTCAGATCCGGCATATGGGCTGATTCATTGAGTCGTGGACTGATTGATCTGAATATCACTGCACGTAAGTTTTTGTATTCTTCGTATCATTGGCTACATTTCTACTGAACAGTTACACAGAGTTGGCTTACCATCAGATGTGCAAGCTTTAGAGTATAAGCAGGGTTATAGTTGCTCACCTTATATGATGATTGTACTTATTCTCTGATTCCCCCAACACTTGCAGCCAAAAAGGTCAACCTTGCAGACGTAGGCATCGTTGGTGGATTGACTGATGGGTCAGAAGTGAAAAAAAAAGGGCCGACTACATTTTACATGGGTAGAGCCATGGGTCAAGGAACCAATCTTGGCCAATCGGGGTTTACGTCCACAACCATGGGTGGAGATGACATTTTTTCAAGTCACCAAAACTATCAGTTTGGTAGCTTCAGAAAGTGATTTTCCATCACTGCAACTAAAGATTCATTTGCCCTACAATATTCATTTGTGAATTTCACCATTAAATTGAGCGAGAGAGCAGCAGTGTGTTTGTGCATATTAGGAAAGTGATCATTGTTGTGTCAGTAGCAGGCACTAAATCAGATACCAGCTATCTAGCAGAAATATTCTGCTGTGCTGTCTTTTCACTAGTTTACAGAGCTTCCTTGCGCTTGATCTCCTAAATTATAGGCTTTTCCTATTTATATTTATATAATATACAGATCACTCAATCCTTTAGTTACCTTGTTACATTTTGGCATATGAATTGTGTACACTACCTGATACTAATATGACAAATGGTGATCTAGTTAGACAATCACTTCATTGCCCCTAATGGTTTGATGCCAAGTTTAAGATGTGATCGATGGGGCATGTTCAGTCTTCAGCTTGTAATGTACTTGCTTTACAAAGCCAAGATAATGAGGCAATCTTGAATAAATAAATGAAGAAGCTAAAAAAAAGAATTGAGAAAAAAGTCTAATGCAAACTCACTCGACAAATCTGACTGTAACCATTTGGAGATCTGTGACTATGGAACCATGAATTACAAAACACAAAAAGAATGTATTGTGAGTGATCCGGAACTTGATTGGAGCGAGCCTCCTATAGGGCAAATGAAATTGGCTATCTGTATGGCCCAAGTCATGAGCGATAGCAAAGCCAGGTAGCAACTAGCAAGAACAAGGGAGCGATGTACATGGGATAAATCCTCCAACCATGGAATGAGATTGCAAGTACTGCCCAAAAACTCGCGGCCCTCATCCCTCTAAGAAAGGCCTCCAACTAAAAGTATTCAAAAGTCAAGTTCTTATACTTCTTTAAAGTTATTGACAGAAAATTGCCCATTTCCAAAATGAGGACCACAAGAAGATGGACTTAAGTGTACAGCACCGGACGAGACAATCGCTGAACACTATAGAAGGTTATCTTCAGGCATGTTATCTACAAAGTGGATCACCCAGTTACAACAATACAGTCAGGAATGTTATACAATAAACAAATCAAAGGCTTTATCACGTTAAATGAAGTGCATGTCACATTCACAACCCCATAAGTACTACCTATAGATGAGAGAATTCTGAGTCAATACTGCTTTCTCTCTTCTTGTATAGACTGAAAAATCCGAGCAGCGGATTCTGTAGCAGACCTGGCATTATGAGGAACAACTTTGATGACTCTGGCACGGTGAATAGGAAGATGATGCTGGGAGCTAAGGTTGGGGTTGCCTATAGCTGGAGAAGTTGGGAAAAGACGAAACACACTACTTCTTTCCGCGGAATTACCCATGTCTACTCCATGAGCTCTTTCACTTGGACTACTTGCAGTGCTTGCCTGCAACTCAGAATCTCTAGATGGGTACAATTTGACAGCCTTTGGCACCGTTCCATTTTTCTCACTCGCAATGTTACTTGAATTGTGGCGTTGATTGTTAAAATTAGCTCCCCCTCCTGCTAACTGACCTTGAAAACCCATTACAGCAACCTGGTTCGATTGATCAATAGCTGGAGATGGGTTTACTGGATTCATAACTGGCATGCCAAACGGAGGAAAATAGCCATGACCCATCGGAGGTGCAAAAGGAACTCCTGTTCCTTGATAGAAAGGATGAGATGCAGAACCACCATATTGTGGAGCTAAAAAGCTTCCCGTCATTGGAGTCAATGCTGGTGGTCCACAACCTCCATATATTGGACTCGTGAATGCAGGTCCAGGGTGTGGCTTGTATACAAGTCCTTCAGAAGGAGACATGACCGGAACCAACCATTGGTGCCCGGAAGGTTGATTCAAGCACCAAGGACCCATGTGAGACTCATATTTTCCAGGTGTTGGTGGTGGGTTTTCTGAAAATGGTCTGAAGCTGGAAGGTTGGACACCATTTTGGACAGAAGGAGGAGATGTCTTTCCTACATTGTTTTCGGCATTGCATTCCGTCCTAGAGTTAGGCTTCTCAGAATAATTTTTGGGCTTTGAAACATTTTGAGGTGCTTTGACACTATACTCCAATGGAAGTGCCTTAGCAGACAAACTCTTTAAAGGTTTGCCTGAAAAAGCACTATCTTCAAGCATAACATTTGGCGAACCAGCTATCAGCTTCTGGACCTATTGAATAACACAGACAAAATTTTAAGCAAAGTATTAAGTCCAAGTGAAAACAGGGAATGTAAATCGTGCTGCTGATAGTAAAAGCAATTCAACCTCTAAAGCTGTCTTACCTTGAGTAGTCGATGCAGCTCAAATACTTGAACTGCAAGCACTCTCTGCTGGCTGTAGGATAATAGGGACAACAAACAACAGACAGAAAAAGATTAGCTCTTTAAAGTTCATGCATCCAAAGTATCTATACAAAATTAAACTGATCTAGAACTTATGTACAGTTGAAAACAGCAAAGAAGAGAACCAAGTTGACCAACAGATAACAACAAGAAGTAATCAAGCGAAGTGGACAAATGATACCGTAAGTTCATGTAAAGACAAATCAGATTCCATCACAATGCCTGAAGAAAAGAGTCCCCAAGCAAATCGACAACCAATAGTAGTACTCTTGTAGTGCTTTGATAGGACGAAACTTTAGTTAAATGACAGGTGAGAGCAACTGAGCCTTCAAGACGACTCAGACGTGTGGGAAAGTGTAGGTGCCTCTCTCCTTTTTCTCTTTTTCTTTATTAAGAACCCACACTTTGAATATTGGGAATGAAACGAATCAAAAGCAAAATGGACAATAAGAACTCATAGAGCTTACCCGAACCAGCTTGGCATTTAGGCATAGTGTTAATATGTTAAAAGGACAGCTATTTTCTAGCTTAAAAGAAATTTACAATAAAAAACTATCTCTTTCTCTTTCGCTCTTCCATCAAATGAGATGTAAGAAATATCGAAGGCAGTCAACAGTACAACTTATCTCCTATATCTCTACTATACTGGAGAATGGAGATAGTTTCTTCACAGCCATATCCATTGTTGCATGAGCCCCAAATACACATCACTCCGAACTTTTGAGTTCAGGAGAAAGATCCACATACTACACTTTGGATAAGTCAAATTGACATGAATCAAACTACAGTGTTGTGATTAACTTCCCCAACAATTCACTCTACAACCCAGGAAAACAGGCATAAAGAGAAAAACAATAGATAAGTCAAATCGACATTAATCAAACTGATCCAATAGCGACAGCTCACTTTAAACCAAAACGCGTAAGTCTGACATTAAGCCCCCAGTGCTTAAATGAACGTGATCAGAACTGAAATCCTTCAAAGGATGCTAGCTACACACACAACCCACTTTCAGGATCCATCAGACTCTGCACAAAGGATTCAACCTTCCTATATGCCATACTACAACTCCTATATGCCATAATTTTCGTAGAAGATCCACTTGAGAATTTGAGAAACAGGAAGAGAGAATCCCAACACATGAAAACCATCTTGCCACTTTATCTCGGCATAGGACCACATAATCCAAGAATACAATGACTACAACCATTTCTAGGAGAAGAATATGAATGATATCAAAATATCACTCTAGAGAGTCATAGTCCCTGGTGCTTGAAAATATTGAAATCTTTCACAATCATATCGAATTGCAATAACCAGTCAACTCCAGAATGCCTAAACTCACAAAACAAACTCAAGCAAACAGAAAGCAAATACTAAGTTGTATGAGGTCTAAGCGTCCAACGGAGCCTATATGCATCAACGGCAAGATAAAGTACACTACATAATGATATTGAATGGGTGTTGTGTCATCGACAGTAATCCAAGTAAGTGGCATGTCATTAAATGTGCAGCAAATGCTAAAGGTCAAGACACATTGTTTGACAAAGTTCTTGACAAACAAGAAATTGCAGTTCAGATGTAGTTTTACGTAGCAGTGACTAGAAAAAGATTGTCAATACATCATAAAAATCACTGAGATTATTTATAAAAACAATTGTAGGCTATGAATGGTTACAGTATGTGCATATACTTTTTTTTAGATAAGGGATATAGTATGTGCGTATACACAAAAGCAGATCCCTCATATACAAATATCTATGTATTTCAAAATGAAAAAATTAAATGAGGATACACAAAAGTAGATTCGCAGCAAGACTTGAGTATGGCATTAGAAACAGATTATTTTATCATAGAAACAGACAAAAGCCAAAGTCCGGGGAGAAGTCTTAACACAAAACCAAATAAATACAGTGGAAAAAATGAAGAAAAGATATGTGCGTACCATAGAGGGAAATACAAAATGACAAAAAAATGAGGATAAACAAAAGGGACAGTTTTTACATTCACTATAAAAGGCATGATAAAATGGCACTTGAAAGTACATCATCAGCAAGTAAAAAAGTCTTGTTCAAAACAAATCCATTTTATACATCTCCCAAAACCCTTCGTCCAAAGAGAATGACAGTGCTCATTCATGCAGAACGCGATAGGAAAATGCAAATGTTAAGCTCAAGAAAGTGAACTTACTTGGCAATAGCTCTTCTTGCTTTCCAGAAATGCTTTTGTCCTATTATTCTAACAACATCATCAGGAGATATGTCCATTTCAGATACATATTCCACCATGGAAGTTTCTGATAAGTCATCACTTTGGTCCATTATTCCTGTTGGTGATGATTTACATGTATTATCTTCTTGTGACTCCATATCATTAATAAGGTTATTATTATTTATCTGCTCTTCTGATGCAAAGTCCTTCAAACGGAATGAATCACCATTATCAACACCCCTGACAGATTCGAAAATGACGGTGCAATCAACTTGAGAATCAGATCCGCATTCCAACCGTACAATTTTGGTCTTACGTAACTGACCAAAGGTATTTGCAAGATCATCTCTTGGTTCAAAGTGCAAGAGCTGATCCGCTTGCTTCAATATACCTTCTGGCTTATTCCTCGATAAAGAATCTGAGGTACCTTTGCAACAGTTCTCTGTGCTTACTGCAAACTCTATGGAGTCTTCATGCTGCCTCTTACCATGATGTCGCGTACTAAGACCCGTAATTTCTTTTACTTCTTTGTTTAAGCACCCTGATAGCACTTGATTAGAGGGAGTGAGCTTTTCCTTATCCGGATTGTTATAAAATTTCCGCTGAGCTTGATCCACCTTGGAGTTAACAAAAATGGGAACTCTATATTCATTCTCTTGTGTTAGCTTTCTAGAATCAACTTTGCGCAGTGAAGTATTCGAACTAGAAGTGCGGCCATGTGGCTTCTCAACTGGATATAATGCAGGAAGCTGTCTTGAGAAAAATACACCTCGTTCAAGTGCATTACCCTACGCAATTCAGTTGCTTAACTCAGCTATACAAATTCAAAGCAACCACAAAACTTACAACTATGATGCACTACATATACAAATAAGTGAATAACAGCTAAGTCAGGAAAGATAAAGTTTTAACATCAAGAAACCCTCTAAACCAGCCACTGAGAGAACAGCCTAACTACTACAGTACAGTACCCGTGGTGACTGTAACTGCGACCACAAGGAGAAAGAAATAAAGGACTGGAAACAGCATATTAAATGTGGATGAAGTGATCAATCTTCCGCAAGAGACTTCTTATTTTCCTAAAATCTACAGTACCACACATTATACCAAGAAAAAACAACCTATTATTTCCTTTTTTCATTTGGGGGGAGGGGTTCAAAAAACCAGAAGCAATTACCTACTATGATAATCGGAGCTTTAATCCTTATCAAGGTCAGCTGACTGCTCAACAACAAAAGCTACTTCTATGTAGAAGTTAAATTAAAAGTTAAAGACAACAAGTACACCTCTTAATATATGTATACATATTTTCTCAAATTTATCTTTAAATTTTCTAAACACGTATATAGCACCAAATTTCAAGACAGCAGGTGCATATGCAACAACTGTTTATATGCGTGATCGTCCTCTACTTATATTCAATGGCGAATGTCCTGATCTATAACCAGTGGCAAAATTTAGAAATATCAAATATCCTTTTTATGAAGTTAAAAAAAACAAAACTAGTATTTGAACTTGGTTTACCTGGCTTGAGCGAGGAGAGGCCAAATTTCCAGTGTTACTGGTATTAAGAGGAGAGTCACTAGGATTGGAACGTTGAGACGGGATACTAAGTTGTTCATAAAGAGCCATCTTGTTCCTTGGAGGTGCTCTTGGACCTCCTTTCTCTGTATCATTAACATGAAGCCTTGGAAACATAGGTCCCATCACTTTCTCTTCACCTTTCCCTTTCTTCATCCTCTTCCACCTCAGTACTCCTCTCCTAGACTTTTCTTTTCTTTTTAATAACTGAGCAATCCCCAAGGGTCAACAACACAAAGTTCAAAACTTGGTGGATAACAGGCTCGTCCCTCTACCCTTCTCCACTTAATTATCAACCTTTTGTCTGCAGCAAGGTTCCAATCCGTGGGTGCCCCTTACCCAAACATCATGTTCCAATCCTCTCCTAGTCTTTTTTTTTTCCTTTTAATAACTGAGAAACACCCGAGGGTCACCAACACACAGTTCGAAACTTGGTGGATAACCCCTCTACCCTTTTCCACGTAATTATCAACCTTTCTTACTGCAACAAGGTTCCAACCCGTGAAGTGTCCCTTACCCAAACATCAAGTGCCACACTCTTACCACTAGACCAAAACTCTCGGGGCTACTCATTTTCTAGTCTTTCAACACATACAAACAATATTAACTAATTCAAGAATCAAAACCAACCCATTTTCTCCAACAAGTTGCAAATTCAGATTTCATAAGCAAAAAACTAAAACTTTAAAGTCCAAGAAATGACAAAAGTCTCTTCTTTTACCATAAATATTCAAAACTAATCTGACCCACTTGAGAAAACACTGAAATCCATCAACCCCACAAACCAAAATCAGCTTTTTACCTGAAATCAAGCAAAAAAGACATGAACTTTCCTTTGAACAAGAAATACAATACTTGAAGCTCACAGTACAATGAGATGATGCTTGAAATTGGAAGACTGAAAAGGGGTTAGAAAGATTGTTGAAGACTTTATTGGTTGAAGGGGAAAGAGCCAAATAAGTTTAGATGTGGGACCCAGTTTGAACAGAACAAATGGATTGGCTAATATTGGGACAGTGATTGAGATTGTATCACTTTTTTTATGGTATTGGCAACTTGGCCAATTAAACAGTTTCCCTAAAATAAAGTCTATTGTCTCTTTTAGTACTAAGTGATCTTGATAGGTACATGAATTTGTTTTCAAGTACTAATCAGCAATAATGGTGGCACAATGCAGTTTATTCAAATGATGAAGTCAGTGTGAATTGGAACTTTAGTATAGTAATTAGTCTAAGTCCCAATATTTATCGTATCTACATCTCAATTGTGATTAAAAAATCAAACTCTCCCCTCAACTATGAATAATAGTTATCTCCTTTATCACACTTGACTTTTGAAAATGCATGTTTTACCTTTAGACTATCAAAACATTATTTTATTTCTTTTTCATTAATATATATATATATATATATATATATATATATATATATATATATATATATATATATATATATCGAATAAATATTATAATCAAAATAAATATAAAAGAGTGAATTGTATTGGCCAAAATTAGGCCAGACACATGCTCAGCTCGCCCAATGGATCAGTTTCAAACACGTTGTCCAAATTGATTTCCATCCCGGACACTTAGACTCCAGAGGAGAGCTAACCGGTCACTTAAGCAGATAAGCTTGGCGCCTCAACTAATTCTGCTATTTTTGTGGAGAGCCTTACCACATCTAACAACGGGCAAAGTGCACAAATAGCCATTTCTGCCAGTGATCTTAGGTTTGAGACCACTTCTTTTAGTGGTTTTACATGAGAGGTCACTTTTTGGAACTTTAATTCTTGTGGGCTGAAGTTCAAATCTTGTGGCCTGGATTTGGGATGAACTTCATGCTAAGGTATAAAGTCCAATTTCAACCTGCAAGGCCTGAACTTCTAGGCATAAATACATAAACTTCAACCCTTGTGGGCTGAAGTTGAACTTCAACCCGTGTGCTATGATGTTCAGCCCACAAGGATTGAAGTTCCAAAAAGTGGCCTCTCATACAAAATCAATTTTAAAAAAAAAATGGCCTCAAAGCAAAAACTAGTGACAAAACCAGCAAAGACCAGTAACAAAACCGGCATCTGAGCGAAATTTTTATTCTAACAACACTTCTTATCCACGGAGAGACATGGGGAAAGTGGATTTTGCCTAGCCTAAGGATTGTCGACTTATGAATACTGCATGTTCCCCCTCATTGGTAAGGCAAAGACTCTAAATATACTTTACTACTCTTTTCTAATCGAATAGTTTCAACTTCTGCCATTGTTGTCGTTCTTGTTTGATGCTTGGCTTTCGAGGATATAGACCTTGTCTTCATCACTGGAGCACGAACACACCAACTAATTAATAAGATCTTTATTGCTTTATTTCATTATTGTTCTTTATTGCTCTTATAATCATTTTAGTGTAAACTTTGTTATCAGTATTATCTTGTCCCTTAATTAATTACATAATTAAAACGGCATAAAAATCGTAAGTTTAAATTAAGAACGTTTAATCTTGATAGGCTTAAAAACTTGATCAATATTAACAAAGTTGACATGATTGCTATTAAAGAACCTTTTGCAAAAAAATAAAAAAAATAAACATTAGATAAATAAATAAAGGGTCTATAAGATTATTTGAAATGCCAAGGCTGGAAGATCACTGGGACATCGAACAATACTTTAAGGCTGTTCGTGCCCCTTTTGACGATCAAGCGCAATGGTAACAATCTATCTCTCTGAGGATGCGAAGAGTATTTGAAACGACTTTCGAACCATCACACGAATTGCGACCCAACTACCGTAAGAACAGAATGGGGTTTAGCCACTATGTATCTAATCGCATGGACAAATTTGGTAATTCTAAAAAGATAATTCTTATGCGACAGTTATGTTAACCATGAGTAGCAAATAACTCTCAACGTGAAGAAGAGCCTCAACAATAATGGAATTTTTATCACTACTGTATTGACACGACCCGAATTTCAGGCTAGGTCGTGCGGGCACCCGAGATCCTCCCCTAGATCCATCGGGCGAACTCTTTTGAATTGAGTTCACAAAATAAACATAAAATCAACTTATAGATAAGAAATAAGACTTAAAGAGACACGAACATAATTATACATAAGTTGTATAGAAGAAGTTACAGCTGACTATCCAATGTACTAGGTTCATGGCTATCCAGACTAGACATCTAAGAGTGCAAAAGAATACATACACCTCTCGAGGGGAACAAAACTAGACTATCTAAACAAAACTAGTGTTGGTGGCCGTTCTGGACAAGAGTTAGCTCACACTGACAGCTGATATCGCCTCCGCCTCTCAACCGCACGAGCTACTCGGTCCTAGAGCGAAACCTGCCAAAATAAATAGACACAACAAGAAACAAGCAAGGGTGAGTCGGAAGGACGTAATAAGCGGGGGCTGACAAGCCACCTCGTAGCTTAGGTAAGCTAGCCATGGAGAAGAGATAAACAATACTAACTAGAAACGTATAAGCAACTAGAAGCATATAAACAACTAAGGACATAAGATAGTTAGGTATGTAGAGACAATCTCAAACATATCCACAACCAGATATACATATCGCATATACAAAATATAACGTAACATTCAAACAATAATCAGCAGCCACTATAATGAAATAAGATGGATGCAGTATGATGCAATGGGGTCACACGTGCCCGAAACTTATCTCCGGCGTGAGACCCTCATGCCTACCAGGAGATATATGTAACAATAACCCTTTACCGGTGTGAGACCGTCGTCGAGCATAAATCAATATTAACCTACCCCAGCTCGGGACACTCATAGAATCTGGTAGTATAATATGCAGTCCGAGTGGAAATACTCCTGATTCCATGCCAACGCTCAGCCATGAATGTGATATGCAATGCCATGCAATTCAAACCATAATACAATAAATAAGCCTTGCGACTCTATAAGGATTCCCAACCTACAAGGATACTTTATCTCCTAATTCATACTCACAATCATACCCTAACTTCCATTCTAAATTATATATTAAGCTTATAGTTCAATCAATAGGTACTTTTAACTATAACAAAGCTTCTATCCTAAAATAGCATTCACGCGTTATAACCTAACCATTCAAGTTCCTATTACCAGTAAGATACCTTTATTCTTGGCTCAACACCGAGCCCAATATAATACACATGTTGTTGATACTTAATTTTGTCCCTCCCATTTCAATAAATATTTTTAGATAAAATTGCACCGATAAGCCACGCATTATTTTCATTGCAAATCCTCATTTCACATAAGCACACTAATTAGGCTATTTTTAAAGACACCCACACAAACCACTGTAGTTTTACAATGTCGTGCCTATCTAATTACATGATTGATTATTATTTGTCAATTAGTTAGAGTGAAATTCATGAAAACTATTAATTTCTACTTGTTTCACTGGTTTAAATACTAACACGATTGTTCATATACCTAAGTTTAGTGTAATTGCGAATTGTATCCTAGACTACCCCTGTTAATCTGTAAATTTATAGTCCACGGCAATTTTGAATCGATTGTGCCTATCTTTGTTTGTTATAGTGAATTCAGCCTTATACCCTATCAAAAAATACATAACCTCCTTGTTTTCAGGCTTAAATTTTAAAAGATAATATGATTCAGCATGATTAGGAGAATTTCAAATTGATTCTTGATTGAAACTTGAATAGAAATTGGTTACCTGCTTGATCCTATGCCACTAGAGTTTTTCAAATCTGTTTAACTGTTCTCGAACCTAAAATAGGTTTGGGTAATTGATTTCTTTGAACCTGGACCATGCTATATGTAAATAAGGGAAACTATAATTGTCTTAAACTCTGATTTGCCTTAGACTTAGGGATTGACTGAACTATATTTGGTAAGCTTACTTAGTTGAACCCTTTTAACTATGGAAAACAATATTCTCTTGCCTTCCTTGGCTTTTACCTATTAGAACTGGGCCTCTTCATCACACCTATATAAACCAATACTCTTCTCATTCACTATACAGTTCTTAGACATCAATACACTGAAACATATACACTCTCTTTCCTCTATTCACTGTGAAAAGCTTACTACGTTCTGTTCTCCTCTTGATCTAACATGAGAAAGATGTCTTGATATGTAATCTGTAAAGGTTCTTGTTGCTGAGTTACTGCCCCTCCATTACTGTTACTCTGCTTCTGTTTGCTGAAAGTAACTAGAAAAGGTAGTGCCTCCTTATTCCCTCTTGCTTTGAAACTGAAAAACTGGTTATCTGTGTGGACCATTCATTACTGTGACTATTTTGGCCTTATTTGGCCCTATTGCTAACCCCCCCTATGCAGCTTTTTTGAGGATAACTTTACAAGCTATACCAAGTTACTATGTGCAGGTGCTTTCATGATTATTTTTTGAGAGTATATCCGGTCCCTTTTGATACCAGTATAGGCTTAACAGTCCCTATTCCTAAGTGCACACATGTTATCTTCCTTGTCTCTTCTTTGATCCTTTAGTCTCCCTTTTGTGTTTGTATTCATTAGGATTACCATGTGTGTATAGCTTAAAATAGGTTCCATAGCAAAGGCTATGTGTTTGGCCACCCAGGGGCCTTTTCTCATCCCTTCTCTTTTGTGTCCTTGCATCATATCCTTCTTTTAAATAGAAAAGAGTGAAACAAGGTGCTTTGCCTCCTAAGGTTGATAAGATTCAGTGTTTAAATGTGTATGGCCGTTTAAGTCAAGTATCAAGCAGTTTGTTTGCAAAAAAACATGAAATGACTATTTCACTGAACAAGGGTTATATGTGCAAGGCTTGTTAAATTCTGGACTGTTTCTGCAGAAACTAAACTACCCCTTTTTTGCATAACTAAGCTGGGCCTAAAACTTATTTTAAATCTGGCCCGTTGTGTGTATTTAAGTCTATACTTTCCAACTTTGATCTTCTATATACTAATCTAATAGTAGTGTATAAGGGAGTATAAATATGGGGTCCACTATACAAGTATATTATATGTATTTTCTAAACTTTATTATCACTTATCCATGTATTCACATGCCTATATACATATTTATGTGCGATAGCCCCTTTATGTGCATTTGCGTTCTTTCGTGAACCCATTTTCAAAAAATAGCCCCATATATTATGTTTTCAAAATTGATCCAAAAAAGCAAAATATCCATTAAGGTTAGTAGTTGATAATTAATGTCAAAATACGTCGACCCGGAATGACTAACTTTTTTGACAAAACTAACCATATTTTGGTTTATGTCAAAAAGCTAAAAAATAATTTTCAAAACTTGCATGTTTTTTGTAAACTGATCCAATTTTAAAATTTGCGCAAATGAACTGATTATTGATATTTCTTGCAAAAATAGCCTCAGTTAAACTTAAGGTTGTATAACTATGGGAACAAAATGCGATTAGGCATTGGATTTAGGCCGTTTCTGCAAATGTTGAAAGCCCAGTACTTAACCATCACCGCCCATTCGACTGTTTTGTACAAATCGACTCTATTGCTTGACTGATTGCGATTTTAGCCTTTTAAGTTAGTAGAATAATTTACAAATACAATTTATGTTTTTCCTATTGTCTTTCCACATCCCAAAAAATTAGAAACTCAAGCGCGAACCACTTTTCGTGGGACTTGGAGAAGTACCTGACACCTTCTTCCTCAAGTCATTTGGACTTCTTACCTTGGAACCTCTCTGAAATATAACTTCCCGGAGTTGACTCTTGACCCTTAGACATTTTTAGGTGATCTAATACACCTTAGAAGACTTTATTAGGTGGCGACTTCAAAAATCAACTCAACTGAGTTACCTAGTCAAACCCGAGCCTTGACTCACTCCAAGTCGGGTAAAAGGTGGGTGCGACACCTATCATAAGGCTACATCTCACAAATAATAAATAATTATTCAATCGACAATCATAGTCCAATAAAAACCTTTGTATTTTATTCATAATCTTAAGCCTATAGCTCCTCAATTAGCATTCATAACGAACATAACTATTTTATCTTTAACTCGACAATAAATATCATAACACATATACCAGGCAACCAGAACATATCACACTCACAGCCGGAGTATTATATTCCCAAGTACACAATAAACACACTACAACACTTAACAACATAATAAAAAAGTATTCACGAAGCTCTGGCATAGTAAGTACGTTTATTCGGCAGTTACACACATGAAAAATACGTACGTAGAACATCTATAAAGGATGAAAGCCGTCAAAGAAAGGATAAAACCACTTATCTTTTAGTCTCGACTGAACCAACTATTGAACGGATTCTTTTCCTTACCGACGCTTCTTGGAACCACTTTCCTGTAAGACAAAGAAGAGAACTCGCATTTATAAGTGCTTACAAATTGAATTTAACTATTATGCGAAGATGAAAAAAATTACGAAAAATGCGCCTGGGCCGGGCAAAATCTCAAGAATTCAACAATATTATTAGGTTACTATTTCGAGTTCAATTTATATCAATTGCCCAATTTGAGATGTTTAGGTTCACAATCCAACATCCCTATACTAAACACACATGATTTCAAGAACCAAATAAAGGAATTAACAAAATGGAAGAGATTGGGACCATTACCTAATGTTGTAGGTTGATTTGGTTTCAATAATTTACCTTAGAACTGATTGGAGCAGATGAGCCGACAGAGGTTTAGTTATACCCCCGAAACAACATGTTCGTGCCAACCAGGGTGCCGACGCGCCACACCTTCATCGAGTTCGCATTCCCAAACACGCGGTCACGCTTTCCAGTAGCACGGACCATTGCTCACGTGCCCACTCGCTCGCGATCGCGTAGGGTTGTCTAGAAGGTCTGCACCAGCACCTGCTTGTGCTGCGATTCGGGTCTGAAAGTGACCCTACGAGATTCGGAATAGCCGTAAATTTTGTACTAAAGTCATATAAAACTTTTGTGACATGCTCGTTGATGGATATAATTTATTGATATATTTTTATAGTTAAATATTAAGTATTTTAAATAAAACGTGAATAAATATATCCATCTCTCGCATATTTTCTAACATATTTTGCAGGAAGAAGAAGATATTCAAAGTGAATAAAAATAAGGAAAAAATCATTGATGATTTCACTATTCATAGTGCGACTATAACACTGATAGTCATGTCCGTGATTTTTATACGCTGAAGAACAAAGAGCAAGACGGAAGAAATCTTCTCTCTTCAACTCACCTTTGCATCTATGAAGAACTCATTAATTTCACCTTACCTAGGCATCTTTGGAAGCCTTAAGCTTATGGTTTCATCTATAAATAGATGGCCAAAGTTTGTAAGAAAGATATCAATTCACTTGCAAGATTTCTCTTGCTTTCCCTTTCTTTCTCTCTTTTAAAGTTTGTGTAGTTTTCATTTTTTTTTTAGAAGAAATACTACTTTCTTCATAGTCTTTATATTTTTAAAGTTATTCTTACTCCATAATGGAGTAATCTCTTTTGTTGGGATAGTTGATGAAACTCGGTATTATTTATAATAATTATCTCAGTTTTAATACATGCTTGGCCTGAAACTTTCTAATCAAATTTTAATACTGTGCTAGAATTATAGTTTTTACTTAATCTATATTTTCACATCCCTCTATTTTATCTCCAGGTTATTGTTATATTAATTTTGTAATTCTCACGGAGCAAAATTAATGTATGATAACTGACGAATAAAATAGTAGAGTAAAAACTATTTTTCCAAGTCCGTAATCTTGTTTACCTCAGTTTTAATTCTCACGGAGGAATTGTTGTAGGTAAGATTATTGATTTTCCGTAAAAATATTCTCACGAAGTTTTTACTACTTTTTAGCACAATTCAGGCAAGAAAAATGTTTCGGTTTAATCGTCACTAGTTATAATTTGATTAATATGCATAACCTCACGGAGTGTTATTAATTGATTATTTTTTAGTGAGAAAAATATAATTGAATTAGCAATAAGTAATTATTCTTAAGAGAAATACATGTCAAAACTGAGATATTTATTATAAGTATTACCAAGTGAATTCAACGATTCCCAACTCTTTTTAAATTTGAAATCTTCCGGAAGTTCTTTCTTTTAGTTTAAGTAAATTTAAATTAAAAACTCACTTTTCATCAATTTGATTCTCTCAAATAGTAATTAAAATACTACAAGTCCGTAGCATAGAATACCCAATCTCTGTGGGACGATATCTTAAACTATATTAGAATTTGACAAGAACGAGCAGACAATTCCTATGCACTTTGGACCTCGTCAAATTTTTGGCGCCGTTGCCGGGGATTGGCGTACATCTACTTCGGACTAAATATTGGATTACTAATTTGAGGACTTATTAATACAATTAATATTAACAGAATCTATTAAATACTACTATAACTATAACTATTACTAACCTCTAACAATATTTATATTGATTATTGCTTCTAATACTTTTGTTTCTGCTTCTAACATTTTCGTTTCTTTAGTTTATATCATTATTACTAACTTTCTCTACTGACAATACTATATCCTTTACTATATTATAATAGTGAAATATCCTACTTTATATCTATACTACTTTATCATCATTCTATTGTTGTTCTTTTTACTTAGAGTTTTTGTCACGTACGTCATTTTCGTTAAAACTTTTATTCTTCTTATAATTTTGTTTTATCATTTATCATTTTCTTCTATCCTTTCTTTCATTGTATTCTAAAGTATCATTTTTTTTATAATCATCATCATCTACCTTCTCTTTGTTATGTTAGTTAGTATTACTACCTTCTGTACTAACTAACATAATACTACTACCTATAAAACGTTAGTAGTATATTTTAAGTTCTATATATAGCATTACTTTGTTTCTCAGTACTTCTTCTACCTATAGCATAATACTACTTTATAACTAATTCTTTATTTCATTTTTAACTCCTTCACTATCACTACTATTTTGTCTATATAATATTACATTTTTTTATTGGTAGTGTTACTACTTACAGCTTTGTGGTTTTTATTTTATTTTATCGTTAGTATAATAGTAGTATTATCATCTATAAGTAATAACGTTATTGTACTATTACCTTTGCTTTATCAACTACTATCTCTGCAAATCTTCTTTAATTTTTGCTACTTCTGCTACTATTATTACTATTTTTCTTTTCTTTTTTTTTTGGTTAAAAGTTCTACTACTATTAAGTATTACTAGTATTTTCTTTTGTTCCTTTTAAAATTTACTACCAGTACTACTAATTCTCTACTTATATAATAATAGTACTATACTAATTATTTTCACTATTAGTGTCAACTCTTTTTGTCACTATCTTTTTCTTACTAACTTTTATTGTTAGCATTAATATTAGTATTATCTATAAATAATGATAGTTGCACACTGATCACCAACTGTTGCTATAATAAGTATAAAATTACTTACTATTTTTATTAATCACTATCGCTATTACTATAGTTATTACCTAGTAGTTAACATTTTTTTTCCTTTCATTTCAAGATAGTATGATAATTTTATTTTAACAGAACTTCTACTACTTTTAACTTTTTGGTATTTTCTTATAATACGGTCATTATTACTATTTTTTTTTAAAAAAAAAAAACATATTTCTTAAACAATTTCAAGTAGTTTATGACCCGCTCTTCTAATAAAGAGTTAGTCATTTACGATCCTGAAATTGAAAGATCTTTGAGATTGCGTAGGAAAGGACAACCATCATCTTCTCAAAGCATAATTTTTGACAAAATGGAGCACCAATTAGGAGATGACAATAACCCATTGGGAGTCCCACCACCAATCCATGTAGAGGATCAGTTTGATGAAGTGGCACCAAGACCTGCAAACAGAATCCTAAGGGATTATGCTAGACCAGACCGCTTCAACTGTGAATCTAGTGTCAGGAACCCACCTGTAGCAGCCAATAACTTTGAAATTAGGACCGGCCTAATTCAAACAATTCAACAGTCTTGCACCTTTACTAGTGATCCAAGTGAAGATCCACATAGTCATTTAATTGATTTCTTGGAACTAGTTGAAACTGCTAAATATAATGGAGTGCCTCCTGAAGCAATTAAGTTAAGATTATTTCCTTTTTCTTTAAAAGGAGATGCCAAGACTTGGTTGCGAAGTTTGCCTCGAGGTTCTATAACCACATGGGACCAGATGACACAAAAGTTTTTGAACAAATATTTTTCCCCTGCTAAAACAACAAAGTTAAGACAAGATATTTCTAATTTCTTGCAGACTGACACTGAGTCAGTTTATCAAGCATGGGAAAGATTAAAATCAATGTTAAGAAAATGTCCACATCATGACATTCCTGAACACATGCAGTTGTATATTTTCTATCATGGACTAACACGTTCTTCTAGAAATGTGATAGATGCAGCTGCAGGAGGTTCCATCATGGGAAAGACTACAGAAGAAGCATTGCAATTGCTGAATGAAATTTCTGAGAATGCCATCCAATGGCCATCTGATCGTGTAACCATCAAAAAGGCTGCCACGGTAAATCAGGCAGATGCTTTTAATACACTAACACAACAGATTGCCTCCTTGGCACAAAAGTTTGAATCTTTTCAGGTGAATACACAACAACCAATCCAGTCTGAGGCTTGTGACATGTGTGGAGGAAACCATCTTAACCATGAATGCCGAGCAAACAATCAGAATGATGAGCAGGCTAATGTGATCGGTTACAAGTCATACACTTTTGGAAGCCCAATGGCACAGAAACATCCAGGATTTCAATGGAGCAATCCAAATGGTGCTGAGAACTCTCAAAGCTTCCAGAAGCAACCAACACAGGGTCCACCTGGATACCAAAATCAAAATCGTGGGCAATCAAATTTCAGGCCATATCAACAAGCAGCTCCATATCAGCAAAGGCCTCAACAAGCTCATTCAAGTCTTGATGACTTGTTGTACAAGTACATTAAGGCCACTGATGAAAAGATGGAAAGCCAAAACTCAACCCTCAAAAACTTGGAAATTCAGGTAAGCCAATTGGCAACTCTTGTTTCAGAAAAGATTCAAGGTCCCTTACAAAGCAATACGGAGAAAAATCCAAAGGAACACCTTAAGGCCATCGCCTTACGGTCAGGTAAGAATCTTGATAATCCATATGCTGACAGACAGAAAAATAACCATTTTGAACACCAGGCAGCAAAGGGTAAGAATGTTGAAATACAATCTGATCCATCAGAAGAGAATGAAATCAAGAAAAAAGATGAAAAATTTTTTGAAAAAATAACTCCTCTCCCTGTGACAATCCCTTTTCCACAAAAAATGAAAAGAGAAAGGCTTGACAATCAGTTTGCAAAGTTTTTGGAAATTTTAAAACAGATTCACATTAATATTCCTTTTACTGATGCTTTATTGCAAATGTCTTCATATGCTAAATTTTTGAAAGAAATTTTGTCAAGCAAAAGGAAATTGGAAGAAGTGTCTGTGGTAATGCTTACTGAAAAATGCAGTGCTATACTTCAAAATAAGCTACCACAAAAACTCGGTGATCCGGGAAGTTTTACAATTCCATGCACTTTGGGAGGAGTATATTTTGAAAAAGCACTTTGTGATTCTGGATCTTCAATAAATCTGATGCCATTTTCTATTTTTAGAAAATTGGATCTTGGTGACATAAAAAATACTATTATCTCTCTTTAATTTGCTGATCAAAGTACTAAGAAACCTAAGGGAATTATTGAAAATGTGCTTGTGAGAGTAGATAAATTTGTTTTCCCTGTAGATTTCATAGTACTTGAAATGGAAGAATGTCCTGATGAGCCAATAATTTTGGGTAGACCTTTTCTTGCTACAGGTAGAGCAATTATAGATGTCCATCAAGGACAACTAATTTTGAGAGTAGACGAAGAAAGAGTCATTTTTGATATGCACAAGATTCTAAAATTTCCCGGAGATGAGACATCATCTTCTTGCTTTTCAATTGACATGATTAGTGATCTTGTAGATGAATTCAAAGATGACCAATTGATTTCAGACTCATTGGAAAGATGCTTGGCCCAATCTGGCACAAGGCATGATGATGATCCGACAATTAGAAGTGAAGCTGAAATATTGGAAAATGATTCTGAAGAAGAGGGAGAAATGCTATCAGAAAATGTTCAGCCAAAAATTGAACTCAAAATTCTCCCTTCCCATTTAAAGTATGTTTATCTTGAGCCTGAATTATTTCCTGTAGTAATTTCATCTTCTCTGACTGCAGAACAGGAATATAAATTGATTGAAGTGTTGAGAGTACACAAAGGAGCCCTAGGGTGGACTATAGCTGACATCAAAGGCATTAGTCCAGCTATTTGCACACACAGAATCCTCATGGAGGATAGCTACAAGCCAATAGTCCAACCCCAAAGGAGATTGAATCCAGCAATGCAGGAAGTTGTGAAAAATGAAATAATAAAACTTTTGGCTGCAGGTATTATTTACCCCATTTCAGACAGCCCTTGGGTAAGTCCTGTTCAGGTGGTACCAAAGAAAGGAGGTATGACAGTTGTAAAAAATGAAAATAATGAACTCATACCTACCAGAACAGTAACAGGATGGAGAGTCTGTATTGATTACAGGCGTCTCAATGATGCCACAAGAAAAGATCATTTTCCTTTACCATTTATTGATCAAATGTTAGAAAGAGTAGCAGGATATGGTTTTTACTGTTTTCTTGATGGATATTCAGGGTATAACCAGATATCAATTGCACCAGAAGATCAGGATAAGACAACTTTCACATGTCCTCATGGAACCTATGCCTATAGGAGAATGCCTTTTGGTTTGTGTAATGCACCTGCTACATTTCAGCGTTGCATGTCAGCTATTTTCTCAGACATGACTGAAAAATTTTTGGAAATTTTTATGGATGATTTCACCCTTTTTGGTAAAACATTTGAAGATTGTCTTAATCACTTGACCTTAGTTCTTAAGAGATGTGAAGAGACAAATTTGATTCTTAATTGGGAGAAATGTCATTTTATGGTTACCGAGGGAATTGTTTTAGGACATAAAATCACTGCTAAAGGGATAGAAGTTGATAAGGCAAAAATTGATCTTATAGCAGGATTACCCCCTCCCACAACTGTTAAAGGCATTAGAAGTTTTCTAGGTCATGCAGGTTTTTACAGACGGTTCATAAAAGATTTTTCAAAGATTTCAAAACCGTTGACTAACCTCTTGATGAAAGATGTTAAGTTTGATTTTTCAGGAGATTGTATGAAAGATTTTGACACTCTTAAGGAGAAATTATCATCTGCCCCTATAGTTGTGTCCCCTGATTGGAACCAACCTTTTGAGGTCATGTGTGATGCTAGTGATACAGCCGTTGGAGCTGTTTTAGGCCAGAGAAAAGATAAAATTTTCCGTCCCATTTACTATGCCAGTAGAACATTGAATGAAGCTCAACTCAACTATGCCACAACAGAAAAGGAACTACTGGCAGTAGTATTTGCTTTTGATAAGTTTCGTTCCTATTTGATAAGAACCAAGGTCACTGTTTTTACTGACCATGCAGCTTTAAAATACCTCTTAGCAAAGAAAGATGCCCGCCCTAGATTGTTAAGATGGATTTTACTTCTCCAGGAGTTTGACCTTGAAATAAAAGACAGGAAAGGGACAGAAAATCAGGTAGCTGACCATTTATCTAGATTAGAGAACCCTCCTCTTGAGTCTAGTGATATAAAAGAAGAGTTTCCAGATGAACACATCTTTTCTGTCAGCTCAGTAGTGACTCAACCACCCTGGTTTGCAGATATTGCAAATTACTTGGTTGGAAAATGGACACCTAGAGATCTCTCTTACCAACAGAGGAAAAAACTTATATCGGATGCTAAATATTATCTGTGGGATGACCCTTACTTGTTTAGAATTTGTGCAGATAATATCATTAGAAGATGTGTACCTGAAGATGAAATACCAAAGATCTTGTTTCATTGTCATGATGGAGCAATTGGAGGACATTATGCTGCAAACCGAACTGCTTTCAAGGTTTTGGAAGCTGGATTCTTCTGGCCAACACTTTTTAAGGATGCTCGGTTGTATGTTGCACAATGTGATAGATGTCAGAGAATAGGTAATATCACAAGGAGAGATGAGATGCCATTGCAATCTATTCAGGTATGTGAAATATTTGATGTCTGGGGTATAGATTTTATGGGACCTTTTCCTTCATCTCATTCATTTGAATATATCCTTGTGGCTGTTGACTATGTTTCACGATGGGTTGAAGCTATTCCCACAAGAAAGAATGATGCTCGAACTGTGTGCAATTTTCTCAAAAAAAATATTTTTACCAGATTTGGCACACCACGAGTCATCATTAGTGACCAAGGGACTCATTTCATGAATAAGCAATTTTCTGCTTTATTGTCAAAATATAGTGTGACTCATAAAACTGGAACACCGTATCATGCTCAAACTCAAGGGCAAGTTGAGGTTTCCAACCGTGAACTAAAAAGAATTCTTGAAAAAACTGTTGGAATCTCAAGAAAAGACTGGGCTTTAAAATTAGATGATGCATTATGGGCATACCGAACGGCGTTCAAAACGCCGATTGGAACATCTCCATATAAATTAGTCTTTGGAAAAGCTTGCCATTTGCCTGTTGAATTGGAACACAAAGCCTTTTGGGCACTGAAAGCATTGAACTTTGACTTAACCTCTGCTGGTAAAAATAGATTTTTGCAGGTTAATGAGTTGGATGAACTGAGGATGGAAGCCTATGAAAATGCCAAGATTTATAAAGAAAAAACAAAAAAATGGCATGACAATTTGATCCGACCAAAAAATTTTAAAATTGGAGATCAGGTACTTCTTTACAATAGCCGTCTCAGGCTATTCCCAGGAAAACTGAAATCCAGGTGGACAGGTCCTTACAATGTTACAAATGTTACTCCATACGGAGCAATTGAAATTCAACAAAGCAATGGAGGAGAGAAATTTAAGGTCAATGGTCACAGGCTAAAATTGTACTTTGGAGGACATTTTGAACAACACCCTTCAGTAACCATGATAGTATGATGAGTGCCACAGTTACTACGTCGAGCTGACGACGTTAAACTCAGAACTATGGTTCTTTATCCCGTAGCCATTGAGGGTGAAGCAATGGAGCCTCATAAGTCCAACTTAGATCTGACTAATTAAATGCTTAACCAATTGATCTGGTCAATATCCAGATTATTGTACAACCGGAACATCTCATGAAGGCCTCTACAAAAACAGAGTCACCTAGACAGGAGTAACTCCATGGTGATCGGTATGCCTAAGTTACTGGTTGGTTAACCATTCAATTGTCCAAATCTAAAGTTGGCACAGGTAATTTTCTAGTTTATAGTCAAACTAGGACCTAATGACTGATAAGGTCTAAAAATAATTCAGTCTATTACACATAGAACATGTGTGGTCACAGTTTCTTTCAAGCTTTCTTCTGTGATCGTATATTTGAAAGCCAAAAAGATTTTTATTTTACTAATAAAATAATATTTTTATTATTAGAAGGTATTTTCTAAAAAACGCATTTTCATCCAGGAGAATGAAATGTTCAAGTATGAGGGAGGTTATTTATATATTATATACTATTTTTCTTATTATTTATGGTCTTAATTGTAGGTTTTTAATTAACAATATAATTTTTTTTTTATTATGTTCAATATTATTTCTTTTTATATTCACCATATGATTTTTCATGTCTATGATTTTGACGTTGTGAAAGCAAGAGCAAACATCTTCAACTCAGAAAATCATTAGAATTGAGAAAAATTATGATCACAAAGAAGGTAGAATCAATGACTTGGCTAGAACTTGCTCTGAATGTTCTTCGAGGCGAAATAATGGATGATACTGATTTTTGAAAAATGAAATTAGGCCTTCTTTGATACACAATTCAAGCCTCTCAATTTTCTATCCAAATATACATATTTTTACCTTTTCGAACCCTTCTTTGAGCCTAAATACTATTTTTTTTCTACACCATGATATATTACCCAAAAAAAAAAAAAAAGAGATATATATGATATATGTATATATTGTTTACATATATATAAAGAAAAAAAAAGAGTTATTATTTCTTCCAGCTTTGAATGAGCAAAGATTAAACATCACCAAAAGGAAGAAATATTACCAAAAAAAAAAAAGCAATGTTGTGAATATATGAATATATAATTCATAGCACAAAAAAAAAAAATGTATTACCGAATGGAGAAAATTTTGAGAAATGTTAGCTTCAAGCTGGAAGAAGAACAGTCACTATCAAATATCCTTATCCTACCAGCCTGAAACCTAACATTACAAGCCATGAAAAGTCCTAAAAAGATTTTGAAAGTCAGTATTGAATCTATATTAGTGGAGATGAACATGATGAGCAAGCCTATGGACAAGACTATGATACTTATTGAATACATGATCATAAGTCTATCAATTTTGAAAGATTCAAGGGGAGAAGGTTGCAAGTTCTTGTTGATCAAGTCAAAATTCAGAAATAAGTTAAAGAATTTGGTGAAGTAAAAAGAATAATTGCATTGATCATGATGAAGGAAGTTTATCTTGAACAAATTTTCTATCCTACAAAGATCATGAGTTTTGAATAAAATATTTTTATTAAAATATATATATATATATATATATATATATATATATATATATATATATATATATATATATATATATATATATATATATATATATATATTTCTTTTTCCTCGAGGACGAGCAAAGATTCAAGTATGGGGGGAATTTGATGGATATAATTTATTGATATATTTTTATAGTTAAATATTAAGTATTTTAAATAAAACGTGAATACATATATCCATCTCTCGCATATTTTCTAACATATTTTGCAGGAAGAAGAAGATATTCAAAGTGAATAAAAATAAGGGAAAAATCATTGATGATTTCACTATTCATAGTGCGACTATAACACTGATAGTCATGTCCGTGATTTTTATACGCTGAAGAACAAAGAGCAAGACGGAAGAAATCTTCTCTCTTCAACTCACCTTTGCATCTATGAAGAACTCATTAATTTCACCTTACCTAGGCATCTTTGGAAGCCTTAAGCTTATGGTTTCATCTATAAATAGATGGCCAAAGTTTGTAAGAAAGATATCAATTCACTTGCAAGATTTCTCTTGCTTTCCCTTTCTTTCTCTCTTTTAAAGTTTGTGTAGTTTTCATTTTTTTTTAGAAGAAATACTACTTTCTTCATAGTCTTTATATTTTTAAAGTTATTCTTACTCCATAATGGAGTAATTTCTTTTGTTGGGATAGTTGATGAAACTCGGTATTATTTATAATACTTATCTCAGTTTTAATACATGCTTGGCCTGAAACTTTCTAATCAAATTTTAATACTGTGCTAGAATTATAGTTTTTACTTAATCAATATTTTCACATCCCTCTATTTTATCTCCAGGTTATTGTTATATTAATTTTGTAATTCTCACGGAGCAAAATTAATGTATGATAACTGACGAATAAAATAGTAGAGTAAAAACTATTTTTCCAAGTCTGTAATCTTGTTTACCTCAGTTTTAATTCTCACAGAGGAATTGTTGTAGGTAAGATTATTGATTTTCCGTAAAAATATTCTCACGAAGTTTTTACTACTTTTTAGCACAATTCAGGCAAGAAAAATATTTCGGTTTAATCGTCACTAGTTATAATTTGATTAATATGCATAACCTCACGGAGTGTTATTAATTGATTATTTTTTAGTGAGAAAAATATAATTGAATTAGCAATAAGCAATTATTCTCAAGAGAAATACATGTCAAAACTGAGATATTTATTATAAGTATTACCAAGTGAATTCAACGATTCCCAACTCTTTTTAAATTTGAAATCTTCCGGAAGTTCTTTCTTTTAGTTTAAGTAAATTTAAATTAAAAACTCACTTTTCATCAATTTGATTCTCTCAAATAGTAATTAAAATACTACAAGTCCGTAGCATAGAATACCCAATCTCTGTGGGACGATATCTTAAACTATATTAGAATTTGACAAGAACGAGCAGACAATTCCTATGCACTTTGGACCTCGTCACTCGTGAAGACAGAACTTGAATCGGATATCCGTGATTCAAGATATGGGTCGCACGAGAAGAGGTCAATTTCTTGACTTTTGCATCTTTAGTGAAAACTATCTGAACGACCTCGGATTTCACTTCTGAAAGTTTCCACATATCACAAATGACCATACAAATCTAATGCACCCTTCGAATTTCGAATCGGAGTTCATTTACTCAAATCGAGCTCAGAAATCTCTTTTAAGGTTTACCGACTACCAAAACGGAAACCTTCTTAGAAAACCTACCAGACGAGGACCGAATCAGCTCTAATTTTGCAGAAAGGTCCTAATAGACCTTACACAACTTTTAAGACTGTCGACACGCTAATCGAAGTCCTAATTCCTTAAACGACTGATATCGTTTCATGCTCCTCCTTTTAGACTCTCGTTCGTCCTCGAATGAGCGAAGTCTTTTCTTGCTAGAGTAATTTACACTCAACATGAAGAACACTTGAAACGAACCTCCAACTTGAGTTGGACGAGCAATTGAAACCAAGCTCATAAGGCGATAATCGATAAAGTATGACTCTTAGCTTAAGAGTCAAGATTACACTTAATCCGTATCTTTCCTCGATTAGTGACAGGAAAACTTTTTATACTTTGAAAAAAAATATATAGATGAGCTGGCATTGATCAATACCGATCAAACCGGCTAACCACCTTACCCCAGGATACTTCGTGATACTGGAAGATCAAAAACTAGGAACCTAAGTTATGCATTAGCGACGCTTTTAAGGCTGAAAGAATACTCCCTCACTTTGCATATACACATGCACCTGCTCGGAATAGAAATCATCATAATTTTTTTAGAATCAAAACCCAATTAATATCACTGTTAACAACAATCTGGAACTTCTATAAGCTACATTTACACCTAGCGGAACAAAACATATTACAATAACCCCGGAAGGATCTCGAGCGCACTTTCGAAGCATTGACATAGAAAAGACCAGATGAACTGGCACAGAGGCCAGCATTTTGAGCCGACGAGCTATCCTAAAAATACCCTTTTCGATAAGGAAAAAAGAGAATAAACTTTAAAACTCGACTTACACTTTGATGACGCTTGACAGATTTACCCTTGGAATCTAGAGTTAGAAGGAAACTGCTCTACTTAAAACATGACCACATAATTAATTAGAAATAAAGATTTCCAGGTTGCCCTTCCTTAGTCCACTCGACTTAGGAAGATTTAGCCATAATATAAGAGCGCATCTCGGATCTGAGCTACCAGATTCACTCTCGAGTTGCCAAGGAATTACAACTCTTGAGTTCACGATTTCTAGGCCTGCACCACAAGCACTACTGTTTGATGACTTAAACTCACAAGGCATATGAACGCTCTCCATTACCCTTAGCGGTCTTGGGACATAAGCAACACACTACCTAGTTGTATTGACATTCATTATGGACTAACACAAAGAATATCACTAGCAACACCCAAGCCATTAGTGCTAAGCTGAAGAGAGATAACACTAAATTGAGGACAGCAACGATAAGAGCCTTTGGAAGCTAATCTTTCACTTGCTTGGCTATTAGAACTGGACTACCTTTCGAGTCAAGCTAGCCAGGAAACCGCAATGAAAGAAATAGACATTGAATGGAGTTTTGGCATAACATTCATGCCAACTCAAAATTCTAACTAAAAGAAGCTCCAACAAGTTGCTAGAGGACTCATTGGAGAAACCTACTTTACAATAGAGACAAGCTCAAAGATTAAGATATCTATACAAGTGTCTTAAACTATGTAGAGACACATAGATCAATCTTTACTTACTAATCGCTTAACACCATAAGCAATAATGACACTCTTTGATGATGGCGAATAAGAATCCCATCATTTTACTAACACTGAATCCAGGAAGAGACAAACTGACTTTTGACATAATTAGAGGTGGCACATCATGATGCCAAGTAGAAAACATATACATTTACTTCTAAAAACCTCACATCTTACCAGATAAATAATCGGGGTTCCACAACCCCTTGAAAAAAAAAAACATACCAGGAACTCACCCATCTACCATAACATATTCTTAACAGAAATGACATCCTAGGAAACCATGGAAACAAGATAAGATAGATGAATTCTAGATCGACCAAAAGAATTAAATCTAGTCATATAATGAAATGATCATACTGGAATCTCAGACCAAGGCGAGATACCCAGAACAAATTTTTACGTACTGGTTGTTTTCACTCATAAAGAGACCCGATATGCTCTGCTGGTAGCAAATGAATAACTTACCATACTCACAATAACAAACTGGAAAGAAAAGAAACCCGACTCAGCCCGACAATTGGGAGTAGCATACTACAATGCTAGCTCGATAAATCCGCACCTATTTCGAAATTCCTCCTCCCCAATTTGAGGGATATGTAGGGTCTCATGACCCACAATAGAGATACATGCTTGAGGTTTACCCCCTATACCATGACTAGCCCTTAACTGGAACAACATTCCAGAAGAACCACATAAAACATATTAGAGTATTAGAATCTCCAATCAATTAAAGAAGTGAAGATCATATTTACAGATAAGGAAAAGAGGAATTACCTGGTACTATTGCATTGGATGTCGTAGCATCCTGCTTGATTGGTAATTCGTAGAACTACCTTTGCGGTTGAATCGACATCTGGGGTCGAGGAAAATGGTGGTCGTCCTCCTGCTGCAGAAGTGGACATTCCTTTTTATGATGACTAGGATCACGACAATAGAAACACCTCGAACCATAGTAAAGCTAAAAAAACTATTGATGGCAATGGAAAGGAAACCGAGGCACTGGCACATTATAAGCACCAACCATCGAGGGCTGAACTGACTCGACAAGTGGCTTACCTTGATAATGAAAGCCTTCACCCATTGATGAGGTACTAGAATTACCCCTAGTCTCACCCCTCTGACCATCTTTTTGTTGACGTCTGGGACAATCTTTCTTATGAAGGCCTGGATCATAGCAGTGATAACATCCCAAATTATTTTGGCGATATTAGAATTGCATCTGGTCATAGGTACGAAACCCCTTTAGGTTCCTCAACCGAACCTCTACCTGGCCTGGCTGGACGGCCTGAGGAAAAACACCTATTATTATCACCTCTCACTTGTCCCCATTCACGAAATTACCATCATGATTCACACATTTTACTATATGAAAATATCCATCCCTAATCGGGGCCATAACCTAAAGGTGAGCTGCATGATAACCTCATCCAACACCCTTATCTGTACCCCACAGAGTATCTAACATCTCACTTTTTGCCTCCAACTCTTCCGCTCTTGCTGAGATGATCAACAAATTCTCACTATCTACAAGAGAATCAACAAAACAGATATAGCCTTAGATAAGAAAATAGACGCACAGTCGGGAAAGAAGAAAAAAGGGAAACTTCCTAAATGCTACCATAGCCTCCTGTAGATAAGTACGGACACCATCGTACCCATCATCGGAACTCCGCTAGACATTATCTTATTCTGGATAGACTATAAACAGAGCTCTAATATCAACTGACATGAACTGAATTTCTGGCTAGGTTGTTCGGGCACCCGACGTCCTTTCTTAGACCCGTCGGACAAATCCTTTTGAATAAAATTCACAATATAAACATAAAATCAACTTATAGATAAGAAATAAGACTTAAAGAGACACAGACATAATTACACATAATATGTATAGAAGAAGTTACATCTAACTATCCAATGTACTAGGTTTAGGGCTATCCAGATTAGACATTTAAGAGTGAAAGAGAATACATACATCTCCCGAAGGGAGCAAAACTAGACTAGCTAAACAAAAGTAGCACTGGTGGTTATTTTGGACAAGAGTTGACTCACCCTGATAGTTGATATCGCCTCGGCCTCTTAATCGCGTGAGCTACTCCTTCCTAGAGTGAAACCTGCCAAAACAGATAGACATAATATGAAACAAGCAAGGGTTAGTCGAAAGGACTTAATAGGTAGGGGCTGGCTTGCCACCTCAAAGCTTAGGTAAGTTAGCCAGGGAGAAGAGATAAGCAAATACTAACTAGAAATGTATAAGCAACTAGAAGCATATAAGACACTAGGGACGCAAGATAGATAGATAGGAATGTAGAGACAATCTCAAACATATCCACAACCAGATATATGTATCGCATACACAAACAAAACGTAAGATTCAAACAATAATCAACAGCCAATGTAATGAAATGAGATGGATCCAGTATGATACAATGGGGTTGCATGTGCTCGACACTTATCTCCGGCGCGGGACCTTCATCGCCTACCAGGAGATATATGTAACAATAACCCTTAACCAATGCGGGACCCTCGTCGACTACCAGAAAGTACATAAATCGATATTAACCTGCCCCAGCACAGGACGCTCATCGAATCCGGCAATATAATATACACTCCGAGCGGAAATACTCTTGCTTCCATGCCGATGCTCAGCCATGAATATGATATGCAATGCCATGCAATTCAAACCATAATACAATAAGTAAAGTCTTGCGACTCTATAAGGATTCCTAACCTAGAAGGATACTCTATCTCCAAATTCATACTCTCAATCATACCCAAACTTCCATTCTAAATTCTATATTAAGCTTACAGTTCAATCAATAGGTACTTTTAACTATAACGGAGCTTCTATCCTCAAATAGCATTCACGCGTTATAGCCTAACCATTCAAGTTAATATTACCAATGAGGTACCTTTATTCTTGGTTCAACACCGAGCCTAATATAATACACCTATCATAAGGCTACATCTCACAAACAATAAACAATTATTCAATCGACAATCCTAGTTTAGTCTAAACTTTTCCGTTCTACTCATAATCTTAAGCCTATAGCTCCTCAATTAGTATTCATAACGAACAAAACTCTCTTATCCTTAACTCGACAATAAATACACTACATCCTAACACACATATGAGGCAACTAGAACATATAACGCTCACAGCTGAAGTATCATACTCCCAAGTACACAATATACATACAACAACACTTAAACAAAATAATAAACAAGTATTTATGAAGCTCTGGCATAGTAAGTAGACTTCTTCAATAGCTACACACTAGAAGAATATGTGTGTAGAACATCCAGAAAGGCCAAAGTCCTTCAAAGAAAGGATGAAACCATTTACCTTTTAGTCTCGATCGAATCAACTATTGAATGGATTCCTTTCCCTACCGATGCCTCTTGGAACCACTTTCCTCTAAGATAAAGAAGAAAATTTACATTTATACGCGCTCACAAATTGAATTTAGCTATTACGCGATGATGAATGAAAATTATGAAAATGCCCCTGAGCCAGGCTTAGCCGAACTCCCAGAAACCATATATTTCCGAACTCGTCAAAGTCTCGAGAATTAAACAATATTATTAGGTTTCCATTTCAGGTTCAATTTATATCAGTTGCCCAATTTGAGATGTTTAGGTTTCAAAACCCAACATCCATATACTAAACCCACATGATTTCAAGAACCAAATGAAAGAATTAACATGATAAAGATATTGGGATCATTACCTAACGGTTTAGGTTGATTTGGTACCAATAATTTACCTTAGAACTGATTGGAATAGATAAAATTGTGAGAGAAATGAAAACAACTGACAGGGGTTTATCTTTACCCCCGAAACAGCGTTCGCGCCAACCAGGGTGCCGATGCATCACCCCTTCATCGCGTTCGCATTACCAAACATGCGGTCGCGCTTCGCAACAGCACTTACCATTGCTTACGAGCCCATACGTGCGCGATCGCGCAGGTCTTTTTGGAAGGTCCATAATTCTGCACCAGCACCTGCTTGTGTTGCGTTTTAGGTCCAAAAGTGAACCTTTGAGACTCGGAATAACATCTAATTTTGTATACAAGTCATATCATATTTGTGTGACATGATCGTGAAGGAGGAACTTTAATTGGATATCTGTAACTTAAGATGTGGGTCTCACGAGAAGAGGTCAATTTCTTAACTTTCGGATCTTTAGTGAAAACTATCCAAACGGCCTCGGATTTCACTTCCAATAGTTGCCACATGTTAGAAATGACCATACGAATCTAATGCTACCGTTGGATTTTGAATCGGAGCTCATTTACTCAAATCGAGCTCAGAAACTTCTTTTGAGCTTTACCGTCAACCGAAACAAAAACCTTCTCAGAGAACCTACCAAACGAGGTTCAAATTAGCTCAAATTTTATAGACAAGTCGTAATTGACCTTACACAGCTTTTAAGACTGTCGGCATACTAATCGAAGTCCTAACTTTCGAAATGACTGCTCGAGGTCATTTCATGTATATGCTAAATGTAAATCTGTTGATAGGTAATATTTGTGGAGTAGTTTGTGTTGACTCCAGTTTTGATGATTACAATAAGTTAAATTTCTTAAGGTTGTGACTAAAAAATTCTACTTTCTTTGTCAGGTACAAAAGCTCTCAAGTCGATTGAAAATAGAAAGGGAAGATGTACAAGACCTACACTAAGAATATTCTAGGAGAGAGAATATTTTACATATCAATTAAGGGAAGATTTTCACACTTGAATATCAATCAGACTATTTTGAAGTACTACATAATCAAGGCAATTTAGAGAAGAATCAGGATTCATTAAAGCTCTTACCTTATTCTTAAAAAGGAATAACTTTTATTTTTTGGAGGATCAACACTCTTTGGTCAATATCTCTTCTCTTAAGGAGAATATCTCGGATAATCAAGAAGATACTCAAGACAGTTGTTCAAAAACTTTATGCTGAAGGATTTGAAGCTATATATACTCAAGCATCTCTTCATTATCTTCACGCAACCTATATCTTTTTAGCATTCTCTTTTAAAGTCTTGAAACATTGTATTCTTGAGTGTTTACTATTATACAAGAAAAAAAAGAGTTCAGAGAGAAGGGAAGGTTAGTGTCGAGTGAGTTGGTTGAAATATTGTGAAACCAACTGCGAATCGTTTGTGGTGAGCGAGGTGATTAAAACCATAAGTGTGTATCGTTGGTGGTGAGTAAGGGAAAACCATCTAATCTGTACTTTAGAGAAAAATAGACCTGAAGAGATAAATCCTTTGCGACCCAGGGGAAATGGACTGGGAACAACATTAGATCCGAACCAGTACAAAAATTGAATGTGTCCTTTACTTGCTGCACTTAATTTATTATTATTCAGTGCTCCAGAATTAGTCGTATTCGACTAAAACTGAATAAAAACATTAAAATTATAATTCATCCCTCTTATATCTTCAATCGGTATCAGAGCAAGTCTCACATATTTTTATTTTTGCTTTAAAGGAAGTGAGAAAAGATCATATCTGGACATATTGTCACTGGGGATCTACTTCAAGAGGGAACTTCAATTGCTCGACCTCCCTACTTTAGTGGACAACACTTTAGTCATTGGAAAGTAAGAATGGAAACATTTGTGAAATCCATTGATTTTAAAGTCGGGCGTGTCATTACTAAAGGGCCCTATGAGATACCATGGGACAAAGGCAAGAAATCTGAGGGACAAGATTCAAAAGTACCTTTTGATATTGATGACTATAATGATGAGCAAAGGGAAATTATTCAATTGAACTCCAAAACACAAAATCCTTTATACAATGCCATCAGTGGTGAAGAGTATGAAAAGATCTCTAGTTCTGAAACAGCTAAAGAGATGTGGGATAAGTTGATTGTAACCTATAAGGGTACAAGCAAGGTAAAAGAAACTAGAATCAATCTTCTCGTTCATGAATATGAGTTGTTCCAGATGAAGGAAGGAGAAAGTATTGAGGATATGTTTGCTCGATTCAGCAAAGTTGTTGGTATCAAGTCACTTGAAAAAATCTATACTAATTGAGAACATGTTAGAAAAAGTCTGAGAAGTCTACCAGTTGTTTGGAAACCCAAGATGATTAACATTGAAGGAGGAGATCTTAACTCTCTCTCGTATGATGAACTTCGTGGAGATCTTATCGCTTTTGAAAAGACTCACCTTCAAAGAAAATCACAAATTATTGAGAAGAAGAAGAAAGTTGCCTTCAGTGCTGACAATACAGATCCTCTAAGCGAAAATGATGAGATCGTGGAAGAATGGGCCTTGATGTCAAAGAACTGCAATCTTCTAAGTAGAAATAGATAAAGAGGAAAGCCCAGATTCAGCTCTCGCAGAAATGCTTCAAGCAATGATCAAGACAAAAATGATGGGCGCTGTTATGAATGTGGTAAGTATGGCCACATTGCAGCTAACTGCAATGAGGCCAAGAAGAAGCAGCCTAAGAACAATTACAAGAAGAAAGCACTATCTGCATAGAGTGATGAAGATGGATCATAAAATGAAGAAGAAGCAAATATATGCTTCATGGCTGAAGCTGAATCCAACAAGGTAAGTATGTACAACTGTGATAACTGTAACACATTGCAAGAGGATCTAAATTTTGCATTAGATGAAATGAAAAGCATTTTAAAAGAGTTGTCCAAACTGAAGAAAGAAAATGAAGATTGGAATCTTAAGCTAGAATTATGCTAAATTGAAAGAGACTTCCTTCAACAAGAAGTCTAGGACCTATACTTTAAATTAAATGCTTCTAAGGAATCTACTAATCATAGTTCAATAAGGTCTAATACAACTCCCCTCTCTCCAACTTCTGTTGAAGCCATTCCTGGCAGTTTGCGATTCACTAGTAGTGAGTCGATTAAAACTGGAACTGAAACTAGGTCTCCTTTATTTGCTATTACTGTGGTAACTGTGGTTACACTAGTTCTAGATGCATAATAAAAAAGTCTGATTAAAGTAAATGAAGATGGATTCCTCAGGACAGAAGTGAGAAGAGTGGCACAGAAACAGGGGGAACAAACGTTGATTCCACCTCACTAGTTGGAAGTGCTACTCCCTCAGGAACTGTTCCTCAACAACGGGCTTCCGACAATGGTTTGACACTCAGGCCTTACAAGTATCAAGGGTCACATCCTGTGGATCAAATAATCTCAGATAAGACTGCTGGGATACAAACTAGATCAGCAGTCAAAAATCACAATCTGTGTGCCTTTAGTGCTTTCCTTCCCTTGTTGAACCCAAAAATGTGAAAGAAGCACTGAAGGATCCAGATTGGATTAATGCTATGCAGGAGGAATTGAATCAATTCCAAAGAAGTCAAGTTTGGCATCTGGAACCCAAGCCAAGGAACATGTCCATAATTGGAAAAAAATGGGTTTTCAGAAACAAACTTGATGAGGATGGCATGGTAACAAGAAATAAGACCAGGCTAGTTGTTCAGGGATATAGTCAAGAGGAGGGCATCGACTATGATGAGACGTTTGCTCCAGTTGCAATATTGGAAGCAATAAGACTTCCCATAGCCTTTGCTACATACATGGAATTTACTCTACATCAAATAGATGTGAAGAGTGCATTTCTGAATGGTTACCTGAAAGAAGAAATGTATGTTAAGCAACCTCCAGGCATTGAAAGTGAACAGTTCCCTGAATATGTGTACAAGTTGGACAAGGCCTTGTATGGACTCAAGCAGGCACCAAGAGCATGGTATGAAAGGGTATCAAAATTTCTACTACAACATGGATACAAGAGAGGTAAAATTGATAGCACATTGTTTTTGAAAGAAAAAGGTAAGCATCTCTTAATTGTTCAAATTTATGTAGATGATATAATCTTTGGTGCTACTTGTGAAAATTTAAGTAAGGAATTTGCAAACTTGATGGGGAGTGAGTTTGAGATGAGCATGATGGGTGAACTCAATTTCTTTTTGGGTTTATAAATTAAGCAAACCTCAAATGGAACTATGATCCATCAACAAAAGTATGTTAAGGAATTACTTAAAAGATTTGATATGGATAATGCTAAGGAAATTGACACACCTATTGCCACTGCCACAAAACTGGATCTTGATGAACATGGAATATCAGTTGATCAAAAATTGCATAGAGGTATGATTGGTTCTATACCTTATCTAAATGCTAGTAGACCTGATATTGTGTTCAGTGTTGGTTTGTGTGCTAGGTTTCAATCAGATCCTAAGGAATCTCATTTGAAAGCTGTCAAGAGAATATTGAGGTATCTGAAGGGAACAGGTCCCTTGGGACATTGGTATCCAAAAGGTGGTAGTTTTAATCTTGTTGGATATACTGATGCTGACTATGCAGGTTTCCTTGTTGATAGAAAAAGTACATCAGGTATGGCACATTTTCTTGGTGAATGTTTGGTTTCTTGGGGAACCAAGAAACAAAATTCAGTGGTACTTTCCACTGCTGAGGCTGAATATGTGGCAGCAGCTTCATGTTGTTCACAGTTGTTATGGATCAAACAACAATTACAGGATTTTGGTGTTGATGTAGGAACTGTTCCTATCTTTTGTTACAACACTAGTGCTATTAACATGACAAAAAATCCAGTGTATCACACAAGAACTAAACACATTGATATAAGACATCATTTCCTGAGAGATAACTATGAAAAAGGTTTGATCACCATAGCATTTTGTCCTACTGAGAAGCAAATTGCTGACATCTTTACAAAAGCTCTAGGTAGAGATGATTTTGAAAGAATTAGGTTAAAATTAGGGATGATTAAATTCACATAAAATCATCAATGCTTTACTTCATAATTGGCTAGAAAATTGCACCTAAAATGAATTTTATTCAAGTAAATATGAATGATTCAGTCCAGCTTAATACTTAAGTGTATACTCTTATGCCATAATTCTTGTTTAGAGTTGCTAAAATTGAATGATGTTACCCTTATGCTCTTAGAATTTCAGATTGATCAAAAGTGTTGCAAATTGGAAGGACACTGATTTTTCGTGTTAAAATCAGGTATGTACTCTTTATTATTAAATTATATTAGAAGTGTAAAGGCTATAGGTAACTTGCAATTAGGATAAATCCCACTATGTATCCTAACCATATCCAAACTGCATAAGAGTCCCATCGGAGGAACAGTTCCTATTCTGAAAAGGTGACTTAACAGTCCAACGGCTCTATTTCTCCGGGAGACTCCCAAGAGTCCATAACGGCTGCATGTCTTGCTGAGGTAATAGTGATCGTTTCACACCCTATCTCCACTACCTAATTAACTCTATAAATACACTCATTCTTCCTCATTATTCTTTCACGTTGTTTATCAATTGATTTCTCAAAATTTCAGAAAGAATAATCACATATCTCTTAAGTCGAATTGCAAGAATGTCTCTTTCTCCTGAAAATTCTTCAGCTGCACCCACTACTGAACAACCACAAAATCTCAACCCTCCTTCACCCATGGATTCCACTGACCTAAACCCTGAAATTCCTCAAATAATCCCAGAAGTACCTGAACCAGAAATTCAGGGGAAGGACCAGTTCCCACGGCTGAATCAATTATTGAACAGGTTGAGGATTTGTCACGAGCTATGGTTCTGTATTAGTATCAGGTAAATTTTGCTTATCCCTTAAATGTTGTGGTAGATGAGGAGGAAAAAGAAGAAGGGTATGGAACTGTTCCTGAGTGAGGAGGAGAAACTGTTAAAAGGTTGGAAGCCCCATGCATGGGTCATCGGGGTCTCCAGAGGTTGCTTTTAGAGCACCCATGGAGGATGTTATAGATGTTGATGATCCTATAAGTGACAGTGATATGCCTCTTGTTGATTTTCTTAACATTAGGAGCTTAAGAAGAAAATTTGCTAGGAAGGGACCTATTAATGATAAGATGACTGCTGAAATTGCTGCTAAGTTAAAGAAAATTGGGGACAGTTAAGCCAGGAATTAAGAAGAAAGGTGAAAGTTCCTCCAAGGCAAAATGACCCGTTCCTTCTGTCTCAACTCCTGCTTCTGGAGTTAGGAGGACAAGGAGTGCTGCTAGAGCTGCTGATGAGAACTTAGCTGCTGCTTTAGAAAGAAGCAGAAAAGGGAAAGGAAAACAGGTTGTTGATCCTGTTGAGGAGGAAGAAGTGGACGTGATAGAAACTGATGTTGTTGGTGAGGAAGATGATTAGACGGAAGATGTTGAGGAGGTTGTGCCTCAATCTAAGAAAAGGAAAGGTGTACAGAGGCGTGTGACAAGAAGCTCTGTGAAAGCTGCAGAAAGGTCTGCTTAGAGGACCAGGTCCTCCAAAAGGGCTTTGGTGGATGAAAGTTCTCCTGATGACAGTGACAGTGATGAATCTTTTGTTGGTGATGATAGTGAGAGTGAGGAAGAAGGATAAGAAGTTGTACATTGTGTTCATGATGACATGTTGACTAGGAAAGTGTTGAAAGGGAGAGTGCTCTCTGATGTGGGAGAAGAAGGTATGTTGTGGCTGCTGTAGAAATTGCAAGTTCAGGGCTGAATGGACATGGTCCTTCAGATTTCTGGAAGATGTGCAAAGGGGATGGTGCAAGAGTTCTACCAGAACTGCTCCATTAAGGATGACAGGATTACCACTTCTGTGAATGATAATATGATCACTTTTGACACCAGGGAACTTGGTGAGCTGTTGGGAATTCCTTTTGCTGGGTATGACAATTATGTCAAGAAAGCATGGCCTGACTTGACAAACTCGCCTACTGGATTGGAGATTACAAGGAAGTTTGTTGAGAATGAAGGGGAAGAAAAACCCAGAGCTGTGCAAAAAAGTGAGATGCACCCACAGCACCAAGTGTTATTTGAGTTTGTGAACAAGATTGTAATGCCAAGGCAGGAAAAAAGAGGAATTGCCAGTTTCGTGGACCTGGTCCTTATGGAACTGTTGGACACTGAAAAGCAGATCAACTGGCCCAGGTTTATGATCCACTTGATCAAAAGGGTGATAGCTGGGAAGAGGAAGCATTCTTTGCCTTTTGGCTTCATCTTTACTGATGTGTTTGCAAAGCTGAAGATAACTTTGGAATGGGTAGTAAAGGCTACTAAAAAGGAGAAGTTTGGCTGTGCTACATTGATTAGCTGTGACTTACCTGTTCAGGCTGATCCTCCACAGGCTGGTGTTGGGAGGCAGCCTTTGAACAACAAGGTAAGGGCACTGAGACAACAAGTTGCTATCCAGGCTGCTGGAATAGCTAGGTTGGAAGAGGAGAAAAACTACTGGAAGGCAGAGGCAACAAGGGCAAAGGAGACCAATGAGGGAATGCTCAAGCAGATGTTTGAGTTGCTTAACAAGTCTCAGGGACCTGGTCCTTCCACATCCTGACCACCTTAGCCGTAAGCTATTTTTTGTCCAGTGGGATTTAGCCTAGTCTAGTGCCTTAGTCTTTTCCTTTTCTAGTCTTTGAATAATTCTGTAGTACTTGCTTGTATCCCCTGGTTTAACCTCTTGATTACTGATGACTTGTCTTTGATGGCTAATATCATTGTTTTGCAGTTGCTTTAATCTGATTTATGTTTGCATTTTGAGTTGCCTCAATGGCTATGTGCTGATTATTCTAACACTTGAGTTATATTTTTTATGCAACCTTTTCAATGATGCCAAAAGGGGGAAGAGTAAGTCTGAATTTTACGTGAACTTATACCTAATTGAAAATCTGGTCCTTAATGATAAGTAAGTCTCTACTGACTGTTGTTTTTAAGCTTAAGTTGTACTTCAGGACATTAAGGATACGCAACTATGCTTATGATTTTGTCATCATCAAAAAGGGGGAAAATATTAGCTTGGATAAGCTTGGAGTTTTGGCTGATGATTAAGGAACGGATTCAAAGGACCTGTTCCTTTGAATTACTGCAGCTAAATAGATAATTCATGCAAAATCGTTTAAGCTGAGATATTGTTAATTATCCTTAGACTAATGTTTATCTTGATAATTATGCAGGTCTACACGTGATATGAAAAGATTGCATAAATAAAGGATAAAGGATAGAAGATCCGGATGCTAAAGAGAAGAATTCAATTAGGATTCAAACTCATGGGAGCTTTGGAGTTCTAATTGGTCAAGACTTCTTGGTTGTTGAAGCTATAAAACGTGGAGCATATCAGCCATTGAAGCATGCACAAATACAGAGAGAATCGAGCAAAGCTTAAAAGAGTCATTGTCTTTTTTGTGTAATCAGTTAGCTACAGTGGAACTAAGTTAGAACCTGTTCCTTAGATTGAGTCTTGTAAAAGTTCAGTCTTAGTTCAGTTGTAGTAAGCATAATCGAGTTGTATCTTTCTGGTTCAAGTCGTGGACTTGACACAGCTTCACTGATCGTGAAAAAGGTCACTAAAGGATTAGAGTTAGTCCTAGGTTAGTAAGAAGTTAGTCTTGTAACCAAGTGAGTCTTTTTATATGGTGAAGTTGAAATCCTACTTGAGAAGTAGGTCGTGGTTTTTTGATCCCGAGTTCAAGGAGTTTTTCCACGCTAATATTTGGTGTTCATTTACTTACAGTTTGAATTCCGCACATAACATAGTAAAGGAACACATCTTAGGGAACTGGTCCTCAAAACAGTAAAGTGGTATATATTTGGAAATATCAAAAGCTTTCGACCAAAACTGCTCTAAGAAGTATATTTGCCCGTGTCTTTGCATCAAATCAATGCTTGGTCTTGCAAGTGTCTCAACATACAATTTCGTCGTCATGTCCCCCATAGGCTAGTCAGTAGGGAATAGGGATATGCTTCCGGTTCTGTCATATACTGGAATCTTCGTCACTACGTCTTTGCATTCTCTTCCAAGTTTAATCAGCCTGCTAAGTTTGGTTAGTATGCATAAACCTTTATATCATCAGGTAGGTCCCCCTCATTTCTCACTTTCTTATTGCCTTCTGATAACCCTTTGAATACCTTTTTGACCATGAAAAATGCTTTGGATTGTGTAAGTCATGTGTGCCTTTGAATTTGACCAACGTATCTCTAGCTCTGCTAATATTCCGCTCCATGTGCATAGTACTTGCTGTAATAAACTTTTCTTATTTTGACAAGTCACCGACAAGTTTAACCATATCTTGTACCTTGGTGTTCAACTTAAGCCAACTTTTTGGATAATAGGTTTTTGAGTTGGTAAGGAATAAGGAATTATCAAGACATGTGAAAGATTTCTGGTATCAGGATTTGGGCATAGAGTAGGAAAATGAGGTGCCTTGGTAGGAGATTAGATTTGGGAAGGGATTGACTTAGGTAGAAAGAGACCTAGAGTAATAAAAAAGTTCATGCAATGCACACAGATCAAATAAGAAATGCATCCTATAATGCGAAGGACTGCTTTCTATACGATGATTTGAAATGCACTTTTTGCCACATGTATAATTGTGTTTGCTACAAAATGTGGAGTCTAAAAGAGAATAT
Organism: Petunia x hybrida; assembly: GCA_037355625.1. NCBI lineage: Eukaryota > Viridiplantae > Streptophyta > Magnoliopsida > Solanales > Solanaceae > Petunia > Petunia x hybrida. Next base: position 2,000,675 of record JBBBVM010000465.1, read on the forward strand.
TGTATTTATCGAACATTGGTCTTTATTACAGTGGTTGATATTGAAACAACGTAAGAGAAGAAAAAGACTAAAAATTGCTAGGAAATTAGATCATGGCCAAGTGAACATCTTTCATGCTGATCTATTCGCGGAAGATTCATCTTCTTCTTTGGACGAGCCTTCCTCGGACGAGCTTGCCTCTGGTGAGTCCCCTTGAAAAATGATATTGTCTGCATCAGTTAAGAGCCGGAATATATCAAATATAAAATTCTTCAACATTTACCAAGCCTTCCTTCCTTTCTCCTCCATTCCTTTGTCAGTCACAGAGTTCATTACTTCGCTTGCCTATACACTTATAGATTCTATGCGTTTTTTCAGAGTTCTGCCTTACTGCGCCATCCATCTTTTTCTTTGCTTTTTGCTTCGACCAAATATTTCTTTTCTGCTATTTTCTCTCGTGCCTTTGCAATTTGTTTGCGTAGCCCGCTTGCACTCAGATTCTAATTCATAAGCATTTCTTTTTCTTTTAGTTGTTGCTCTTGGTTGAACTGCCCCTACTATGTCTTCCTGAACCAGTTTGGATAATCTTCATCATAGCTCGAATCAAACCTGTCTCGTCCAATAGTATTGAATCCCATTCGATGCCTTGATTTTCAAAGTTCTAATATCTTGTCTTCGAATGGTATCGTTCCTCCGAAAATATCTACTTTGAAACTTCCAATGTCTGCGATTTGCGATACAATCTACTTTATCCCTGCTTGTCTAAGTGTCCTTAAAGGAGTGTGTGGGTAAACTCCTATAAATCCAACTAAGATAAGAAATGAAGCTCCTTCTGACCGTGTGATCACTGTGATACTAGAAAAGTAGTCAAACATCAATTGTATATTTTCAGATGTCAACTGACAAAACATGTGGTGCCAATCTTCGACAATTGTTGGTCGAACCCACTTTTCATGAACACTGTCCATGCGAGTGGTATGAGTCAAGATGCATTTTTCTCTTAGTATGGAATGGAAAGCTTGCTCTGTGCTATTCATCTTTTGCAAATGCTCCATCAGCCAAATTTTTAAAAGCAAATTACAACCTTCGAAAAAGCCAGCGCCCTTCTTGCATTTTTCTAAAGCTCTGTACATTTATGCAACAACCATATGTATCAAAGTGTATTTCCTGTCAAAGTCCTTGAGTAAGGCATCGGCAATCGATATCATACAAACATCAACTCGTTCTTTCTGTTCTGGAAATACGATAGTCCCTAAAAAGCCAGTGACAAAAGCGAGTACCCTCCGCTCTTGCCAGCCTGCCTTGAAATGATGAAATTATCTTGGAAGTTTTGAAATGCTTCTCCGTACTCGAACTTGGAAGTTAAAGATATTCCTGACTGTCTTATGTTATCCGTGCACAATTCAGGCTTCAGTCCCACCATTTCGAAGAACTCCTAGGGTGTAATGTTCTTACGCATCAATATCTCATCACTTTCAAATGGAAATTGAGTCAATCTACTTATTTCTTCGAGAAATGGTGTCAACTCTACACTTCCAAAGTGAAAAATCGCTCGGTCTGCATCCCAATAATGTGATGCTGCCTATCCCTTTCATTGCAGTGTGCTGTACTAGTGAAATCAAATTTCCCAACACTATTTTAATTCAGTCTTGTTGATCTATGTCTAGATTCCGCCACCAATGTTTGAGTAACTGAGGGATTTCAACAACCATGCCGAATGTTCCAGTGGCTATGATCTTCGAAAAAAGTGAAGGAAGTAGAAAATAAGGAGAGGAAAATGGCTAAAATTTCGCTTGTAAGCAGACGGTTAACATGTGGCACGAGTTTTTTTTAAAAAACAATGCAACATAGGATATGAAGAGATGTGTCGTTGTAGATTTAGAACACTTTGGACACTTTTAGACGACGGTCTCTAATGGACTTTTGACATACCAGGGCTATTAAGTCTTTATATAATGCCTAAAGGATGAATGTGCGTTATATGTAATCCCGTCTATCGAACAGTCATTTCTGCTTCAATTTTGGCTTTTTATGCCTCGTCGGTTACTTTTTGCACCTTTGAATGATACTGAATACGGAATAATTTAACCATTTAGAAATAAATAGCCATTCCTGCTTCAGTTTGGGCGTTTGATGCCTCTTCGGTCATCTTTTTTGCCTTTGAATGACATTGAATGCAGAATAATTCCAATAAATGGTCCACATTTGCACGTTCAATCCTTTAAATAAATGCAAATACTCATGTTCAACACCCTTTGGGGGTCAAAAAACCTATCCTGACTGTTTGAACAAGTTGGCCTATCGGACTTGAGAACAAGTCGACTAATGATATGTCAATATGCATGGTCCTACCGTCACCGCTAAGAGTTGTATTAACTAGACCAGTTTTATTATCCTCCTAAGCGGACGATTCGGGAACAGGAACATCACGGACTAAAAGATTCCAAGTCGTTCCCCCCTAAAAGAAATTTTTATGAGGGAAAGGTAGTAATGAAGCAAGATATTTTACATGATTTTGAAGTTGTCAGGAGTTGTGGGAAGTATGAACGGTATGTACAAGTTTAAAAGTGTACAAGTTTTGAAAGAAAATGCGCATGTTTTCTAAAAAAATGTGTGAGTTTGGAAAAAAGATGCACATGTTGAAGTAGTTCAGAAAATAACTTTTAAAAAGAAGGAGAAAAAAAACAAAACAAATAAGTTAGTTTCAAAAAATAGGATAATTGAAACAAAATAATATTAAAAGTGCCAAAACAATCATGAAGTGAAACTATTTAAAAAATAAGATTTACCAAACTTGTGGAGGATTTGAAAACCTTTGTAGTGTGTGATGCATTCTTCTAACAGAAACTTCTAAGAGTGGGTTACTAGACAGGATATGGTTCCCCCATATGGACAACCGAGGGGTGAGAATGTTTAGAATTATTGGTTGCACCACGGACCAACTAGACTCAAAACTGTTCTCCCAAAAGGGTGTTTTGAGAGTGGAACGATTGTGAGATCCATGTAATCGTTCATAGTGTGTGCAGGAGTAAATTTTCAGGACTGGAAGAAGGTGCAAAGAAAAAAAAAAACCAACAAAATTTAAAAGATAGAAAAAGCGCCAAGTTGTAAAAAGAAAAGGAAAAAGTTAGTCTTGAAAAATGACAATAAAAGACATAAGAGCAAAGAATCCCAATAAGTCTGTTATAGTTAGAACCTTGATGTCCCTAGCGGAGTAGCCATTATGTCGACACCCATTTTTTTTTCAAACCAGTTAGAGTTCGAACATGGCTCGACTTATTGGAACTTACAGGTAAGACTTAGAGTCGCCACCTAACATATTTTTTACCTAGGTGTATTAGGGAACCTACTTTGTTTCAAGCCACTTTGAATGTTAACTCCAAAACTTGATCTACAAACCGAATATTCTGAGTACGGGTTCACATTAACTCAGGATGAAGGTGTTAGACACCTCAAGTGTAGTTCCCCGTCGAACTAAATAATTGGGATCCAAAATAGATTAAACTAAATAAAATTGAACAATTTTTTCTATAATATACAATATAAGATACACAAAATTGTATTTAAAATAAAGGATTCATCTTCTTGAGTTGCTTTCTTTCTTAGCAAACCTCAACTAAATAAACCTTGCTAAATAAAATAAATTAGTTAGCATTACCGAAAATAATAAAATTGAACGATATGTCAAAAACACAATAGTAAATATTCCAAAATATTTGTCTCCTCTATTGATGTCGCCTTTAAGGAATTTCGTCGGGAAGTACCTCGTAAACAATATAAAAATAAATTAGTACGACAATTAATAGAGTAAAATAATAAATAATACGTAGAGTAAAATAATAAAAAGTGCTAATAATACTACTACTAATAATAAAAATAGTAATAATTGTAATAATAATGAAAAAAATAAGTTTTTTAAAAGTTTTAGGCTCATATTGCGGTAGTGCATCACGTAGAGATTAGGAATGTCGGTACGGCTGCAAACACAGTGGCCAACCGGTTGCCATGCCAAGTACCACCAATCCCACTACTCTACCATCACTAATTTTGTAAAGTAATACATATCGTCATCGCCTATTTTGTTTTCGGAGGGACACATAAAAGGGACAATGGGACAGAACTTTCATTGGCCTCCAAAAATGTTATTGGTGGTGTAGTATCTTATTCAAATCATTGTATAGGCCTTAAATTGACATTATCCGTCAAATTCAATTGATTATCCGTCAATAAACAAAGTTTTACCTATCCTCAAAATAGAGGCGATGCTTTGGAGCCGATTAGATCAACATCAGAGAGTTCCAAACTTCACCAAAAAATAGTAAATTGAGAAATTCCAGTTGGATCGGTGACCCCAAACAAATCAAATAGGGCACAACCAAACATAGCAAAATAAATAGCGGAGAATTACCATAAAAGCGACCAAACAAGACGGAGGAGGAAGGAGCAACGTCGGATGGCGTCACTGCCCCTTCCGCACTCCCCTTTTCAGTTTTCAATAACAAATCAGAACAGAGCCAGATAAAAAACAAACAAATACAAATTATTCAGACAAGTATAATATAACATACATAAAAATAGTCACACATACTGAATATTACTAATGCCACAAGTTGCAAAAACACCCATACTTTGACAAATAATGAGAAAATTAGCCTAAATGATGCAATTATACAACACATCTACAATGTACATAACACAAGTAAATGCATGATTTCTCAAATAAAATTACTATTGCACTTTTAAGTTAAATAGAACCAATCTTAGAAAAAAGAGGGACAAATTAAGTGTCAACAACATAAATGATGGGGGTCGGGATCCTAATATTGTCATTAAATTAGACATGACGAAGGCGTACGATAGGGTTTCCTAGTCTTTTTTAACAATGGTGCTGAAGAAGTTTGGCTTTTGTCATGAATTTGTTGATGTTGTATATCAATTCGTTTCTTTTAATTGGTATACAATCCTTTTTAATGGGCAGCCTCATGGTTTTTTTACTCAACGAGGGAGTTAAAGCAAGGAGACCCACTTTCTCCTACGCTTTTTATTATTACGGCTGAGGTACTCTCGAGAGGGTTGAATTCTTGCACAGTCATAGTTTCTACAAGGCTTATGTAATGTCTAAATGGAGTCCCTACATAAACCATTTGTCATATGTAGATGACACCATTTTAATTAGCTCGGCGGACAATGACTCTTTGCACTTGATAGTGGGTGTTTTAACTGCTTATGAAAATGCTTTCGGGCAAAAAATAAATAAAGAAAAGAGTGTAGTCTATCTTCATGATTCAGTGGTCGTAGATGATGTAGAGAAGGTGGAGATGATTACTCATATCCTTAAAAATGATTTTCCTTTTACTTATCTTGGCTGCCATATTTTTTACGGGAGAACGAAAAAGATTTATTATGAGAGTTTGGTGGAGAAAATGGCTTTAAAAATTCATGGGTGGAGTGCCAAAATGCTTTCTTTTGGGGGTAGAGTAATTTTTATCAAGCATGTTCTCCAGAGTATGCCAATACATATGTTGTCAGCTATAAATCCTCTTGATATTGTGCTCCATCAAATTCATAGATTATTTGCTAAATATTTTTTAGGTAATTCTCAAGAGGGGTCACGTAGGCATTAGGCGTCTTGGAAAAATTTGTGTGTGTTCCACCAGATGAAGGAGGTATGAGCTTTAGATTTTTTTTTTTTTGATATTTCTAAAGCTCTTTTTGCTAAATTATGGTGGACTTTTCGCATAAAAACCTCACTTTGGGTACGTACATAGAAAACAAATATTGTAAGAAGTTGCATGTTGAAATTGTACCGTTTAAGAAAGGATCATATGTGTGGAGGAAGATGTTGAAGGCAAGGAATGCTATTGATCATGAAATCTATTGGCAGCCTAAATATGGTAATGCTTTTAGTATGACAATTGGACGGGGTTGGGACCTCTTTATTTTGTAGTGCCGAGTTGGTTTCAGTGTCATTGGTATAACACGGTCAAGGATATGGTTATTGAGGGTCAATGGAATGTAGAGCTAATTCAAGCCTTCTGTCTCAAGATTTTGCATCTCATGTGATTAATATTGTTCAAGTTCCTAATTGTCAACAAGGTCGAGATGTACCATGGTGGTGTTTGACTTCAAGTAGTAGATTCATAGTTAGTAATGCATGGAATTTTGTTAGATATAAACTTGAAAAATTTAATCTTGCTAAGTTTATTTGGATAAAAGGAGTGTCTATTAAAGTCTCATTTATGATGTGGCGGATGTAGAAATATAAGCTACCTCTTGATAATGAATTGAAGAGAATGAGTTACAATTTTGCATCTCATTGTTGGTGTTGTGTTCGAATAGCCCTATTGCTCTTAGATTTTGGAATTATTTTGCTAGATGTGCAGGTTTTGTAATAGGTGGAGGATCAATACATGCCGTATGTTTCAAATGGTGGAAACATTAGCCAAAGCCATGGATGACAAGGGTCTATCACGTTGCACCATCATTTATGGTTTGGTCTTTGTGGAAAAGGAGAAATACCATAAGTCATTATGGTTCAGTTTTTTATTCAAGGTTGGTACATAAGGTTAGTAGTAATTTGTTTCACTTTGTCAACTGTACGTTGCCTTGGATATATCTGTTGGATTTGGAAGGAAGGTAAAGTGGTGTGAATGGGAAATGAAATAAATATTAATATTTTATATTAATATTTGATATGGAGCCGTTTTCGTAACGAAATTAAAAAGTGGACTATTTATGCAAATATTCCAAAGGTGGGCTGCTGTAAAGTTATTCCAAATGAAAGGGTGCTTTCATTGAACAACCACTTTGAAGGCTGCCTTTCATGAACAGCTACTTCACCAATGAAAAGGTGCCTTTTCATTGAACAGCCACCTTGAAGGCTGCCTTTCATGAACAGCCATTTCATCAAAAGACACCTTCATGCCTTTTCACTCCAAATCTTGTGGCTATAAATAGAGAGGCATTTTGCCTCATTTTGATAATCCAAAAAATTTCATACTCTCTCTCTCATTACCTTTTGCATTTGTTTTCAAAACAAAAGTAAGTTCTGAGTCAGTGTGATTTGCTACCATTATTTGAGTTCGCTGTTCACTGTGATTTGAATTACCGCTATCACAGTGAGGATAATTCCATTCTATCCTGGGAGAAATTAATCCACAAACCTTGGGTAACTGTGAGGGGATTAGATTTCTTAAGGACAGGCAGTGTATACTGTTGGCTTGGAATTTTTCTACTTCATCTATTTCTGTTTTGGTCATTATCGAAAGTGCAGACATATAACAATCTTTAACAATCTTAAGAAATCTAATTTGTATTTTGGTCTGCTAATCGATAATAGGCTGTTTGTGGAGACTAAAATCTGAAAAAGATTTTCTACTCCAAATTTAATATTCCGTTTTTGAAGATTTAAATACTTCAACGGATTATTAAAATTATTGTGTGTTTAATCCGTTCAGAAGATTAAAAACTTTCGGATTATTAAAATATTTATATTATTATTTGCAGTTTGAAGATATAAAAACTTCACTGTACGTTAAATCAGTTTGAAGATATAAAATCTTCACTGTACTTTAAATCGGTTATGAAGATTAAAAACTTCACCGATTTATGTGGAGAAATATAATGATCTTTCCTTGAACAAAGATCAATATTTAAAGTCACAAGTGCCATGAATAATACAGGACATCCGCAATGGCCAATATTTCATGTCGTCCTGGATGTACACTGTACAGTGCTATGGGCCTATGGCTTGTTAATCCATCAACTGTCAGTATAGCAAAGTGAAAGATTGGTTGCTTGTGTGCCAAAAATTTAAAGGGACCTTCCTAGTCTTGTTTTTAAATTCCAAACAAAAACTGACTTGGCTATGTCTTGAATTCATATGAAGACATTAAGTGATTGCCAAGATCATGTGAGACAATGTGCTTGTTCTTGCAAGTAGAGATGGAAATTTATTATGATAAATTTATTTATAAACTCTACTCGTAGAGGAAAGTAGATTTTTCCGGAAGAGTACTTTTCTAGTACCTTTGTTGTGCCATACTTTCAAAGTTGAATTTTCGTGAATACTGCTTGGACTTAACCTATGCGTTTTGAGGTTTATGATATAGCACATGAATTACTTGAAATGTGGGGGTGCTAGCTTATATGCATGGCAAAAGTGAATGTTAGACTTAATGTCTATATTATATGATTAGGTATCCCACAAAAAACCTTGGTAGATATTAACGTGGTGGCTAATGATTCACGACTCTTCGATCTTTGTGATGACTAGTTAATAAAATCACTAATTCAAAGGTGGACACGTACCTTTACTAAAAGCTGATTGTATTTTTTCGTGAAAGCCGAAAGGGTGCCACTCGAAATGATATATGTTCTTTCATGAAAAGGTGTCGCTTGAAAGGTTGTGACTTTTCATGAAAACAAGTGTCACTTGAAAGATTACCTATTTATATAGACCTGACCATTCATGAATGGATGTATTAAAATATTGCTCTATTAAACGGTAAATCAACTATTAATATTAATGATGTAATCCATATTGAGTTGGATTTGAAGCGGTGAACCAACCAATGATAATTATAAAATCCATATTGATTTGGATTTGTATAATGATTGAAGGTTCTATAATTTAGGCGTCAAGTAAATAGCAACACGGAAATGGTTGAGAAATATATTAAATATTAAAAGGTTGTGGCCACAACTGATGCAACCATTCCAAGCTATTGATGGTGATGCTATATTAAACGGTGAAAAAACTGAAGGGCTCCATAATTTTGGAAGATATTCAATTTTGGCTCTAGCCGTTGACAGCAGTTTGCATACATTGCAATAGTCAAGCATCAATAGGAAGGGTTGGGAGCAATATGTATAACGGAAAATCGTTACATACAACGAAGACATAAAACCGTTTGACAACTACTCTCTAGGAGATTATCAATATTGACATTGTAAGGTCAAGTGATAATGTATCGGATCCGCTAACAAAAGGCCTAACTAGAGAGGGAGTTGAGGTCATTGAAGAGAATGGGATTATGGCCGAGGACAAGTCGTCATGGCGGTAACTCTACCTAGAAGACTGGAGATCCCAAGATCTATGTTCAAGGAGCTCAAACAAAGTTATGTACGACCGCTCCAACATTGTCAAACAACTCAACCCATTCTCGTAATAAGACAATGTTCAGTACCAATGATAAAACGTTAAAGACGTTTTTTAATGATTATCTAAGTTTGATACGGGGTTTGTCAAACAATGTAGATCTACGGGATTACAAGTTTAGAAATCACCTATGTGAGTGTGAAGTGGAAGCCGCTTCAAGGAGAATTCTGTAAGGCCAATTCTCTACGCACTCATGAACCAGGCGATGTTCATGGCTGAAACGAACACAACAATGAGAACCAAAAATGGTCAAGGATTAATTGTGTGACATATATTGTCTAGGTATACACCAAAGTTCGACGGTTCAAAGATATCAAATCTACCGATTGACCGAGTATATCCGATATATGTTCACTACGGAAAGTTCAAAGGGAAACCCACTTATCCAGATGCAATTAATTCTTACTTGCAAATCACATAGTTTTCTGCATGTTTTCTTCATATAGCCATTCCCCATTCATGTGGGGGATTGTTGGATTTGGAAGGAAGGTAAAGTGGTGTGAATGGGAAATGAAATAAATATTAATATTTTATATTAATATTTGATATGGAGCCGTTTTCGTAACGAAATTAAAAAGTGGACTATTTATGCAAATATTCCAAAGGTGGGCTGCTGTAAAGTTATTCCAAATGAAAGGGTGCTTTCATTGAACAACCACTTTGAAGGCTTCCTTTCATGAACAACTACTTCACCAATGAAAAGGTGCCTTTTCATTGAACAGCCACCTTGAAGGCTGCCTTTCATGAACAGCCATTTCACCAAAAGACACCTTCATGCCTTTTCACTCCAAATCTTGTGGCTATAAATAGAGAGGCATTTTGCCTCATTTTGATAATCCAAAAAATTTCATACTCTCTCTCTCATTACCTTTTGCATTTGTTTTCAAAACAAAAGTAAGTTCTGAGTCAGTGTGATTTGCTACCATTATTTGAGTTCGCTGTTCACTGTGATTTGAATTACCGCTATCACAGTGAGGATAATTCCATTCTATCCTGGGAGAAATTAATCCACAAACCTTGGGTAACTGTGAGGGGATTAGATTTCTTAAGGACAGGCAGTGTATACTGTTGGCTTGGAATTTTTCTACTTCATCTATTTCTGTTTTGGTCATTATCGAAAGTGCAGACATATAACAATCATTAACAATATCTATCTTCTAGTTCATGGGATCAGATTTTTCTAGAGTTGGAGAATCATATTCCACGTTTAGTTTGCAAAAGTGGTGTGGAAAAAGCCTCTGGTAGGATTCCTAAAATGCAACATTGATGGGCCATCGCACGGTAATCCAGGTGAGAGTTTTATTGGGTTTTGCATCCGGAATGAAACCGGGGATCTTGTTTATGGGGGTGCAAAACGTATAGAGGATACTACTAATATTGAAGCTGAAGCTAGAGCAATTCTTGAGGCATTGAGATATTGTGCTATAAATGGTTTTTCACCAATTGTTTTTGAGACTGACTCATTGGTTCGTAAAAAGGTGATTGAAGGAAGTTGGCCTACTATGTGGTCTATAGCATCTTTGATTGATGAAATATTAGTATTGAAGGAACGATGGCAGGTGCAATTTGTGCATACCTATAGGGAGGGCAACAAGCTTGCTGATTTTTTGGCCAATGTTGCATATGAAATGGCTATTGCTGGCTATTCTTCATTCCAAGATTTGCCTTTGCGTGCTAGAATAATTCTCAATCAGGATAAAGCACAAATTGCATCAATCCGTACTCGCCCACTTAAGAAATATAATGTGTAATCTGAGGAGGAGGAGTCAAAAAGGGGAATGGAGAATGAGGAATGTGGATGTTCATTGTGACCAAATCCTAAGGGAGGAGGTCACACTGAACATGTTTATTTTTAACCATTCTTATTTTTTTTTTATAGGTTTACGCTGCAGCAAGTTTGTTATAACAATAATAGGAGTACTCATGATTTTGTCTCACATGAAATTAGCTTGCTGAATCTTCATTGAGGCTTCAATTTTTCTGGAAATTCAGTAGCGTTATTTGGTTGTTTAACACTGTTAGCTCGTGTGCTAGCTCGTTGGGGAGTTGGAGTTTCTGCCTGGCCTTTTTTTCTTTTGTTCACGCTCGCTGTCTAGCTTGCCTATGCAAGCCAATTTCTGTTTTGCAGCTGCTTTTGACATGTTGCATTGCTTCATATTGTGTCAACGACATCAACCTGTGCGAGAAATTTTATGGATGTTGCTTGTTGAATCGACAAACCTGCTGCCCGGGAAGTGGTACATGATGGAGGATTGATGCTACGTTGTTGATGCCTGGTGGAGTTACTTGCTAAACTGCTTGTTAAGGCGAGCAGGTTGTTGCACTTCTGCGCCAATTTTTTGCTATACTCGCTGGTTCGCTCTCCTAGGCAAGAGAATTTCTACCCAGCTTATTTGATGTGCTTTACAGCTTCTATATCAATCTTTTGGGTACTAGTCTGCCATGATTTAATTCATTGGTTTCTATATTTTCTGTACATCCATCTCAATCACAGGTACATAAATTATTATATTGGGATTCACATCCTCAAATTACAAGCTTGCAAGGAAATTTGTCCAAGTTTTGATGCGTTGCTTGGCCTCTAGTCTTTGCTTGCTATGCTTCTCGCCAAGATGCAAATCCAAAGTGCAACTGCTTCTACTTCAAGAAATAGTGATTTCTACACATGCCAAGAGGAAGAAGACATTAGTTAATCACACAATTAATCTTGTATATTTTTTCACTCATTTAAGCATTTCAATAGCTAGTAATGCACTTCATGTAAAGTGCTATGTCTATATGTTACTCCTATTTTACTTGGTGGTATTAGTGCCCAAATAGTGCTCATTCCAAGGAAGTGAGTGTAGTATGTGGACATAGTGCTATATTTTTTTTTCTAGCTAGGCAATTTTTAATTTTGCATTCCTTTGGCAATCATCTTGTAAAGACTATTGTTTTTTGGTTTATTATAAATAAAATGGTTACTATACATCATGTCTAGTTGACTCTTTATTTTTTTTTTAAAAGGGAAACTTCTTTTTGATGACATCGTTCGCAAGTTCGGAAACCAAGTGGTGTCTAGATGTACTTATTGTACCACTTCATAATGTGACTCTATTCAAAATTTATTTGATGAAAGTGAACCTGCAAGACATTTGTGGAGATTCTTTGGCCAAGTTGTGGGAATTTATGCATATCCATGTCCAGTTAGAAATTTTATGAATGAATGGTGGCACACTACTCATAAAGATTCAGTGCATAAAATGTTAATACATGCCACTCTTATTGTTCTTTGTTGGGAGTTATGGAGAAATAGGTGTTCTTTTAAATATGGAGAAAAAAGGAAAATCTACATGTCTAGGATTGAGCATCAAGTATAAAGGGCAATTAAGGTTGCTATCAACAGAGCATTCCCTAATTGTAAGTTGATGTTGCCTTAGCACAAACTCTGAGATTGTTGAAAGACTCAAATTTATGCATGTAACCCAACAAGTTACTTGAATGAGACCTGACAGATGAGAGATCAAAGTTAATACCGATGGAAGTTTTATAAAGCATAATGGTCGAACTGGCATTCGTGGTGTTGTGAGAAATGTAAATAGAGAATTTATCTTTGCATTCTTTATTCCAGTGCAATGTAATAGTCACAATGTAGCTGAAGTGATGGCAGTACAGTATGGAGGAAAATGGTGTATTGATAATGGGTACGATGTTTCTACTTTGGAACTAACTTGCTTCAGAACAGGAACACCAGGAACCAAGAGCTCATGAAGGTTATTGAAGAAACATCACAGATTTTTTACCAAGCTACAGTCAAGTTTGTCGACTGTCACAGGGAAGCGAATTAGGTAGCCGACTATTTGGCAAAAAACGTAGCGTCTGTGGATGAAAGAGCTCTCTATAGCTTTCAGCAGCTTCCAGGGAGAGCAAAAAGACCTGTCCAGATGGACAAATGGCAACTTCCAAGTCTTACGATTATATATGACAAATATTTTTTTTTTGTAAGCTAATTGTACTTCTAGTCTTGAGGAAGCATGTGTATGTATAGCTGCTTCCTATTTTGTGTTGTATTTCAGAGGTTTCAATGAAGCTTGTTTTGATATATGAATACAACATATCCGGGAGCATTATCTTGGTTTCATTTTTTTAAAAGGTTGATTTTAATTTTAAAGTTATAACATTTATTATTTTAGCCATATGCGCGAACAAATTAACTTGTTGTTTATTAAGATAAAGGGAATGAATATTTGTGATGGTGTGCACTAAAATTACGGCAATTGGTCCCCTCCTCCTTGGGGAGAATGTCTTTAATTGCATTTTTTTCATTAATAATCAGAAACTCGATTTTATTTGAGTTTATTTTAATCTCACAAGTTTTAGATAGTAAACTTCCAATTATTTAAAATCTTAAATTAACTATTCAAATCCTCTTATATATATATACACACACTAATATAGTACATTGAAACAAATGGACGACATTTGTTAACTTAAACTAACTCTCACCGATATAAGTAAATCTTACTAATAACAATGTTTTCGAGGCATCTAGTCTTAGAGGACCTAAGACATAAGTGTTAGTGTCCTACCCTAGTGTTGCTTATGTCAAATACGAACACTACTATTACTACAACGAATATTATATATATAAACTCTTACATTTGGATTGGACATTATGATCTTTAATTCTGTATAAAGTCTAATCAAACATTCATTGGTCATTTGTTGCACTGTGAACTCAAGCACACCTTGAGATTGTGCTGCATTTATAAAAGATTCTTTTAACAAGTTTGATAAAGCGGGTCCAAAAGGTAAGAAATATATATTTGTAAGATACTCAGAATACTCCAAAGAGTATGTAGTTATCGGTGAATTGGAGGATGGAAGTGTTACTATATTGAATTACGAGATGTCACATTTTTAGAAAATCATTTTTCTAAGAAGGGTGAAATAAAGGACGGAGAGCCTCTTTATGAAATGTTGAATTTAAATGGTCAGCAAGTGTCTTCTGATATATTTGATGATCTAGTTGATCATGAGTATGGTGTTGATCCGAGTGGGAGATTTTCCATGCAAGATCCTTCTTGTGAATCTTAGTCTCAACTAAGAAAGAGTACCAGGAAAGGTGTACCTAAACGTACTTATGATATAAAGGATTATGTATTCCTGATATCAGCATCGGAAGTAAATGGGCCAAATTCTGTTGTCGTGGCTTTATCAAGCCCTGAAAAGGATAAGTGGATAAAAGCAATGAAAGAAGAGTTTGAGTCCATGAAAATCAACAAAGTCTGGAACTTAGATGATCTTCCACCTGAACGTAAAGCAATTAAGAACAAATGGGTTTTGAAAATTAAATGTAAAGCTGATGGATCAATAGAAACATACAAGGCATGACTGGTAGCAAAAGACTTTACTCAGCAAGCAGGAATTGATTATGACAATACATTTTCGCCAGTTGTGAAGTTTACCTCAATTCGCTTACTTTTAGTTATTGTTGCGCGTTTGGATCTAGAATTACAGCAATGGACGTAAAGACATCGTTTCTTAATGAAGAACTAAACGAAGAGATCTACATAGAACAACCTGTAGGTTTCATCGTTGAGGGCCAAGAAAAGAAGGTTTGTAAATTGAAAAGATCTATTTATGGTCTAAAGTAGTCTTTAAGGCAATGGTACTTGAGATTTCACAAAGAAATAATCTCATATGATTTTACTATGTTTGATGAAGACCATTGCATTTATGTTAAAAGGGCCAATAATATGTTAGTAATTCTTTCTCTTTACGTGGGTGGTATATTGATGGCTGGAAATAATTTGGAGTATCTAAAGATAATTAAATCATCGCTTTCAAGGTCCATAAAAGATATGGGTGAAGCATACTATATCCTTGGAGTTAAGATCCAAAGAAACCGTTCCAAGAAGTTATTGACTTTGTCTCAAGAAACAAATATAAGGAAAATTCTGGAATGCTTTCGAATGACTGGCTACAAACCCATGGATACTCCTGTAGCAAAGGATGAAGCTTTATACCTTGAAAAGTGTCCACAGACTCAAAGAGAAAAGGAAGAAATATTCCGAGTTCTATACTCAAGTGCTATCGGGAGCTTGATGTACGATATGTTTTACTCGCTCTAATTTTTGTTATGTCATAGGTCTAGTTAGCAGGTATCAATCCAATCATGGAAGAGATCAATAAAAAGCGGTGAAGAGGATTTTTTGATACCTAAAAGGGACTGCAGACTATTCACTATGCTATGGTGGATCTGATTTGATGTTGAGAGGTTATACAGATGCCGATTGGGCTGGTGACTTTGACGAAAGAAACTCAACATCTGGATATGCTTTCTTACTTAATGGTGGAGCCATTTCGTGGAAAAGTAAGAAACAAACTTGTATTGCTCTTTCGACTATGAAAGCTAAGTTTATAGCTTATACATATGCAATACAAGAAGTTGTTTGGTTGAAGAGATTCTTTGTGCATCTAGAAATTGCAAAGAATCCTCAAAGATCGATAATTTTATATTGTGATAGTCAGGCGGCTATTGATTTTATAAAAGATCCTAAGCATCATGAAAAGACTAAACACATTGACACCAAGTATAAGTACTTGAGAAACATAGTTGCAATTGGTGAAGTTCCAATACAATACATACCTACGCTGAAAATGGTAGTTGATTCTTTAATAAAGGCGATACCTAGAGACCAGCTTGAGAAACATGTTATGACTCTAGGTTTGCGTAGGATATGAAAATGTTTATATATTGTAAAATAATTTGAATATTATGCTCATCAATATATTAATATTTGTGTTATATGCATGTGATGAAATTTGTTTATGTTAAATGTGTCGAACAAGTCACGAGATCGGCTCTCTCACACAAGCAATTGCTCTGATGACACGACCCGCACTGCCTAACCGGATTCCGGGTCATACCTGAAAATGAGAAAAGAGCAGGAGAAAAGATAGAATTTTTACCCTGAAACATTCAGGTAATGATGTTAATACATTATTTGAGTTTAGTACGTGTGTTTAAATATATTTTTACGGTAAAAATAGGGATATTAGACATCGCCCTAATGACGTAAATTGATAGTTTAAAGGGTCAAATGGACCCCGATAATGGAATTGATTATATATTCGTACTCAATGAGTTATGGGCAACATATAAATATAATTTATTTAGGGTTTGGTTATGTGACCTTAAACCCTGTACATAGGCCTGGCCTGCGTATTGCGTATGCGAATAGGGTATCAGGTTCCTAACCGGATTACCCTAAGACGTAAGGAATGAAGCCTTTAGGCTAATTTGATATATTTTTCTGCTTATTGAATAGAGTTTGATCGTTTGGCAATGAAACCAAAGGATAAAGCGGTTGTTGATTAGCAATGCCAACTTTTGGAAAAGGTAAGTGTTTATATCCATTTCTTTGGAGGCACCTGACTATCCATTCCTATGTATAGTATAGTGCTGGTTCTGTTTTTGCGGATCATCCAGTTTCAGGGGAAACTCTCCCGAAATTTTTATAGAAGTACCATCCATCAAGCGGTGGTGTTTACGGCAAAGGTATGGAGTTGTGAACTTGAGAGTTACAACTGTTTGGCAACTCGAAAGGGTAGTTGGTAGCTTATGTCTGCCTACGTTCAGCTTATAGCGAATTTTAAAAGAAAAAGAAAAAAAAAGGAGAGAAAAAGACAAAAAGCAAATGTTAGGCGGTGGATCACTTATAGTAGTATACAACAGAAGCAACGAAACAAAGTGAGCAGAACTTGAATGAGAAGCAGAGAAACAAAATAGGAAACACGCAGAAGAAAAAATACCTGAAAATGAGAAAAGAGCCGGAGAAAAGATAGAATTTTTACCCTGAAACATGCAGGTAATGATGTTAATACATTATTTGAGTTTATTACGTGTGTTTAAATATATTTTTACGGTAAAAATAGGGATATTAGACATCGCCCTAATGACGTAAATTGATAGTTTAAAGGGTCAAATGGACCTCGATAATGGAATTGATTATATATTCGTACTCAATGAGTTATGGGCAACATATAAATATAATTTATTTAGGGTTTGGTTATGTGACCTTAAACCCTGTACATAGGCCTGGCCTGCGTATTGCGTATGCGAATAGGGTATCAGGTTCCTAACCGGATTACCCTAAGACGTAAGGAATGAAGCCTTTAGCCTAATTTGATATATTTTTCTGCTTATTGAATAGAGTTTGATCGTTTGGCAGTGAAACCAAAGGATAAAGCGGTTGTTGATTAGCAATGCCAACTTTTTGAAAAGGTAAGTGTTTATATCCATTTCTTTGGAGGCACCTGACCTCATGGATTTTCTACCACGTGTTCTTTACGTGTGTAGCTGCCGATAGGCGTACTCCTTACGCCTTAGCTTTGGATTTACATTATATATTATATGTTATATCCTGTTGTTGGTATTACATTGGGGATCTGAGCATTGTACTCTGGCTGAGTTGACATATACTTCCCGGCAGTCGATTAGAGTCCTGCACCGGTGAAGGGTTATCATTGCATCATATTGAGAGTAGGAGGATTCCGCCCTCGGAGCAGGAGGATTCCGCTCTATTCATTTGGCACATGTGACCCTTTGCATCACATTTCATTTCATTTCATTTCATTTCATCTCAATTCATACCATTGTGTAGACTTGCGGTACATGACTGTTGTTCTGCTTATATGTGCATTTCTTATTTGTTAATATGTTTCTGGCTCACATCCTTGGTTGAGTTTATAGTTTCTTACGTGTTTCCGATTATTATCTGGCTCTGCCTTTTTATAATTTAAATAAGAGGAATTTGGTCTATCTGTTTCTTTTCTCCCTAGCTAGCTATCCTATTCTTTGAGGTGGCTAGTCTGCCCCACTTATTGAGTCCTTTTGACTCACCCTTGTTTGTTGTTTGTTTCTTGTCTATCAATTTCGTTTCGGCAGGTTCGCTCCAGGATTGAGTTCGCCACGTTGTTAAGGAGCGAAGACGACTTCAGCTGTCAGGGTGAGCCAGCTTTTATTCCGGATGGCCACCAGTTTATTGGTTATTATTTCAGTTGTATTTTGCTCCCTTCAGGAGGTATCTGTCTTCTTTTGTACTCTTAGATGTCTAGTCTGGATAGCCCTAAACCTATTATGTTGGGTAGTCAGCTGTAATTCTTTTGTACAGCTTAGAGGTATCAGTATGTCAGTATTTTTTTTAAGTCTTGTTCTTATTTATGAATTGAATTATATTTATTTTTCTAATTTAATTGGTAAGGGTTCGCCCGATGGGTCTAGAGGAGGATGTCGGGTGCCCGCACGGCCTAGCCGGATTCCGGGTCGTGTCATCTGACGTCGAGAAACATGCAGAGATGAGACTAATTGAATCTTGATTTATACAAGGTCATGCAAATTTTTATTAAAATGGTCAGTCTTGATTAGAGTTTGGACTTATGGATTTAGAAGATTTGATTTGAGGATTGTTTGAAAAAAAAAAACTCGGGTTAGAAATTTAGAAATTTCTAGATCAAGATCGGTATGGTTTTATATATTTAATAATGAGACACACGCGTCGAATTAAGTAAGAATGTCGTAGCACATGTTTCATACCACGTGTGCTAATTGACCAAGAAGGTAATAGAAGAATGGATCCCTGCTTCCATTGTGTGAGGCCCTGAGAAAAATCAATGTGATTTTTCGTTGAGATATCCTTTGACCTTTCACTGTCTCTTGAAGTACAAATCAGTTTTGCTACTTTATCATGTCACTAATAGTCGTGAGCGATTCGGCAATACAATGCATGTCTAGGAAAGCAGCTGATTTGGATTGAATAGATTCGAGTAGAAAGTGAAGACAATTTAAATATTTTATAACTTAACTTGTATTCATAGGTCGACCATTACATTTAACATGAGAGTTTCAATTGTAATTGTGATACAAAGTTAAATAGGAATTTGAGTTTGCCTCAATCGAGGTTGAGGGATCAGATAAGTAACTACTGGGTAGCAATGATGTCTGGAGTATTGCGAGTAATAAAATTCTCATGTTAGTACTGAATCCTTTCCATATGTGATTGAATTTCTATATAGAGCTATTGTACAACATTAATAGGTTTAGATCTTGTTGATGCTCGCAGGTCACACTAACTATTTGTCTGTATGAACTGTGTAGCGATTGGCATGGTACTGGTTTGGATCCAGTTCACTATGTGCAAAGTGGGAGATATTGGTTATTTTGGGTTTGGATTTTAGGTCGTCCATGTAGACTGGCCCGACCCGACCTAATTTTAATAAAGATCAGATAAATATAAGTTTCTAAGGGAAGTTACCTACGATTAAAAAGGAAGTGGGAGTTGGAGTGCGAGCAGTTTACCTATAACTACACTTCTTCTTCTCTTTAAAAAAGGAAAACTAACGTGCTTTTCTTTTACACATGAAAATACAGAGAATAATTTTCTCTTTTCTGATCTTCTCTATTTCATCAACATAAAGTCATACAAAGTAGACATTTAGTTTGTAGAAACCATAACCTTATTTCCTAGTGAGATAAGGTTAGACTTTGGAGCAAATTTCTTCTATCATGATTCAATTCTGCTCGATTGATCCATTAATAGGTATGCGAAGTTTGTTCCTATTATGGTTTATTAACTAACACATTTACTAAATAAAGTCCAAACAAAAGTTGAGATTCCGCAGTAACAATTCCAAACAAGTTTATGCATACAGTAACAGGAAAGCCTTTCTTGTGTAAAAAATGTTATAGATGAATTTTTCAAATTTATTGTAATGAACATATATAGTTGATTTCATGTAGTATGTAAATTAGATGTAGTATTTAATTGATATATACAAGAAAAAGAAAACTTAACGCACTGTATTTCTTTTCTTGCACATAGACAATCCAGCGAATGAATGCTTCAGTTAAACCTAACTTGCAGGCACATTACTAAGAAAAAGACATATTCTTGTCACGACCCATTTTCTGAACGAGCTGCGACCGGCACTCGGTACCAAAACTTGACCGAGCGAACCCTTTAAACTTGACTGTGATTTTCTAACTCTGTCATGCTATGCAAATGACATAGTCTTTAAAACAAACTTCAATAAAAACTCATTATGAAATTGTATTTGTAAAATAAATAACTTTATTATGTAGTGCAAGATTATGCAAAATGGACAACCACACTCAACTGCTAGACTGTCTATGAAGCCTTTAAGAATTAATACCTGACAATACTACTAATAATAAGAAAGGATTAACAATAAAGAATCTCCACGAACAATGTAGAACTCTTCGATCGACTGGTTAGCGGGAGAGTATCCTAGCTCTTAGCCTGCTTGCCTGCAAAACTTGTGCCTACATTGACATCAATGTAGGTTCCCATGAAGAGAACGCCAGTACACCAAGGCGGTACTCAGTGAGTCTCAACGACCCCCCACTAAAGTGGGAACGAGACACTTAAAAGAAACTTGAGATGCACATAATTCAGTAAAACCATGAGAACATACAATATTTAAAGAAACTGAAGTAACTTGAAACCATAAAATTCTAAATTTTAAACATAAATATATATATATATATATATATATATCTTTTACTTTTTGGGGAGTACCAACTAACTCTGACATAACATGATTTCATAAAGTCATCGTGTGATCGGCACGGGTTCGATCCCCGCCTGATCGAATAGGCCCTTTCACTGTGGCGCCACTCAGTTCCAGGTGATAGCATGCTGCGTGTTTTGTGCCTTGGCCGTGTCAGGAAAATTTTATTATAAACTCCTACTCTGGAACGAGTAGCTTCGGGGTCAACATTAACCACTAAAGGTCACGAAACCCTTCTAAGAATCTCAAGGTAACTCCCAAAATATTTCTATAAAACTTTACTTGAACACTTTAAGCTCCAATAAATTCCTTGAACATAATCCATGAACATAAACAATAATTTCTTGAGTAAAACATGACATGAATATATGAAGGGATTATTCAATATAATTCAAGTAATCCTTTAAACCATAAAAACTTGACATATAATATCACATAAATTAATATAACAAAATATGAAAAGCAATGTATATAACTCAAGGATAAACTCTTGAACGATAACTAGAATAAAGTTTAGCTAATATGTACTCTCTCGCTCCAATTAAGCACATATTAACTCTTTAAGAAATTTTATCAAACACTTAGTAGGCGAAATTTTGTGAGCAAAACCTCTTTAGTAAAGGGTTATATCAACTCACCTCAATTCCACTTCGAGCCTAAAACGTAGCTCCAATCAACGCACTTCACGTTGCCCAACAACTACGACAATCACCAATTCATATAATCAATACCAAAGTTTCAATCTTTTTCCCAACTCAAGTATTCTAGTTCATATTCTAACTTTCTATGTTTTGGGAAAATATTTATAATGAGAATATAATCTTAACAAATTCTTAGGGAAAATTTACCTTGGTTATAGCTTTGAAGATGGAACTCTGTCAAGTATTAGAGGACAAACCGTGTCTGTTTGCTTTGTCTTTAGTTCTGCTCTTCCACCCCCCAGAGACCGTTTTTTTTTTTTTTTTTTGCTTTATATTCTTAAGCCCACCTTTAGGAGAGAAGTCCAATTTTGATTCTTTATTAGTTTATTGGCCTATTAGTTCATGACCATAAAAGTTGAACCCTCTTTTTGCCCTCTTTGTTATAGTGTGTCATTTTAACTTGCCCTTTACTCTTTGGTCATCTTATGTTATTTTTACCTTTTTACCCTTCCTGTAATTTCTCCTTCCACTTTAAATATTTTTATTTTATCCAAGATGAATGCTTCAACTTATTTCAATCATTATTTCATACTCAACCTGGCCATAACATATGAAACGTCTATACGTAAATACTTTCCATGCCAAAAAGAGTCCTAAAACTTAGAAAATTTTGAGGAATCTCACAATTCTGTAGTTGAAACAACTCACACTTCGTCTTCCGACATCAGCTCCAACATTCTCCTTACATGTAACATCTTCTCCCTTCTGCTTCTGCATATAACCGGCATCAATTAGAACCCTTTCCTTTCTCTCCAACGCCATGTCCTCATCCACCATCTTCTTGACCAGCTCTTGGAACCCAAATTTAGGGTTCCATCCCAAAACCTTCCTCGCCTTACTTGAATCTTCCTTTAGGTTATCTACTTATGTAGGCCAAAAGTACCTCTGGTCAGTAACCACATGATCATTCCACTTCAATCCCACGTATCCAAAGGCCACTTCAAAGAACTCCTCGACCGTGTGGGACTCCTCTGTGGCTAGCTCGAAGTCGTCCGGCTTGTCTTGCTACAGCATCAACCACATCACTTTGATATAGTCCCCGGCGAGACCCAATCCTTAAGACCTACATCCCTAGGATGAGCCTGGAGCCCGATCTTGATCGGACATACGACCTTAGTAATCATCAGGGTAACAAATTTCTCACCCCCTCCTTGCGGAATTCATGACTAAATAAAATGGCACGAAGATCCTGTAGGCTTCACGGTGATTGACCGTGTACCAATGGGCAGCACTCTTCGAGAGAGCGTAAGGGGATCTAGGGCAGTAGAGAGTAGATTCAGATTATGGTGGAGGGGTTGATCCAAACATCTCTGACGAGCCTACTTGGTAACACCAGTAAGTCTACCTATCGGTGGCAGAATTATGAGAATGGACAGTCTCAAGAAGGCAGATAGCACCAATGGAGACGACGACGGCAGTAGTGCATTCTGGGATCTCAAATGAGACTTCTTCACGGGACTGGGCAGCTAGGTTGTAGATGCATGTAATAGAACACGTCGAATAAACCTATCTACAACCTGGCTGCCTAGTCCCATGCAGCAGTCTTATTCGAGATCCCAGAATACACAACCGATACGATATCGTCGGCACCGATGCTCTCTGCCTTCTTGAGGCTGTGAAATCTCATAATTCCGTCACCGGTAGGTAGACCTATCTGAAGATGTAAGAGGGGGGCGAATTATATTTTTTAATTCTTTCCCAGATTCAGTCGACTTAATGAGTCGACTAGATTTCAACCAGTGATAATAGAATAATGTAAATGCAGAAAAGTAAGAACACAGCAGATTTTTATACAGGTTCAGAACCAAAAATGGTTTCTAGTCCAGTCCCCTTGGGTCACAAGGGAGTTTTCTCTTCAGCTCTTTAAGATCTTTCAAAGTACAGAATGATGGTTTTTCTTCGTTCACCAACAATGATACACAGTATGGTTTTGTTCCTTCGCTCACCACAAACGATGCTCAGTTGGTTACTCACTTAACCAACTCACTCGACACTAACCTTACTTTCCCTCTAAACTCTCTTTTCTTTTTCTTGGACAGTAGTAAACTCTAAAGATTACAATGTTTTCAAGATTTCAAAAGAGAATGTTAGAAAGCTTAAGGTTGCGTACGGAGACTGCCTGCAGCTTTGGATATATATAGTATCAGGGTTATCTTCACGTGAACACAGGGAATGTCTTGAGGATCCTTGATTGATATGATGGAGATATTTTCCTTAACAGAAGAGAATCTTGACCCAAGGGATTTGATCCCCAGAAAGGTAATGATTGATCCTTTCTGGAAATAAGGTAAGAGCCATAAAAGATCCTGATTTTTCTCTAATCACGTGATATGTGAAATTAACTTCAATCACAGAGGCCTGAAAGTCAGTGACTCCAAGATCCTTCCAAATTTAGCCGACTGAATCCGTTTTGTTCCTGTCATGAAATGCAACAGTTGTTAAGTTAGCTGCTCATGAAATTTAACCATATTGTAATCATCAAAATTGGAGTTATCAATCTCCCCCTTTTTTATGATGACAATTCTTGAGACTTATGATACTTCCCTGTTCTAAGGATGTGTTGACAGCTCCCCCTGGGTATATGTTCCCCCTGAAAATTTGAGTACCTGCATTTCTAATTTTCTAGAACAGATATGTAGTCGACTCAAAGAAGAGGTTAGTTAGTCGACTTAACAGGTTAAATTCAGACAGTATTCACATAGCACAGACAACAGCAATATTCACATAGCACAGTCAACATTTGTCCAGAGCATTCAGCATTCATGCATATAAAGAGCCAGTTTTAAACAAGTTTTTCTCCCCCTTTGTCATCAACAAAAAAACAGGGGAGTCACAAAATACAGTCTTAGCCATCTAAACAGTCACAAACAGCTATCTCCTTCCCAGAAAGTATTTCAAGGTATTGATGATGTTTGTTCCCAGAGTGTCAATACGATAGTGCAAGGTAGAGAGACTTCTGCGAGCATCTTTGGCCACAGTGTCAATGGAAAGCCTGAGGTGTGCAACATCAGCCTTGGTGGTTTTGGTGTCATCCCTGGCTTTCTCAAGATTGTATTGAGAAGAAAGGCAAAGATTACGCAGAGTAATGAGCTGTTCTTCAACTGCAGAAAGGCGACTGAGCACATTGGAGTTGTCAAGAGCAGGGGCAGGAGCAGACATAGAGGGAGGTAGATCCAGGTCAGGCTTTTTTAACCCAAGTGTGATCAAGATGTACATATCCCATATTGGTAAATGCACGAGAGTTATAGCATTGAGATACAGTGATGGCAGAGTGACCAGAAATGGGAACATGCAGAAGTTCCAGTATATGGGAGATAAGCATCCCATATGGAAGACAGCAAGATTCCTTAGTATCCACACCACATTCGTGCATGTAGTTAAGGATCCACCAAGAGAGTTTGACCTTTTGTTTAGCAACAAGACAATAGACAATAAAGGTGTCCCTTTGGGAAAGGGAACTGAATGAGCCTGTGCGAGGAAGCATGGTAGTAGCAGTAATATGAGCAAGGACACGATTTTCAAAACACAGAAGATGAGGACCAAGCTGTCCATCAGGGATTGCATGAGGACCCAAACCAGTAATACAAGCATTGGCCTAGTCAAAAGAGACTTCAAAGTCGGAGGGCCAAGAATTTTTGAAGCAATCAGAGAAACCAGAGGATTTAATCTTTAAAAGTTTTTCTAGGACTTTACAGGTCTAGAAAATGCGTTGACCCAAAACCAATGATTCAATACCATCAGTTCCACAAGTGCGAAGATTTGCATAGAACATTCGAACCAAATCAGGGTAAATGACAGGAGGGTTGATAGAGAAGAGATTTGACCAACCTTGGAAGTCGAAAAGAGCTTTGATATGGCAATCAAGATTTTCCATAGAATCAAGGTCAACAATGCGGCCAGAGGCAATGCGACGATTTTTGAGTTCTTCAAACTCTTCTCTGCCATTATCCCAAAAATTCTGATCACAGTCAAGAGAGATGCAGGGTTTGGTAACTTTGAGTTTCTTTGGAGAGGATTTTTGAGGAGTATCAACCATGAGTCGTTTTCCACGCTTTTTGCCAGAACCGATGGAGACGAAGGAGGCAGATTCGCTGTGCTGAGACATGGTGGCAGAGTCAGAGTTTTCAAGATTAATGGGAGACCCAGGAGAACAGTTTTTGGAGCGGTTTCGAGAACTTTTCCTCATAGAAGGGATTATAGGCTTTTGAGTTTTACCCATTGAAGAGAGGAAGAGGCAGACAAGTAGTTGCACGGAGAGAGAGAAGATGGGGTGAGCAAGTGGGGTTTTTATGGAGATGTGGAGGAGGAAAGACGTGACTGAAAAGGTGAAAGGACGAGGGCTGTCTGCGAGTGAATCGAGGTGACACTTTTACACACGCAAAACGAGCAGTAATAATTAGAGAAGTTTAGGGATATGCATTAGTTAAATAAATGCCTTTTAAAGATGTTCATATATGCAAGAATGAGACATAATTAATTTAGAGATGTAGGATCCTCTACTACTCCTAATCTTTCACGAAGTTCACAGAAATATTCTTCATGCAAAGGTTTAGTAAAGATATCAGCAAGCTGATTTTCAGTAGTCACAAAAGAGAT
The DNA here is from genome assembly GCA_037355625.1 of Petunia x hybrida. Lineage (NCBI taxonomy): Eukaryota > Viridiplantae > Streptophyta > Magnoliopsida > Solanales > Solanaceae > Petunia > Petunia x hybrida. Next base: position 2,026,685 of record JBBBVM010000465.1, read on the forward strand.
TTTAATGTTACCACATAGAACATGATCCCTAATAAAGTGATGCTTAATTTCTATATGTTTAGCTCTAGAATGATGCACTGGATTTTTAGAGAGACAAATAGCACTAGAATTATCAGAAAAAATGGACATAGGAGTAGGATTAATATCATAATCATTGAGTTGATAAGACATCCAAAGAAGTTGAGTGCAGCAATGTATTCCGCCTCAGTAGTAGATAAGGATACTGAGCCTTGTTTTTTGCTATGCCAAGAGATGAGGGATTGTCCCAAAAATTGACAAGTCCCACCAGTGCTTTTACGATCATCTTTATCACCTGCAAAATCAGCATCTGAGTATCCTTGAAGATGAAAATTAATAGTACGTGGATACCAAAGCCCATAGGAAATAGTGCCAGAGAGATATCGCATAATACGTTTAACTGCAGTTAGATGTGATTCCTTAGGTTCAGATTGATATCTAGCACATTTGCATACACTAAACATTATATCTGGTCGACTAGCAGTCAGATAGAGTAGTGAACCAATCATACCTCGATAGGTGGTCTCATCTATATTTTTACCTTTGCAGTCTTTATCAAGATTTGTTGAGGGACTCATAGGAGTTTTCATGATCTTGGCATTATGCATACCAAATTTTGCAAGTAATTCTTTGGTGTACTTAGATTGATTAATGAAGATTCCTTTATCGTATTGTTTGATTTTAAGTCCAAGAAAGAAGGTGAGTTCTCCCATGAGACTCATTTCAAACTCATTCTGCATTGTCTCAGCAAATTCCTTGCACAAGGAGGGATTAGTACTACCAAATATAATATCGTCGACATAAATTTGAATGAGAAGATTTCCAACAGATGATCTCTTAATGAATAAAGTAGTATCAATTTTTCCTCGACTAAAACCATGATTTAAAAGAAAAGTGCTTAACCGATCATACCATACTCTTGGAGCTTGCTTCAAGCCGTATAGAGCTTTGGTCAACTCAAAAACATGCGAGGGAAATTTCAAGTTTTCAAACCCGGGAGGTTGTTTAACATATACCTCTTCTTTGATGAAACCATTTAAAAATGCACTTTTGACATCCATTTGAAATAGTTTAAAACCTTTGAATGATGCATAAGCAAGTAGCATGCGGATAGATTCTAACCTTGCAACTGGAGCGAATGTTTTATCATAGTCTAGACCTTCTTGTTGCGAGTAGCCTTGAGCCACAAGTCGAGCCTTGTTTCTAGTGACTTCTCCATCTTCATTAAGCTTATTTCTGAAGACCCAGTTTGTACCTTTGATAGATGCATTTTGGGGTTTAGGAACAAGAGTCCATACCTGATTCTTGTCGAATTGAGTCAATTCCTCCTTCATAGCTTTTACCCAGCATTCATCATTGAGAGCTTCATCGATCTTCTTAGGTTCAATTTGTGAAATGAGAGCAACGTCTGCATTCTGTTTGGAAGAGCCTCTAGTTTTCATTCCCTCAAGTGGATTTCCTATAATAAATTTATGAGGATATCCAGGTTCGCCTTTCCACTCATTTGGAACCACTGAAGAGAGATTATCAGTTGACTCAATCTGAGTTTCTGAGGCTAACTTAGATACTTCATTAGTCGACTTGATTTCAGCGGCTGAGGATGAACTTCCTGTGCTTAATAATTCTATATCTGCATTTTCATCTTTCTCAAGAATCTGATTAGTGTTAACAAATACGACATGCATGGATTCTTCTACAGATAAAGTGCGTTTATTGAAAATTCTGTATGAACGACTGGAATTAGAATAGCCAAGAAAAATACCTTCATCGCTTCTGGGATCGAACTTACCAAGATTGTCCTTTCCATTATTATGGATAAAGCATTTACAACCAAACGGATGAAAGTAGCTAATGTTAGGACGTTTACCTTTCCAGAGTTCATATGGTGTTTTCTTAAGAATGGGACGGATAAAACATCTGTTGAGAATGTGACAAGTTGTGCTAACTGCTTCTGCCCAAAACTTGTTGGGTAGAGATTGATCCAAAAGCATTGTTCTAGCCATATCTTGTAAAGTCCTGTTCTTATGCTCCACGACACCATTTTGCTGAGGAGTCCTGGGAGAAGAAAAACTATGCGAGATACCTTGTTCATTGCAGAAAGATTCAAAAGCTTTGCTTTCAAATTCTCCACCATGGTCGCTTCTGATAGAAGAAATGAAGTAACCCTTTTCTCTCTGAACCTTTTTACAAAAATACTCAAAATTCTTTTGAGCTTCATCTTTATGAGACAGAAAAATGACCCAAGTAAAACGTGAGTAATCATCTACAATAAAAAAAGCGTACCTTTTTCCACCAATGCTAGCAGTTTTAGTGGGACCAAACAAATCCATCTGCAGTAATTGAAGTGGCATGGTAGTATTAACAATGTCTTTAACTTTAAAAGATGACCTAGTTTGCTTTCCTAGTTGACATGCATCACATACATGGTCCTTTAAGAATTTTAATTTAGGAAGACCAATGACTAGTTCCTTTTGAGATAGTTTTAGAATAAGATGCATACTAGCATGTCCCAATTTTCTATGCCATAGCCATGGATCTGAGGAAACAGAGGTTAAACAGATATATTCATGAGAGGATGAGACATTGTCTAGTTTATATATATTGTTATCTCTGGAGCCTGTGAGAATTTCATTACCTAATGAATCAGATATAATGCACTTAGCTGCTTCAAACTTAACTTGATATCCAGAGTCACATAGTTGACTAATACTGAGAAGATTATGCTTTAGACCACTTACCAGCAGTACCTCATTCATGTAGCAAGATTGGTTTAAAAGACTTTCCCAATGCCGATGACAATACCTTTCCCATTATCACCAAACTTGACCAGTCCACCGTTTATGCTTGTGACTGATTTGAACCAGCATTTGTCACCTGTCATGTGTCTGGAACACCCGCTGTCTAGAATCCATTTACCTTTGCACGCTCCTTTGGGTAGGTGTTCCTGCAAATAAACAGTACTACTGATGTTTTGGTACCCAAACTGTCTTGGGTCCTTCATGGTTAGTAACATAGGTCTTTAATGAAATTTTAGGAATCCATTTCCATTTCCTAGTGTCAGCTTTTCTGAAACTACATCTGGCATTTGTGTGTCCGAGATTTCCACAATAGTAACAAGTAATAGGAGGTTTAGTTGTAGATGCAGTTTTAGTCGACTCACTACTAGTAAATCGCAAGCTTCCAGGAATAGCCTCAATGGAGGCTGGGGATAAGGGGGTTATGTTGGATCTGATAGAACTTTGACTTGTGGATTTATTTATACTATTCAGTTGAAATTTTAGATCCTGAACTTCTTGTTCAAAGAAATCACGTTCTAATTCACATACTTCAAATTTGGTTTTCCAAATTTCACCATCCCTTTTTACTTTAGAAGGTTCTCTTAGAATATTTTCCATTTCTTCCAGAGCGGAGTCTAAATCTTCTTGAACAAGATTGCAATTTTCACAGTTGTAATTACGTACCTTGCTGGATTCTGCATCAGCCATGAAACATATATTGGCTTCTTCTTCATTTTCAGATCCTTCTTCGTCGCTCCATGCAGATAGGGCCTTCTTTTTGTTTTTGAATTGCTTCTTCTTTGCCTCATTACAGTTGGCTGCAATATGACCATATTTGCCACACTCGAAACATCGTCCATCGTTCTTGTCTTGATCATTGCTGGAAGAGTTTCTTCTAGAATTAAATCTGGTTCTTCCTCTTTGTCTGTTTCTTCTCAGCAGATTTCCAATGTTCTTTGACATTAAGGCCCATTCTTCTGCAAGATCATCATTGTCGCTTGGAGGGTCTGTATTTTCAGCATTAAAAGCGACTTCTTTCTTCTTTTCAGAGATTTGAGAACTTCTTTGAAGATGAGTCTTTTCAAAGGCAATGAGGTCACCACGAAGCTCATCATAGGATAGAGAATTCAAATCTCCTCCTTCAATATTGATCACCTTGGGTTTCCATATGACAGGTAAGCTACGAAGAATTTTCCTGACCTGTTCTCCACTGGTGTATACTTTCCCAAGGGATTTTAGTTCTCCTATGACCTTACTGAATCTAGCAAACATGTCTTCAATGGTTTCTCCATCTTTCATTTGAAACAGTTCGTACTCATGAACTAGAAGGTTAATTCTAGTTTCCTTAACTTTGTTTGTACCTTCATAAGTGACAACAAGTTTGTCCCACATTTCTTTGGCTGTTTCACAGCTAGAGATCTTCTCATATTCCTCTCCACTTATAGCATTGTATAAGAGGTTTTGAGCCTTTGAGTTCAGTTGTATGACTTCTCTTTGCTTATCATTGTAGTCATCAATATCGAGGGGGATCTTAGTAGCTTCTCCTTCTGGTTTCTTGTTTTTGTCTGGAGGAATGTCGTAGGGACCCTTGGTAATTACTCGCCAAACTTTAAAGTCAATGGACTTGACAAATGTTTCCATTCTCACTTTTCAATGACTAAAGTGTTGTCCATTGAAATATGGAGGACGAGCAATAGAGGTTCCTTCTTGAAGTAGTGCTCCTGTAACAATATGCCCAGACATGATCTTTTCTCACTTGCTGCAAAGCAAAAAATAAGAGATATGTGAGACCTGCTGTGATACCAATTGAAGATGTAAGAGGGGTGAATTATATTTTTTAATTCTTTCCCAGATTCAGTCGACTTAATGAATCGACTAGATTTCAATCAGTGATAACAGAATAATGTAAATGCAGAAAAGTAAGAATACAACATATTTTTATACTGGTTCAGAACCAAAAATGGTTCCTAGTCCAGTCCCCTTGGGTCACAAGGGAGTTTTCTCTTCAGCTCTTTAAGATCTTTCAAAGTACAGAATGATGGTTTTTCTTCGTTCACCAACAACGATACATAGTATGGTTTTGTTCCTTCGCTCACCACAAACGATGCTCAGTTGGTTACTCACTTAACCAACTCACTCGACACTAACCTTACTTTCCCTCTGAACTCTCTTTTCTTTTTCTTGGACAGTAGTAAACTCTAAAGATTACAATGTTTTCAAGATTTCAAAAGAGAATGTTAGAAAGCTTAAGGTTGCGTACGGAGACTGCCTGCAGCTTTGGATATATATAGTATCAGGGTTATCTTCATGTGAACACAGGGAATGTCTTGAGGATCCTTGATTGATATGATGGAGATATTTTCCTTAACAGAAGAGAATCTTGACCCAAGGGATTTGATCCCCAGAAAGGTAATGATTGATCCTTTCTGGAAATAAGGTAAGAGCCATAAAAGATCCTGATTTTTCTCTAATCACGTGATATGTGAAATTAACTTCAATCACAGAGGCCTGAAAGTCAGCGACTCCAAGATCCTTCCAAATTTAGCCGACTGAATCCTTTTTGTTCCTGTCATGAAATGCAACAGTTGTTAAGTTAGCTGCTCATGAAATTTAACCATATTGTAATCATCAAAATTGGAGTTATCACTATCGGTATTACCAAGTAGGCTCATTGGAGATGTTTGGATCAACCCCTCCGCCACAATCTGAATGTACACCCTACCACCCTAGATCCTTTTATGTTGTGTCGAAGTGAGCTGCCCATTGGTACACGGTCAATTACCGTGAAACCTACAAGATCGTCACCTACAATGCCATTTTATTTAATCATGAATCCCTCATGGGGGTGAGAACTTTTTTACCCAGATGATCACTAAGGCCCCTTGATGGATCATGACCGAGCTCCAGAGCAAGCTCCTCTAAGTTAAGAAGGCCTTAAGGACTGGGGTCTCACCGGAGACTATGTCGAAACGATGTGGTTGATGTTGCAGCAAGACAAGTAGGACGACTTCGTGCTGGCCATAGAGGAGTCCCACACGGTTGAGTTGTTGAAGTGGCCTTTTGAAATATGGGATTGAAGTGGAGTGATCATGTGGTTATTGACCAGAAGTACTTTCGGCCTACAGAAGTTGATAATCTAAAGAGATTCAAGTAAGGCGAGGAAGGTTTTGGTTGAAACTTGAAAGCCCAAAATTGGGTTCTAAGAGCTGGTCAAGAAGATGGTGGATGAGGACATGGCGTAGGCGAGAAAGGAGAAGGTTCTAATTGATGCCGGTTACATGCAGAAGTAGAAGGGAGAAGATGTTACATGCAAGGAGAACTAGCATGTTGGAGTTTGTCGGAACAAAGTGTGAGTTGTGTCAACTACAAAAATATGCCTTTTGCTTATTAATGTGCCTGCAAGTTAGGTTTAGCTGAAGCATTTATTTGCTGGATTGAATGGGTGGGAAATGCAAATAGACTTGAGAAAAAAAGGGTAAGTCGAGGAGTTGCGAGAAAAGCGTGGTTGTGTTGAAGAAGCCGAGTGCAAGAGAATGATGTTTACTTCCTAGGTTTCCTCTTTAATTATTCGATTTTGGATAATTATTATAAAAAATATTTTTTATAAGGAAAAATGTTCAAGAGAGATCTTATTGGAGGGCGGCTCATGAGATGTGAATTTATACAAGAAATCTTTTAGGTGTAGTTTAGCTAATGGTTTTCTTTACATAATCCTTGTTATCCCTTTATTTTCTCTCTTTCTTTTTTTCAACAATCTTTGTATTTCTCCATAATCCTTGTAAATATGAATGAACATTGTTAAACTCTATCCACTCTACAAAAAATAAACTAACATCTAGGCAACTAAACGAGTTTAAATTCCAGCACTCATAAAGGCCTCATCGACTTGGCACTTCCCATGAATTTGCAAGATATTCATGTTTCAAGTAGAACAACTTCACTCTCATGAGAGAGCAGAAAGTTTTGAAGCATCTTATGAATACTAAGAATTCGAATCAAAAAAGTCAGACTTCACTTTATTGTACTGGGTAAATTCTAATGACCATACGTAAAACTAATGTAAAAAAAAAAAAAAAAAAAAAAAAAAAAGGTAAAATCAACAAAAGAACATGCTATGTCAACTGTGAGCAAATGGTCTATATTCAAAGCAAGCTAGAAAAATTAAAGCATAAGAAATTTTTACTTGAATTTGGACGAATATATAAGAGACAATATCAGACAAGAAAAAAATTGTTTTGGTCAAGTACTGTGAGCCACGTTGGTGCGATACGGACGAGAATCGTTTTTAATCATACAGTTTTTCGACAGTCATCTATATCTAAAAACCAAGAAAGATATAATAGATATTTAAGTTATATATGACGATATTTTATAACGATAAAATAGATATTTAAATTATATATAACGATATGAAGTTTAATTAACTCAATATACCTTGTGGATGTAAACCATAATTGAATGAGGGAGGCCATCCTGAGTTAAGATTGGGTATATAGCTGCACCAAGTGCTGTTTGATTGCTGATTTGTACAAAACCAGGGCAAGTAAGATCAAAAGAACCTGTTTCTCTTGAGCCATCAGCCTACCATTCATTGGAAAATCATTAGTCTTATGTGAATTGGTGAATTGTCAATATGGTAAATAAACTTGTCAAAGTAGTATATAATGTTGAACATCTGAACTCTGTAAAGCAGAGCAACAAAGTAATTTAAACTATCATGATTGAGAAATGAAGATAAGACAAAAATTCTTACGGTCCAATAAGTGAAATATCGTGTTTGCCTATCACCATAATCCTTGGATTTATCTAGATGATTCAATCAACAAGTTAGTGACATGATGTACAGGAGCAGTAAATAAAGCACAACACAAAGTATAATTCTCCTTATCAAAGAGCAAAACTCAATGAGAAGTTGAGGAGAAAAAAAGTAATTAAGATATGAAGCTGGGATATATATTTATATATACACTAACATTAGATTTTGACGCCTTAGCATTTGATGCACTGGACTCTAGCTTGGTGTCATCTGAGTGAAGTAAATGATTACTTTTAACTCTCTAAATATGTGAATAAGTAAACCTTTTTTTATAACAATTTATTTATCTTTTATATATATATGCTGACATGGAAAATATTTTAATTATGATAAGTGAACTTTGTAACCTATTTTACTAGGTAACATGTCTTATTTTCATATAATTATTCATTTTTTATATTCATTTTTTATACACGGTTACCTTGTAAGTATCATTTATAATTTACATGATAGTGTAAATGGACGTGTACATAAGTTAGAGTTTTTCTACGATTGTCCAAAGGTCAGCTGGGATACAAATTGAACAAACCTTGGATAGTGTTGTTCTTCAAAGCAGGATGATACAAAGCTGGCTGCTTCAAAATGCCAACGCAGTCAATGACATCTCCATCTCCACTCTAAGAAAAGGTCAAAGGAAGAGAAAGCAAAATTAAATAAGAAGAAAAGCTAAGATCAAATATTCACTTTGGTGTGTAGACAGAACAATATTGTGCAAAAAAATGTGTGTGGTGATTTAACTACTCGAGAAGGGAAAAACAAATGGCAAACCATCAATTCATCCCTTTATGTTAGGATCGTGATCCGAGTAGAGACAATAACAAGGATATCGAAAGTTGATAATAACGACAACTAAAATAAATAAAGGAGACACAAAATACACGTGGTTCAGTCAGAATGACCTAATCCACGGGCGAAGAGGAACAATTTCACACAAGTGTTTCCCAACACACAAATCTCTTATACAAAATACTCGCTATAAAAGTAGAAGAGTAAACAAAGAGAAACTCTCAATTTTTGGTGTGTTAGAAGTGAAAGGCAAGAGCTCCTTTTATAGGAGCAATATAAGTGACTTCCAAGCTTTCTACATGTGAAGAAATAAATTTCCTCCACAAAGTTGCAAACTTTGGCTCCAATAAACAAAAGGCACATGCCTATAATAAATAGGATGGGCCCCCACCAAGTTGGCAACAAAACAAAGGCCATTTTACAAATCTCCACCTTGGACTTATTTTGTTGATATAACAAACTTTGCTCCATCTTCTCCACAATAATCTCAAAACACATATATCACAAATTTGTGATATCAGAATCAGACAATTCTGATGTCGATATTGTAGCAACACCTGTAACAGTGGATCCCAATAAAGTATACAATGTACCAGACTTGTGTGCCGTCATAATCACACGAACACCACGAGAAACTTTCAAAACTCCACCTTCTCCTGTGTATCTACACCCAAGAGATTCTAGGGTGCCCAAAGAGATGAGATTTTTCTTCAACTCAAGAACATATTTAACATTAGTGAGAGTTCTCACTACACCATCATGCGATTCGAACTGTACTTTTGCCAATAACTCTACAAAAGGTATTGTTGTCCATCTGGACAACTCCACATTCAACTGGATCATATGTAGAAAACAAGTCCTTGTTGGGACACATATGACTCGAACAACAGGAATCTAAAATCTACTCATTGTTAGATCTTGAAGAATTTTCAATTGCTAAAAATATAGATCCATCAATCTCATCAGTAGCTACACTAGCTTCTGCGGTGTCACTATTTTCCTGATGATTTTTCTTATGCTTATCTTTATTTTTCAACTTCAAGCATCCAGACATAATGTGACCCTTTTGATGACAATAATTGCACACAAAATTATTATATTTGGACTTGGAGTCAAATCTACCCTTAACAAACAAGCCTAAAGCTTGATTTTCACTACTTTCCCCTGTAATATCTCTATCTATCTGTTCTTTTAATTTCAACATAGATTTAATTCTTCTGTAAGAGATAATTTCTTTTCCATAGAGAATAGCATCTCTAAAATGTTTAAATGACTGGGGTAAAGAGCATATTAAAAAAAGGGCTTGATCCTCTTCATCGATCTTAACTTCAATATTATTCAAATCCATAAGAATGGAATCAAATGTGTCAAGATGTGAGAGTATAGAAGTACCTTTATCCATACGAAGCATTTAACGCTTTTCCTTTAAATATAATTTATTTTCCATTGTCCTCTTCATATACAGGGCCTTCAACTTTTTCCACGTGCCTTTAGCAGTGGTTTCAGAAGCTACTTCACGCAAAATCTCATCAGAGAGATTTAATATAATACTTGATTTAGCCTTTTTATCAAGGCTAGCAAATTTCTCCTCCGTCATTTTTTCAGATTTATTCTCCTTTCCTCCCAATGCTATATCAAGGCCATTCTGATTGAGGATAACTTCCATTTTTAGTTGCCACATTGCGAAGTTTGAACTACGATCAAATTTCTAAACATAAACTTTTGTTACCATCATCTTGGCTATTGATAAGTAACCCGATTTGATCCGGCTCTGATACCAATTTGTTAGGATCGTGATCCGAATTAGTGCGGAATATGATAAAGCAGTGTTATAGAGACAATAACAAGGATATCGAAAGTTGATAATAACGACAACTAAAATAAATAAAGGAGATACAAAATATACGTGGTTTAGTCAGAATGACCTAATCCACGGGCGAAAAGGAACAATTTTACTACACCAACAAATACAAAATAGAGAGTACAAAATTAGAGACCAAATACCCAAGAAAGAATAACCTCACAATTCACTCACAAAAAGGTTCACACAAGTGTTTCCCAACACACAAATCTCTTATACAAAATACTCTCTATAAAAGTAGAAGAGTAAACAAAGAGAAACTCTCAATTTTTGGTGTGTTAGAAGTGAAAGACAAGAGCTCCTTTTATAGGAGCAATGTACATGGCCTCCAAGCTTTCTACGGGAGAAGAAAAGGTGGGTTATGTGCACCTCTCGCCCAGTGGGAAGTAATGAGGCTAGTCTCCCCCCTCCCCCCTGAATGAAGAAGTAGTGGGGCCCCCTTCCCGCGTATGCGCCTTTATTTAGATTCTTTCTATTTTTGAATTACCAATGGAGAATCTTTCTAAAAAAATCTCTCTGGCAAAACGCAATTCGTCGAGTTCAATTCGAGGGTCCTTTTAAGTAGATGACTCGTCGGGCGGTCGGAGCGGGACTTCTTTGGGAAAAAGAACTTGAATAAGTTTGTTTTTCCTCCACAAAATTGTAAATTTTGGCTCCAAGAAACAAAAGGCACATGCCTATAATAAATAGGATGGGCCTTTACCAAGTTGGCAACAAAACAAAGGCCATTTTACACTTTATTTTTGAAAGAAGATATCAGAAGAACAATTTTTCAAACTAAAATGTGCATAAAGATATACACCCATTTTATATACCTGAATACTTTTAATTGCAAGACATTTTCTTGGAATGAGTGTAAGATACCACTTGCTGGTATGGCTTGGATGATCGTGTTCTTGGCTTCAAATAGAAATTAAAGTTGGATGAGAAGTACAGAGAATTTGGTACTAGAGGATAGGTACGAAAAGGAGAAGAAGATGGATGGTAGCTAGGTTGATCATACAAATAGCAATCAAGCTTGAACATGAGAGATAGGTTTTTCAACCTATGCAATTTAAATCATGAAAAGAAAGTGAGAAAGATTTATAGTTTGCATAGTATACGGCTAAATTTCTCATATTGTTTATTCTTGAAATTGTTGTCATTGCAAATAACGTCTAACAGTCCTATGTTTGTCATGTATAAGCAGAACACTTAATTTGGTTTAGCCCACTGACAAGAACATGTATCTAAAGTTTTCTACAACTCAGCTTTGAAGATGTTTCCCTGCATGGATGCCTGCACCATTTAGATACTCAATTTTGAATCATTAAAAATAGGGAGAGGAAAGGACCTTGAACTTTAGGAGTTGAGAGTTCATTAATTTTCTGCAAGATTAATATTACTGTATCATTTCTCTTTTTAAGCTGTATTGTTCCTTAAAAATCTTAAGTACTAAAGACATACAAGACTGAATAAATAACCAAGCAAGCATTATTACCGAAAAAAAAAACATATGTATTACTGAATATTTGTGTGTTTGTAGTTTCTACAACTTAATTACAGCATTTAGCAGCAAGTTGAGAAATCTCAAGACTCTTTATCGTTGTTACTGCACATCCTGTCCTCAAATTTTGTTCTCTCTAGGAGATGCTGAAGGGAGACATAACAGTTCTCAGACACATTATGAATTTATCATCACTGTTAAGTAGGGATATTCATGGTCGGTTTGAGTCGGTTTTCCTCTAAAAGAAAATTAAACTATTTAATTTAATTTTTCAAATATTTAAACCACAATCAAATCAATTAAGTCTATTTTTTACTTGTTCGGTTTATGTTGATTATTTCGGTTTGTTCGATTTTTTTGTTGGTTTCGTATCCTCTAAATATGTGACACACTTCTAAAGATCAAGCACATATTCTACCGACTATATTCCACCATGACACACCAAAGCCAAGTATCAAACTTCTTACAATGATTTTTCGTGCTTGAAAAATTGAAGAGATATCAATTGTCGAGATATCTCTTGAAGATATTTTATTAACCAACAACGAAAGACTACAAGATAAGTTATTTTTAACATGTAATTTGTTTGACTTATCAAAATAAATACTAGAACACAAACTAGAATACAAAGCAAAATCTATAAAGATAAGGAACTAGACTAGAATTCAAGAGTGAAAAAAATTAACATATGGTGTAAATTCATACAAATATATATAGAAAACACAAAATTATATATGACATTATAATTTTTAAGTAGGTATACATCTAATCGGTTTGATTCGATTACTTTTTGCTTAAAATCAAAATGAAATCAGATTTTGTCGGATTTTAAAATTAAAAACCAAACTAAAGAGTTTATAACAAAATTGAAGTTTAAATACATTAAGCATAACGATATCAGTAAAGACTATCAAACTTAAAGAGAACCAAAACTATAATATGCCAAAATTTATTCTACTGATGGATGTATAATGAAGTAAAACATTATTAGAGTGCAATTCATGTCTAAGTTGTCCAACAATTCTCATTAAAGCAAAATCAAAATTGCCGATAAACTCCCACAAAATTCCATACTACTCTATCTTTGCGGCATTTTTTTGGTAGAAGATGGACTAGCCCACTTCGACTATCACGTGCTTGTTACTTCCCACCAACACAGATAAACATAACTCTTTTTTGTGTTATTCAAGGGCATATTGGATTCCTTCCGGGCCCTCCAAAATGGAATTCAGGTTCTTCAACATAATCACCTAAGTACTGAGTCCGATAACAATCATATTCCTCTGAATATGCATCTACATATGATGGAAATTTCAATTCCATTGAATTATCAAGAATCCTCATTCTTTTCATAGTCCCTGTATTTGCGAATATGAACACTGGAAAATTCCCACTCCCCATCTGTGTTTTTGTATGAGGATGTGTATCCCCTACTTTGGTGCTATAAACTTCACCACCCCATTGAACTGTTTGTGCATGATATTCTAGCCCACCTTCAAAGATCTCTGATGGCCAATACCCTATGTTTATTTTTTCCCCATATTGTAGCCACCAGTTGCTAGTATTTAAATCCTAATAAAAGTAAAGTTCAGTTAGTTTAATACACGATAAAATTAAGGTTGTAAGATCTAATGTTTTACCGGGTAAAGTTCAATGATACTAAAACTAATGTAAAAAAGGATAAAGTATGAAATCAATGAAAACACATAAGACGTCTTTACTTGAATTTGAAATGCATATATAGTCAGACAAAGAAAAAGATTGCTTTGCTCAAATATTGTGAGCCTCACAGGGACATAGTTATCCCAAGAATTAAATCGTTTTTATTCGTAACACGATTCCGCATGTAAGTTATATAGTGACAATATAAAAAAATTTTATAAGTGCAGTTTAATTGTACCTTGTAGATGTAAACCGTAATTGAATATGGGAGACCATTTTGGGTTGAGATTGGGTATATAGCTGCCCCAAGTGCTATCTCATTGCTGGTTTGGACAAAACCAGGGCAAGTAAGGTCAAAACAACCTGTTTCTCTTGAGCCATCACCCTATCATTGGAATATTCAAAACACAAGCTTTAGCATGAAAGAGTTATTTCATTTTGGCATCCTTTCCGAACAATATTTATTTCGCCTTCAATAAACCTTCAGCTTTCCTTTACTTATTAGATTACAAGTATTATGGTTATTTGTTAGGAGTACTGTATGTGTGAAGACCAAAGCCCCAAAAGTCGATATACTATGATAACATTGTTCAACATGATATTTATATGACTTCTATCAAATATGAGTACCAGCTAGCCTAACAAGGCTAGAGTTTGATGCAAATTCAGAATTTAGAGGCAATGGACCTCGACACATGCGCACATCAATTTCATGCTCGCACTCACACACATGTTAGAGATAGATACATTGAGTTCATGCATACGTACATGTACATGTCTTAGCTACATGCAGTGAATATTTGTCGAACTCACTAAGTCTAGTCTAACCAAGTCTAGACATATTCTAGCCCCACTTCCCTCAAATAAAGAGAACTAAAGAGACTATACGATCACCACCTTTTCATTAAGAAAAGGTGAATTGTCTTGCATAGCAATGTGGTAAATAATCTTGTCAAAAAGTAGTAATATTTTGCTGAAATTTAGAGTTATCTCAAGCAGAACAAGAAAAACAATTTAAACAATCTTGGTAAGAAATAAAGATAGAAAAAATTACTTACGGTCCAATAAGTGAAAAATCGTGTTTTCCTATCTCCGTAAACCCTTGGATTTACCTAGATGTTTCAATCAAGTAGTAAATAAAAGCACAACACAAAGTATAATTCTCCTTATCAAAGAGCAAAATTCAATGTGTATGTTGACGAGAAAAATAAAAGATACAATGGTAGTTTAGATATACTAACAGCCCATCCAGATTCAATGGCTTGATAGTCATAGTAAGCTCCACTGATAAGAGAAACTCGAGAAGTGCTATACTCATCATCTCCTTCAACATGAGGATTCCAAGTTATCATGTCTGCTTTTCCTCCTATGTATCTAAGTCCTTCTGTATGCAGTATAGCCAGCTTAATTCAGGTGATCAACAGATGGAATAAAAAAGAGTAGGGTCAGCCATTAGGAAACGAATGGACTTAATTAAGTTCTATGCATTATCAGATATATTTGCACACAAGTTTGTCACTTAAAATGGAATAGTACTACAAATTTCTTTCATGATAAATATATCACAGAAGTACATAATTAATAATGACTAACACACGACAGCAGAATAGCTAAGCATTTGGAAGGGGTTTTAATAATTGAGACCTCTTCATAATAAAAGTTGTATTGCGCAAATAACGGGGTAAAATTAATCTTTGTTGTATAAATATGAATTGTTGAATCTCCTAGACAACAAAAAAAGTTTAATGTTGTAGCAAAGGTGGTTATAAAATTACTATAGTATTGCAGATTTTCGTCTCCGAAGTAATTTTTTTTTCCTTTTTGTATTTACATCCTACTTAAAATTTCCAATATGTCATTAATACAGGTTAAACTACATTAATAGAGTAAAATTATTTCATCGTTGATAGATATAACTTAAATGCCAAAAAATATTACACACGGAATATATGAATGTTCTTTTTTCTTTTTTAGGGTGGGTTGGGAGGAAGGTACTCACTGAGTGGTTCATCTGAGAAAGATGGATATCCTTCTTGTTCTTCAATCCTTTATCCCGATGAAAGAAGCTAGGCTTCTTATTCTCATTCTTTCGTGATCTACGGATTGGAATAGTGCCTTTTGGACAACTTCCACTTCTCTGCCATATTTGTGTTGTCACAGACTTGTAGGATTCTTGGTTTGATTTTGTTGTGGGAAAATTCTCCATCACTGGATTATAGCTTGGTGTCATCTGATCAGTGAAGCAAATGGTTTAATTTCGATTACTAGATCTCCAGTTGTATATGTGAATGTACTAAAACTTTTTCTATAACAGTTTTAACCTTACATATACTGACAATATAAATAATTAATTATCTGTCTTATTGTTCAGGTTACTACACAGTCACTTTATGGATCGTCACATGTAATTGTCATGAAAGTTAGTTTTCACTATCAGTTGAACTCTTGTCAACAGTTGATATAGATTGAAACAAACCTGGATTTTGTGATTCCTCAAGGCAGGATGATACAAAGCTGGCTGCTTTAAAATGTCAATGCAGTCGATAACATCTCCATCTTTACTCTAGCAAAAGTCAAATTAAGGAAGAGAAACAAGAAGAATATATCAAGTAACACTGAGTAAATACAAAGAAAATTTTCAATATGAAATGACAATTGTGTAGTAAAAAGAAAATGGTAATGGTGATTTAACTACTCGACAAATTAAAGGAAATATTATTTCTACTACTAATACTTGATACTCAGAAAGTCGATCGTAGTGAACTAGGTGAGAGAAAAAATAAAACAAATGGCACACGAGGAATTAAAGAAAGAAGATTTCAGAAGATTTTTTTTTTTTCAAACTATAGTACATAAAAAATGCACTTCCATATCTACCTGAATGCTTTTCACTGCAAGACCATTATCTCCCCTAGCATATGGTGCAAGACTTGTTTCGAGTAACAATATCAGTATCAATTTGAATGCCATTAAGCTAACGAAAAGCCCAATCAAAATCTTTTCAGTTGAATTGGTGGTGGGTTGAGCGAACATAATGACTACGCTGGTGGAGAATTAAGAACTCCTTGATAAATCTTGTCTCTGTATATAAGTGTTGCTGTTGCATGATAGCAGGTTTAAACTAATGATCTCTGTATTGATTGCATGACTTACCTACCATTCATTCAAATCACAAAATAGTTATTTTCATTGCATTACTTGTTTTTCCGTACAGTCTTGCATTGTCAGTCTGTTAGACAAAGTATGGAAGGCTAAGTTTGTTTGAGACTTTGTTTAGTAGTAGTACTATATTATACGTCTGGCACCTTTTTTTGTGCAGTACCATACAAGAACATAAGCTTCTTTAATTTAGTCCTAATTAAGAAATTACTAGTCACTTTCGTTAGATATTAATAACATCACGTCTCTTTGCATCAAAAATTTGATACCAAAAAGCATAAGAAGGAAAATCAATAAAATTAGTTGCGCACCCAACTGTTTAATTAGGACTAAACATATTGGCTAACCATGTGGCTGGTAATTGGTTCGATCAAGTTTGACGGAGCTATGTATTGACGAAGGGTTCAATTTGTTAAAAAATTGCACTGCGTAAGTTAGGTAAAAATCTCATACACATATTATTGAATTCTTTTGACATAAGGGGATACACTAGTATTATGGTAAAGGGGGTTCAACAATTTTCGTAGTTCACAAGTTCAAATCTAAAGTATATATTTGTCGCTCCAAACGCACACGCAAGTATACGCGGTCGATCAAGTAATAAAGTGATAAGAAAGTATCGTTCCCACGAGGACTATTGATTAACTATTAACTAGACAAACTTCAATTCAAGTATTGTTCAAGAGAGTTTAACCAGATTTCAAGTTGTGTTTAATTAACTAATTAACTAAAAGTAATAGAAGTAAATGGAATGCAAGACAATTCAAGAATTCTAGATATCAGTGAGAGGAAATATTCCAGGATTATGGGACGATCACCAATCCAGTTGCACTCATCCGCTAGTTGAATTAATTTTACTTATCTGAGTTGCTAATCACAGGGTTAATTATACTCACAGAGCTCTTTCGATACCCTGCTCGCCTATTCAAGCCAACCTAACGCCTATATGTCTATGGAATTAGAATTAACAAAAATGCATGTGTTTCTCCTGTAAACGGATTAAGCGTGACTGTTAGGTATATTTCTATCCTAACCGCGTAACCATTCCCCGATGCCCGGGTTCAAGAACACGCTTTATTTAATTCTATTGCAACCTACGGTTTCCACTTTCGAGTTCAACCTTAGGTTCATGGATAATACTCAACAACTGGCCAGGAAATTAAGTAATTCAGAGCAGAATTAAATAAACAACTCTATCTGATAAATGTAATAGAACTCAACCAACTTCAGAGTACAACTTTCATGGTTAACCCATAACCCTAGAATAATAGAGTTTAGCTACTCATAGACAAGTTAGCTTTCTCACAAAATAATCTAGAATTCATGAAACAATAAAGAGGGAAGAAGAATTACAACTCAATTGATGAATCTTAGTTCTCTAGCCTCTACTATGGTTCTTGCCTCCAAAAATACGTAATGGAATAAGAAATAGCGTTACAAGGGTTTTAATCCTAGGAAATATGCCTATTCCCACGTTTTTAGCTAGTCCTGGCAGCTCTGGGACTAGTTTACAGCGCATACACCGGAGCATGCCAAGCATCCGTGGCTGTATGCGCTCCTTTTCCCAATTTCTTCACTATTTGCACTCTTCCCGGACCATACAGCCTAGCATGCCAAGCATCCATGGCTGTATCCATTGCTTCTTCCTTGTTCTTGTACGAATCAAGCTCCAATTTCCTTCAATTTTCTCCTAAAACATCCAAACACCTCAAGTTAGTATTTTACTTTAAATCTCACATTGTTGGGCACATAATACGCTGAAAATAACTCAAAAGATATAAGAAATCAATGCCGAGACATAAGATATACGCCCAACATCAACACCCCACACTTAAACTTTGTTCGTCCCCGAACAAACAAACCCAACACACTTATACTCAATAGGTCTTAACTACCCAACTCAAGAACTTCAAGGAGGCGCACCTATGAAATAGGTTGATACCAACAATTAGCCACTAGACATACAAGCACACAACTCCCCATATTTGTACACCACACATTTAGAAAACAAGGATTATCAAGCAGTCAAGTAGCAACAACCAAGCCTCAAGAAACGACTCTTCACACCAACTTACTCACGACATGTCCACTCGCTCAAGATTAGGGCCTAATAAAAGCTCCAACCTCTCATAATCCATGTGCCCTCACCAATCAAAGTCTAGTCCCAATCACACAAAAATATATCAACTGAATTATAAGGGACTTCCAAGATAGGAAGAATTCGCTCACACTCAAAAAGAATCTCAAGTGCCACACAATGGTACCATAGGCTTACCCGTAGTGTAGGACTCCACTAATGTAGGCTCGCTCCTATTCGGGATTAACTAGGACTTTAAGGGTTGTAATGTAGGCCAAAGGACGGGTAATGGTTAAATGACTACCTCCCTAAGGACTTTAATACATCAGTTCCACTTATATAGCTCAACGCTTCACAAAAACAACCGAGCTACCATCCGAACATCAACTCAAACACTTCCCTCCCTTTAAGTATTTTTTTTTCAATGTGCACAACACTAGCAAGGATCGAGAATTTTTTTTTTCTTTTGCTTTCTCTTTATTTTTCACTTTTGATTTTTTTTTCTTTTTTTTTCAACATTTGTCAATCTTCCCCCAACCTTGCCAATGTACTCTTTCCTCAAAAATACCATCATAAAATTAATTCTTATTGACTCCACTCAAAAACCATCAATTTCCACCAACCACAACTCCACTAACAACAATCTTTTCAATTAAAGTGCTCTAAGGAGTACGGGTTCAACAAGAGAAGGTAATTAAGAACAAAGGAAAATAGGCTTGTAATGTGGGTGTCAACAACAAAAACTAATAAGCTCAAACAGGGCTACAAGGGATATATATGAACGGGTAGGCTAATCAAGGCTGCAAAAGAAGGTTTTATCAAAGAAAGCCTGTATCATCTCCCGACTAGAGCAAACTTAGGATTTCGCTTTGAACACACGCGGGGCAAGTTCTAGACCAATAATGCAAGCACGAGAAGAAAGAAAAGCACCTCACCACTCATGGCACATGAACTACTCAAGGCGGAACAATTCCAACACCTAACAAAAACAAGCGAGACAAGTCATGCTATTCAGTCAGCACTCAGAGTCAGAAACCTGAGCCGAGGAGTCACTAACACGACTGGCTATCAATCCAATATACAACTCACACAAAAAATCTTTAGGGAAGTTCAACTCGCATGTAAAGGACTAAATATGTCAGTATCAAACAATTCACAGAGAAGGCACAGGTCCTTACCACTTAGCTACTCTTATTTCCTATTTTTTTTGTATTTTAAATATCTATTTTTTTTTTATCTAAAAACACCCGGTTCAAAACAAAAGGCATCCTCGGGAAAGAACCGTGGCTTGAAGAAAACCCAAGGATTATGCCACTAATCTAAAAAAATTGAAATGCAGTAAAATTATACAAGTACAAATCATAATACCCCACCCCACACTTAAAATAGTGCATGGTCCCCACTGCACAAGTACAAAAATAATAAGAAGAGTGGGTATCAAGAAAGCTCCCTCAAACCGCAGAGTCTGGAGGTGCTGCAGACCGGTCTGAACCCGCGGTCTGAGCAGTGGAGGATCCAACAAGGTAGTGCCAGCTGCATCCATCGCATCAATTAGTGACCCCTCCATAGTAGTGGCAGTAGCCCGAGCTGGCTCTGCAGCAGTGCCATCAGTAGCACTCAAATCCACAACCTCCTCACTGGACCTTGCATCAGTCTGGACGCCAATGGAACGCGTCACTCTGGGACTCTGAATAGCGGCAAGGATCGCTGCCAGTGTGCTCTGCATCAGGGTATCTCGAGCTGCCTGCTCTTATCTCAACCGGGTCAGCTCTGTCTGCTGCTCCTGTCTCAACTGGGTCAGCTCTGCCTGCTGCGCCTCTCTCAGCTTAGCTAGCTCGGCTTCAAAGCCCATAAGTCGCTCTGATGTAGTTCTCTTATCTGCTTTGGCCGCGACCGGGTCATGCACTGAAGTGATGTCATGGGCAATGGGCACCTCCAAAAGATCATCCTCCGTATAGAAGGGCACCCTGTGCTTCCTCATCAAAGCTGTCAGAGTGTGCACAAAATACAGCTTCAATGTCTTCTCCTTACGAGTCCGTATCATCTGCTCGTACATAAGCTCACCCATGTTCAGTACTATTCCATTCATCAGAGCATAAATAAGAAGCACCCGCTCCCGAAGGACATTCGTCTGATGGAGCCTGCATGATTCTGTTAGACACCCAATTGAGCCAAGATCGACTCTCCCTAGACATGAACCTCTTAGGTAAAGTGGCATATTTTCTCTGCGTGTTCTGCAACCACGCAGGCTTCGAAGATTCACGATCATCCATAACAGCTGGTGGGTCACACAGTACCTCAGTGACATCCGCAAAATCCGGCTCTAGTAGCATCTTCTTATAATCATCCATTGCCACTTCAGTCACCCTGTAATGTGCATTAATGGCTCGGGCAGAAATATCAACATCTCGAACCCGCACTATGCTGCTCCTCGGGTTCTCCCAGTTCACATATAGCTCCTGAACAGCGGTAACATTGCCCTTGCCCGTGGGACCCTGCATAAATCTCTCCCACTTCCTATTTTTAACAACCTCCAGAATAGCCGGGCACGCCTTCTCACACGCATGATAGTTCAGTGGTCTTTCCTGTGTAATCTTCTTCTTAAGGATCCACTGATATGCCAAATATGCACTCTCGCTCTCAAAGGTGTCCTCCCACAATGCCCTGTCAATCGGGCCACTAGTAGAGGAATGTCCTCAGGCTTTGGAATAGGAGTGTACTCCTCCTCAGCATCATCATCCTCATCATCCTCCTCCATTGGTTTCTTTTCCCTTACCCTGAACTGCTCTCCTTTTCTTGGCCGGTGGTCTAGAAGCACCACCTTCACAGATCACCACGGGCTTTTCCTTAGCAATGGTTGATTTCCTCTTGCCCGTGGTTACCTGAGAGGCGGGAATGGTCATATCCGGAGCAGGTGTATCTTGTTTCTTCTTTGAGCGTTGCTCCCTTTTACCCTTGCCCTCAGGTTGATTCCGTGGTGGTTGGTCACCGTCCGCGCTTCCACCACTCTTGGATGTTTGCTTTGCAATCGCCATCTAATAATAGAATACCTGCATTCAAACAATGTGAAATTAGCCAATGAGTTATTCCCGAGCTCTTTAAAGTAGCTAGAAACTAAGCCAATTCAAGCTAGTCGTCTACTTCTTATTGGTGCGCACGCACCCCACACTTAAAGCTCAAATGTAATCTACAAGTAATCAAGTTATGCTCATAGTACGCTCATTGTAACATTCGCGAGGTACTCAGACTTCCCTCGACACGCACTTCTTTATTCGAAACAATTCTCATGGTTAAAATTCAACAAAGTGTGCAAACGAGGTCTTCACACCCCCACACTTATGCTCTACTTCATCTCAAAAATATGGAGAAATATTATTTTAAGTAAAGCAATAAAATCAGCCCGTGAATTTCACAACGGGGCAATGGCTCGCTCAAGTAAAGTGCAGAACAACACTTCTAGTGTATGAATAAAGTGCATTGAGTGTCGTTCATAAGAAAACACTTTAAAATCAGCCCCATGTCCTAATTCTAACTAATATATGTTCAACTTATGCCCCCTAATTGATTTGGCTACTCAGATTTCGCCAAATACGTCAACTTGTTCATTGGGGAATTTTATCAAACACCTAACGTGCAGTAAATTGGAAAGCTTGTGTATACACTTTTTGTTAATGTTTGGACCTCCCAACTCCGGGAGCTTACATATATACACATCATGGTGCATCACCACACCCCCCCCCCCCCACAGCAAATACCAATCAAAAAGAACCAAGCTTTATCATAGTTTCAACATAACTTGAAGTTAAAAAAAAACTAAACCTAAGGGAAGAGAGGAATGGGGAAATCTGCGGCACCATCACTAGAACGATATGTGAAGCAGTGGCGGGGAAAAGAGAATGTAGGCAAAGAGAAACTCATACCTTGATGGTTGGAATGGGGAGGGAAGGAATGGCGTTGGTCCTGTTCTTTTACTTTGTGCCCGTGTTCTGTTCTTTTTTTTTTTCTTTGTTTCGTGTGTTTTGTGTAGTGTGTGTTTGTGTTCAAATAGCATAAGGAGAACTACTTGATACAGGGGCTGGGGCTTTTAGCCCGCAACACTGTCTCCGTTCCTATTGTTTCCAGAAAAAACTCGCAGCCCACACAGTGTAGCGTGCGACGCATGCTTCGCTGTGTGGGAGCAAAACGTGAAAACAGCGGCCTACGCGATCAACGTGCAACACTGTCCCAGCTTGTTAATTTGCTTTTACAATTTCAGCTGCGCATACAGCCCTTGGCGCGACGTGCAGGGGGCTGTTTTGAAGAGAAAATCAGCATACAGTCTCGGGCGTTTTCTGCGTGCAACACTGCCTTCGTGGCTGCATTTTTCAACATTTTTTTTTCACTGAGCACAGCCAAGCATGCAAGGCTGTGCTGGCCTCAAAGCAGTATCTTTTTTTCCATTTTGTTGCCCGGGACCTGCTATTTCACTGATCCAACCGATTTCGAGCCTCGGCATCCTGTAAAAACACTACACAAACACGTTAAACACATCAAGATTCCATTCTTTTGTTCTTTTCTATTTTTTTATTTTTTTGTTTTATTTAATTATAAATGAAAAAGCGAATTAACTAACTCTAAAAACGATAAAACATGGGTTGCCTCCCATGAATCGCTTGATTTAACGTCGCGGCACGACGAGTACAACCCTTTTTCAAGGATCGACTAAAGAAATGGAGGATTTAAGCCTATCGACATCACCTCCCCAATATCGCTTCACTCTTTGCTCATTCACTAGAAACGACTAATCTGAGCCCGAGGCTCGCAATGCAATCGCTCCATGGGGCATCACCTTAACAATTTCAAACGGACCAGACCACCTCGACTTGAGCTTACCAGGGAAGAGCTTCAACCTGGAGTTAAATAGAAGAACTAGTTGGCCCGGCTCAAAGTGACGGTGCTGAATACGCTTATTATGCCACCGCTTAGTCTTCTCCTTATATAACTTGGCGTTTTCATACGCGTGCAACCTAAACTCATCGAGTTCATTGAGTTGCAGCAATATCTTCTCACCCGCCAAGCCCATATCAAAATTTAGCTTCTTTATCGCCCAATAGGCCTTGTGCTCAAGCTCGACTGGCAAGTGGCACGCTTTTCCATATACCAGCTTGTACGGTGAAGTTCCAATTGGAGTCTTATAAGCTGTCCTATATGCCCAGAGTGCATCATCAAGCTTGGTAACCCAATCCTTCCTATTCGCACTGACAGTTTTCTCAAGAATTTGCTTCACCTCTCTATTGGATACCTCAGCCTGTCCACTGGTTTGCGGATGATAAGCGGTGGCGACCTTATGCTTGACCCCGTATTTAGCTAGAAGGTTGTTTAACAACTTATTACAAAAGTGTGTACCTTCATCGCTAATCAAAGCCCGCGGAGTTCCGAACCTGGTGAAAATGTTCTTCTTGACGAAACTCACCACCACCTTCGCATCATTAGTAGGAAGAGCAACAGCCTCTACACATTTGGACACGTAATCCACTGCCAGTAAAATATACTTGTGACCATTCGACGAGGGGAAGGGACCCATGAAGTCGATCCCCCACACATAAAAAATCACCACCTCTAGAATGCCTTGTAGAAGCATCTCTTGCTTCCTGGTGATTGTGCCGGTCCTTTGACACCGATCACACTTCTTTACAAAAGTGTGAGCATCTTTGAACAGTGTCGGCCAATAGAAACCAGACTGAAGTACTTTGGCGGCTGTTCTATCACCACCATGATGACCCCCATAAGGAGATGCATGGCACTCTTGCAGAACAGCCTCAGTCTCTTCCTCAGGAATGCATCTTCTCACCAACTGATATGCACACACTCTAAACAAAAACGGCTCATCCCAAACATAAAATCTCACGTCATGAAAGAACCGACGCTTACCTTCTGCAGTCAGATGTGGTGGCACTGCCTCACATACCAAATAGTTGACATAATCAGCATACCATGGGTCCCAGTGATTGGTGATGGCAAAAAGTTGCTCATCCGGGAAGGTTTCTCTGATCAACCCTCCCTCATCCACATGTTTGTGGTTCTCCAACCTAGATAGGTGGTCAGCTACTTGATTTTCCGTTCCCTTACGGTCTCGGACTTCCAAGTCAAATTCCTGCAGCAACAACACCCAACGAATTAGTCGAGGCTTAGCATCCTTTTTATCAATTAAGTACCTGATTGCTGCGTGGTTTGTGTAGACAATAACTTTGGTTCCAACCAAGTATGCCCGAAATTTATCAAAGGCATACACTACTGCCAGCAACTCTTTTTCAGTAACTGTGTAATTCAATTGCGCAGGATTAAGAGTTTTGCTGGCGTAGTAAATGGAATGGAACACCTTGTTCCTCCTTTGCCCCAGGACTGCACCAATAGCGACATCGCTAGCATCACACATTAATTCAAATGGTGCAGTCCAATCAGGAGCCACTATTATTGGCGCAGAGACCAATTTCTCTTTAAGCTCATTAAAGGCCCTCAGACAGGCCTCATCGAACACAAATGCTGATTCTTTCTCAAGTAACCTGCATAAATGAGTAGAAATCTTAGAAAAATCTTTAATAAACCTCCTATAGAAGCCAGCATGTCCGAGAAAACTTCGGACTCCCTTCACAGACGTGGGTGGGGGTAATTTTTCAACTGCCTCCACCTTCGCCTTGTCAACCTCAATTCCAGCACTGGACACCTTATGTCCCAAAACTATACCTTCACGAACCATGAAATGGCACTTTTCCCAATTTAAAACAAGGTTAGTTTCTTCACACCTAGCAAGCACTAGACCAAGGTTAGTTAGACAAGCATCAAAAGAAGATCCGAAGATAGAAAAGTCATCCATGAACACTTCGACAAACTTTTCCACCATATCAGTGAAAATAGCCATCATACACCTTTGAAAAGTCACAGGTGCATTACATAGCCCGAACGGCATCCTCCTATAGGCATAGGTACCGTAAGGGCTAAGGGCATGTAAAAGTAGTTTTCTCCTGGTCTTCGGGAGCAATCCATATTTGGTTATAGCCAGAGTAACCATCAAGGAAACAGTAATACTCTTGGCCAGCTAGCCTATCTAACATCTGATCAATAAAGGGGAGGGGAAAGTGATCCTTTCGGGTGGCTTTATTCAATTTTTGATAATCAATGCACACCCTCCACCCCGTAACAGTTCTTGTGGGGATAAGTTCATTATTCTCATTCTGCACTACTGTCATCCCTCTCTTTTTAGGGACACATTGCACTGGACTTACCCACTTGCTGTCAGAGATAGGAAAAATTATACATGCATCTAACCATTTAATCACCTCTTTCTTTACCACGTCTTTCATGATTGGATTAAGGCGACGCTGATGCTCCACACTTGGCTTGTATCCATCCTCCATAAAGATCGTGTGCATGCAGAAATCCGGGCTTATTCCCTTGATGTCAGCTATGGTCCAGCCAATAGCACTCTTATGCTCTCGTAGCACTCTCAACATCTTTTCTACCTGCAAGTCAGACAACAGAGAAGAAATAATCACAGGTAAAGTGTCAGATTGTCCCAAATAAGCATACCGAAGATGCGCAGGTAAAGGTTTTAGCTCAAGCTTGGGCGCCTCTTCAATAGATGGCTTGGGTGGTGGCCCGAGCAGTCTATCTAAAGGCTCAAACTTGGGAAACCCAATAATAAATTCACAAGAACAGTCTAAGAGATGCAATATCTCCTCTATGTCAGCATCTTCACTAGTTTCTTCTCCCAACATCAGTGCTCGCTGCAATTCATCATTGACATAATCAGCTGGGTCAGTCGACTTCTCCTCCAGGTCATTCACTGTGATCATAGACAACTCTTCATGATGGTTAGGCATTTTTAGAGCCTTGTATACATTAAAAACTGCTTCCTGATCATCCACCTTCATTGTCATCTTTCCCTCTCGGACACGGATCACAGCATCACCAGTGGCTAAGAAAGGCCATCCCAAAATGATAGGAACTTCCTTATCTGCCTCATAGTCCAGGATAACAAAATCAGCGGGCAGAATGAATTGACCAATCTGAACCGGTACATCTTCAATCAGCCCCTCAGGATAAGTAGTAGACCGATCAGCTAACTGAAGTGAGACTGTTGTTGGCTTTGGAGTGCCGAGACCCAGTTGGTTGCACACAGACAATGGCATAAGATTTATGCTAGCCCCCAGATCACATAGGGCTCTACCAACTACTACGTTGCCAACACGGATAGGAATGGTGAAACTAACTGGATCCTTCAACTTCTGAGGGAGTTTGTTCTGAACTCTGGATGTGCACTCTTCAGTAAGTGCCACAGCTTCAAATTCATTGAGCTTCATCTTTGAGGACACTATGTCTTTGATATACTTAGCATACTTTGGAATTCCCCGGAGCACATCTACCAATGGAATATTGATACTAGTCTGACTGAGTATGCCCAAAATCTTCGTAACTGCAGGATCTTGTAGATTCTTTTGCAACCTTCGAGGAAAGGGAGGTGGTGGTTTAGCAGCAATCACTGCCTCTTGCTTTTCTGCCTCCTTCTCGGCTTCGACTACTGGCTCTGGCTCTTTTCCTTTGTCAGGGTGAGACTACTTTGGCTTCTTTGGCAATTCTTCCAGTTCTTTCCCATTTCGTAATGACACTGCTTGCACTTGTTCCTTGGGATTAGGATCAGTAGTGCTTGGCAAAGCACCAGGTGGCCTTCTATTTTGGTTACTAGCAAGCTGTCCCATTTGTTTTTCTAGAGAGCGAATGGCACTGTCTTGGTTTTGCTGGAGAGTTGAAATTTTCTGATTAAGATCAACAGCCAGTTGTTGTATCATTGCCTCTATCTTTGACGTTTCAGGCTGTTTCTGCTGTGGTGGATCTACACCTGCTGAGTATTACCTTGAGGTTGTCTGCTGCCTTGTGCGCCTTGATTACCGTCCCATGAGAAATTATGGTGGTTGCGAAAGTTAGGTGGATAAGTGTTGCCATACTAAGCATTTTGGTTGAAACCCCTGCCCTGCTGACCCACGTAAAATGCAGACTCTGGGTTGTCCGTGCAAACATTGCTTATATGATTAGATCCACCACACACATCACAGTATGGAGTTGCTTGCACTTGTTGAACCTGGGGTAGAGCTGGCGGTTGTGGCTTACTTACCTGGACTAGTACTGCATCACGTTGCTGCTTAACAGAGTGTTGCCTTGCTGCCATTTCAGCTCTCATAGCTGTCAGTACATCCACTTCCACATTTCTACCTAGCTTAAGATTTTTACCTCTGCCTGAGTCACCATGATAATGTTGACTGCCTTCTGAAATTTTATTAGGAATGATCTCTAGCTCATCATACTGCTTCTCTAGACTTGGTTCGCCACAATAAGCATCCAGCAAAATTTTACTATGTGACTGCAGTCCCTCAACAAAAATATGTCCCAACACCTCCTTTGATTGACCATGGTGTGGGCAGCTTCTCAACAATGCTTTGAACCTTTCCCATGCTTCACCTATCTCCTCTGATGAATTCTGACTGAATGACACTATCTCACCTCTGATCTGTGCAGTTTTGCCCGATGGAAAGAATTTGATCAGAAACTTCTTTGCTAATTTGTCCCAAGAGTTAATGGAGTTCGGTGGTTGGACCAAGAGCCACTTCTTTGCTTCACCCAGCAAGGTGAATGGAAACATAGTCAGCCGTATATACTCATGCGACACATCAACATATTTGTAAGTATCGCTGATCTCCAGAAAATTCTGTATGTGCTGTTGAGGATCTTTATTTGACAGTCCCGCGAACTGACCATTAGACTGGAATAGTCGGATCATACTCTCCTTCAGCTCAAATTTACCAGTAATGGTGGGCCTCACAATGGCCTTGGCCATGTTATCAAGAGTAGGTCTGGCCACATCCAGTATAGCGCGGTTTTGATTTCCAGCCATCTCTGCAAGTTCAGAAATAGGAGCTTTCTCTAGCTTCGCTTTGAGTCTGGCTTCCCTCCTTAGCCTGTGAAAAAGTCTTTCAGGTTCCGGGTCAAAAGTGTAGAGTTTATCACCATTCTTGCTCCTTCGCATTCAAGCTACAACCTGAAACACCCAAAGACAACTAAAACAAAAATTAATCTTGAACAAATAACAAATAAAAGCTAATCTAGAAACTAATTAAATCTTAGTCCCCGGCAACGGCGCCAAAAACTTATCGCTCCAAATGCACACGCAAGTATACGCGGTCGATCAAGTAATAAAGCGATAAGAAAGAATCGTTCCCACGAGGACTATTGATTAACTATTAACTAGACAAACTTCAATTCAAGTATTGTTCAAAAGAGTTTAACCAGATTTCAAGTTGTGTTTAATTAACTAATTGAATAAAAGTAATAGAAGTAAATGGAATGCAAGACAATTCAAGAGTTCTAGATATCAGTGAGAAGAAATATTTCAGGATTATGGGACGATCACCAACCCAGTTGCACTCATCCGCTAGTTGAATTAATTTTACTTATCTGAGTTGCTAATCACAGGGTTAATTATACTCACAGAGCTCTTTCGATACCCTGCTCGCCTATTCAAGCCAACCTAACGCCTATATGTCTATGGAATTAGAATTAACAAGAATGCATGTGTTTCTCCTGTAAACGGATTAAGCGGGACTGTTAGGTATATTTCTATCCTAACCGCGAAACCATTCCCCGATGCCCGGGTTCAAGAACACGCTTTATTTAATTCTATTGCAACATACGGTTCCCACTTTCGAGTTCAACCTTAGGTTCATGGATAATACTCAACAACTGGCCAGGAAATTAAGTAATTCAGAGCAGAATTAAATAAACAACTCAATCTGATAAATTTAATAGAATTCAACCAACTTCAGAGTACAACTTTCATGGTTAACCCATAGCCCTAGAATAATAGAGTTTAGCTACTCATAGACAAGTTAGCTTTCTCACAAAATAATCTAGAATTCATGAAACAATAAAGAGGGAAGAAGAATTACAACTCAATTGATGAATCTTGGTTCTCTAGCCTCTACTATGGTTCTTGCCTCCAAAAATACGTAATGGAATAAGAAATAGCGTTACAAGGGTTTTAATCCTAGGAAGTATGCCTATTCCCACGTTTTTAGCTAGTCCTGGCAGCTCTGGGACTAGTTTACGGCGCATACACCGGAGCATGCCAAGCATCCGTGGCTGTATGCGCTCCTTTTCCCAATTTCTTCACTATTTGCACTCTTCCCAGACCATACATCCTAGCATGCCAAGCATCCATGGCTGTATCCATTGCTTCTTCCTTGTTCTTGTACGAATCAAGCTCCAATTTCCTTCAATTTTCTCCTAAAACATCCAAACACCTCAAGTTAGTATTTTACTTTAAATCTCACATTGTTGGGCACATAATACGCTGAAAATAACTCAAAAGATATAAGAAATCAATGCCGAGACATAAGATATACGCCCAACATCAATATTCATCCTATTGAACTGTTGTTGAGCTGCTTACAGCTACTGAAATTTATATATAAGTGGGTCAAAGTAAGGAGTTATATTTAGTCTACTTATGTTTAGCCTATTAATCTAGAGATTAAGGTCAAGATTGTGTAGCTCTGTAGTAATAACGAAGATATAGATCACACAACATAAGTAAATAGTAGATGAACAAGGCAAGAAGTAAAGAAAATCTTATTGCAAATCCAAGAGAGCCAAAGCAAAGCTTGATAATCTTTCACTAAGTTGTCGTTTACAATAGTTTGAGCAATCAATGAGACATGAATTGTTATAAAGAAATATTTATATTGTTTCCTAACCATAGAGGTTCCATATTCATATTTGTACACGTGCCCCTCCTACGATAAGATTATTTAAACTTTTAAGGAATTGTTGGTGTCAACGTATGACCAGATAATATTTCTTGTATTGATGTACTAGCACAACTGTCTTCTTTTAGTCCCCGAGCAAAGGATGATAAAGATCTAATGTCAACTTGATTTCATGCCAAGTTGTTGCTTCATAACAAATCGATTGTGTCCGGGGCAGGCTGAAGTCTTTACTGGTTTACATGATCTTTTCACCTTCCGTTGTGACCTCCATCTCTTGTCGTGTTATCTTGAGTTGCATTTTTCCTGCTACTATGTGACCGGCCACACAACTTACGTGGCCAGTACAAGTTTTACCGATAACAAGTATGAATTTGGATTATTCTGCTTTTTTCTAATAGATGAATGACCGACTCTTCAGAAGAGGTTTACTCTTTTAAGGGAATTATTATTAAATTCAAATTAGTTGAGTTAATTAGTTTCGATGCAGAAATTACACTAAAAAAAGGAAGATGACCGATCTTAAATGACTCTTACAATTTGTTGTTGTTGGTGTTAAGAAAAATGGTTGTTAAACTACCTTATTTGCAGATTCTATATTGAAATCTTTTTCTATAATGCAAGAAACCAATGGCACACGGGGAATTACAATCCAGTCTCCATTGTTTTGGCATTAAAGAAAGAAGATTTCAGAAGAATTTTTTTTCCCAAACTATAGTACATAAAAAATACACACCCATATCTACCTGAACGCTTTTCACTGCAAGACCATTATCTCCTAGCAAATGGTGCAAGACTTGTTTCCACTAACAATATCAGTATCAATTTGAATGCTATTAAGCTAACTAAAAGCCCAATCAAAATCCTTTTGGTTGAATTGGTGGTGGGTTGAATGAACATAATGACTATACTAGTGGAGAATTAAGTACCCTTTGATTTGAGAGGAAGAAGTAGTATCATTTAAACCCCCCCCCCCCCACTCCCATCGTTTCCAATGATTAGCTTAATCATATGGAATATAAGGGGGTAAAGTCCAGAGGGGCTTTTGACAGACTAAAAAAGTTAATGAACTTTCACAAGGTCCAATTTGTAGCATTACAAGAACCTTTTGTAAGTTCAACAAAAATTGAAGTGTACAAAATAAAGTTGGGGTTCCAAAATGCGGTGGCTAATAAAAATAGAAAAATTTGGTGTTTTTGGAAAGACTCATTGAATGGGGTGGTTCATGCAGATAAATCTCAGCACATAACAATTTTAATGACTCATATCTTAAGTAATCAATCTTTTTGGCTTACTATTGTTTATGCCAAGTCTAAGGCCTCTAGTAGGAGAAGACTATGGGATAACTTGAGGGATGTTAGTTCTCAAATCACTGGTCCATGGGCAATTGCTGGAGATTTTAATTGTATTACATCATCACAAGAGAAGAAAGGAGGCAGGCCGTTCAGACTAAGACAAAGCATGGAATTCATTAATTGTTTAGATGATTGTGCAGTGTTTGATGCTGGATATAGTGGTAATACATACACTTGGTCAAATGGTAGAAGCAAAAGAGATAGGGTTTGCAAGAGATTAGATAGAGTTTTACTTAATGAAGCATGGTGCGACATGATTGAAAACACCAAAGTTCTTCACAAGGCTAAAACAGGATCTGATCACAATCTTCTCCTATTAAAATGTGAGGTCAAAACAGAAAAAGCGACGAAGTACTTTAAGTTCTTAAACTTTTGGATAATGCAACCTGACTTCCAGGAGGTGGTTCAAAAGGCTTGGGATAATCAATGTGCAGGCAGCGCTATGAACATATTACATGAAAAATTGAAGCTCCTAATCAAACATCTTAGTACTTGGTCAAGAGAGAGCATTGGAGATGTTTTCACTAGAGTAACGGAGCATGAGAAACTTGTAGCTGATCAAGAGTTATTGCTGGAGCAAGATCACAGTGATTTAAATAGGCAAGAACTCAACAGTTTAAATGCAGAATATATAAAATGGTTGAAGTTTCAGGAAAATATATTGGAACAGAAAGCCAACTTGCAGTGGAAGGAGGAGGGAGATAAGTGCTCTAAATATTTCTTCAGTGTAATTAAGCAAAGAAGAAGAAGAGCAACAATTCAGAGAATAAAAGAAGGAGTGGGGTGACTGGAAGGCAATAAAAGAATAGGTGAAACTGCTGTACAAAGCTTCACTAACCTCTTTACTGAGCCTAATGTTTCACAAGATTATGGGGCACTACATGTCTTGGAAAAGTTGGTTACAGAAGAAGACAATATCAGATTGGCAATTTCTCCAGAAGAGGAGGAAGTTAGAGAAGCCATCTGGTCCTTGGATCCAAATAGTTCAGAAGGACCAAATGGATACAATGGATTTTTTTATCAGACATGCTGGCATATTATTAAGGAGGAGGTGATCAATTTTGTGCAGGATTTTTTCTATGGAAGATGTCACGATTGGATCGTGAAATGTAGGAACTCAAGTTTAAATTAGTATGTTTTAGTCCTTTAAGTTTTTAGTAGGCAGTTAATTAATTTCCCTATAGTTCCTAACAGCTGGATCCCTTAGGTGAGGCCACGTGGCCAGGTTCAGCTGTGAATATTCCCATGAGTAGTATTTATCTATTCCCATTGTATTCAGTGAAGGATATCTGAATTGAAAAGCAATTTTAATTTTCTTAATTCCTCTTAGCTCAGTAGCCTAGTGCTACAGAAGAAGACTATCCAGGTTCTTCACTCATACCTGTTTAGTTCTTATACCTAAGATAAAATCTCCTGAATCATTCTATCAATTTAGACCTATTAGTTTGAGCAACTTCTCAAACAAAATAGTGTCTAAGATCATAGCTACTAGAATAACTTCTCTGTTGCCCAAGTTAATCTCTGATAATCAATCGGGATTCATAAGTGGAAGGTTAATAACTGAAAATATTTTATTAGCTCAAGAAATCATCCAGATAATGAACAAAAAGAACAATCATGGTAATGTCGTCATCAAGCTAGATATGGCAAAAGCTTATGACAGATTATCCTGGTTTTTTCTCATATCAGTTCTTAGAAGACTTGGTTTTTCATAGTTTTTTATTGACCAGATATGGAGACTAATTTCAGATGTATGGTACTCGATCATTATAAATGGGGACAGAAAAGGTTTTTTCCATTCTACTAGAGGGTTAAAACAAGGCGATCCTTTGTCACTAGCTCTTTTTATATTAGCAGTTGAGGTGCTTTTTAAGATGCTGAACAAACTCTTCCTAAAGAGAGAACTCATTGGTTTTAAGATAAATTAGAGAGGGCCACAAATCAACCATCTTTCATATGTTGATGATGTTGTAATATTTTCCTCTAGTGACCAGAGATCTCTTAAGTTGATTATGAGACATTTAAGGAGATCTGAGCTGATCTCAGGACAACAGATAAATATTGACAAAAGTTTCTTCTTAACTGCGACTCACTCTCAAGATCATATCAGGGATAAAGTTAAGCAGATTACAGGTTACAGACATCAAACTTTTCCATTTACATATCTTGGATGTCCAATATACCTGGGAAGAAAGAAAATCTCATATTTTTCTGAGATTTAAGAAAAGCAGGAGCATGGCAAGGAAGAATGTTGTCTTATGGTGGGAGGGCCATTATCATTCAACACATTCTTCAATCTCAAACACTTCATCTGCTGGCTGCTATTGCTCCTCCAAAAGCAGTTTTTAATCGGATAGAAAAGTACTTGGCAAACTTCTACTGGGGAGAGAAAGAAGGAAAGACAACGTACCATTGGAGTTCCTGGAAAAAACTTTGCTACGGCCTAAAGAAGAAGGCGGAGTGGGCTTTAAAGCTTTAGAGGATATCAAGAATTCATTTATCATGAAAAGATGGTGGAGGTTAAGAACACAATGCAATCTTTGGACTAGGTTTTTGTTAGCAAAATACCGTCCTAGGCTAAACATGGTTGCAAGGAAAATGATGGCTGGGCAATCTCAAAGTTGGAAAGAACTCATGGAGATAAAGAAACTAGCAGAGCCGCACATTGGATGGAGAATTAATAAAGGAAAAATATTATTCTGGTGAGATAACTGGACATGTATAGGTCCTCTTGCACTTCTTCTCCAATCCAACATAAAGCCAGGGAATGCCATGGTTGTTGATTTCTTAAATGACCAAGGGTGGGATAGCTACAAGTTAAAGGAGGTTGTCCCTACAGAGCTGCAACAAAAGATTGAACAAATTCCGTGCCTTTCTGGAAGCTAACATCAAATGAAGAATTTACATGTTCCTCTGCCAGAGAGAAATCGAGAAGCAAAAATTTTAGGAATGACACTTACTCAAACATTTGGCACAAAGAAATCTCCTTTAAAGTCTCATTCCTTAATTGGAGAATTCTTAAAAGAAAAATACCTCTGGATGATAACCTATTAAGGTTTGGACAAAATGTTGTGTCTATGTGCAGGTGTTGCAGGATTACTAAGGTGGAATCCACTGTTCATATTTTCCTCCACAATGAGTTAGCTAAAAAAGTCTGGAGTTTCTTTGACAATTTATTGGGTGTGAGAATGTATGCTCAAGATGTCAGGATTGCTCTATGGATTTGGTGGGGTTCTCAAACTCAAAATTCTTGAAAAGCTCTAATTTGTAGAATGTTGCCAATGTTCATAAATTTTGAGCTATGGAAAAGAAGATGTGCAGCAGTTTACGAGCAAGTGACATAGTCATTTGCAAGAGTTATTCATCAGATTATTTTTCATTTAAAGTATATAGCGGCTGGAAAGGTTAATTCTCTAAGCTTGGCCTCATCTTGGAAAGAGATTTGTGTACCTGCTGACTCATTTAGACCATCTCTAGTGAGTTTTCCAGTTTGCTGGGAGAGACCTCAACAACAACTTATCAAAATCAATATTGATGGGAGCTCGATGACAAGGGAAAATAAAGCAGGTATAGGAGTAGTTATAAGGGATCACAAGAGGTCCATGATCTTGGCATTTTCCGATACAATTCCCTTCTGTAGCAACAATCTAGCAGAAGCCCAGGCTGCTTAATATGGACTGATTTGTTGTATGGAAAACAATATCCAAAATGTCATTTTAGAACTTGACTTAAAATTGGTAGTTGATATGATCTTGGAGAATTTCAAACCCCCCATGGCAAATACAGCAGGTAAAATAAATCCAGCATTTCCTAGTGAGATTGAAAGGACAAGTAAAGCACTGTTACCAAGAAGCAAACTCTGTTGCGGATACTCTAGCTAAACATGGTGCATGGAAAGGAGAATATCATACATGGAGACTAATTCAAGACATTCCTCCAGCTGCAAGAGGAGCTTTGAGGATGGATAAGAATGGAATGCCTTCTTTTAGGATACAACAAAAGAAGAAAGGAATTGGATGACTTATTATGAACAAATGAGGAGTTCAACATCTTAGTTTGAGTCCTCATTTGTTCATTTGAAAGTTACACCTACTTTTGTGAAGCTTAACTGTGGGCCATATGTATATAGAGGACAAACTCTATTAGACCATCTCTTCTTTTTGTTGATTTCATTTGCTGCAGGATATGGGTATGTCCAGCCTGATGTAACTGCTTTGAGATGCTATAATACAGACCCTATCCTTGGTTAAAAAAAAAGTACCCCTTAATTAATCCTCTCTCTCTCTCTCTCTCTCTCTCTATATATATATATATATATATATATATATATATATATAAGTGTTGTTGTTGCACGAGGAAGAGTAGGTTTAAACTAATGATCTCTATGTAGAATGCATGACTTACCTAACCATTCATTCAAATCACAAATTATGTGTTATTTCCATTGCGTTACTTGTTTTTCCGTAGAGTCTTGCATTGTCAATCTGTTAGACAAAGTGTGGAATAGTTAAGTTTGTTTGAGTTTATTAGTACCATATTATACGTCTGGCACCTTTTTTTTTTTTTTTTTGTACCATACAAGAAAATGGGTGATTTACAAAACTATACATCCTAACATTCCAGAGTTTGTTCCTTCTCAACTGGCTAATGTTAGCCCGGTAATTACAAGCCAAAAGAAGTCAAGGGGTTTATGGTATGGTCCAATAGTTCCAAGCAATTTGAGCCAAATCCTTTGATTCCACATCATAGGAATGTTGAAGAAAGCAAGGAGTATGATATTGGGGAAGATTTTGAAGAAGATGCGCAGTCCTTGCTTGATGATGCTAGAGAGAGGGTTGCACGGGCAGCAGACATCTCACCAAGGAAACCCAAGAAGAAGGCACACAGAAGAACAACAAGTGACAATTCCACGACTACAGGTAGAACAAACCCTCCAAGGGTTGCAAAAGAGGGAATAAAATCATATAAGCATTAATGAGTGATCTTGATAATTGGGAATGGAAGTTGATGCTTCAAGAAGAGCTAGATGGTGATCAAAAATTATTTGGGCTGCAGACATTGATTCAAATCACATACATGAAGAAGGAGGTGTTTGATTACACTTTCTTACTTAAATGTATTTTTTTTACATTTTATTAGTATTCTGTTATGTAATAGCATCATAGAGTTCATAGTTGACTTTATGATGATCACCATGTACTTAATTTTTTCAAGTTCTTTTTTCTTACATAGTGGTTAGCTAGTAGAGAATGTGCGCCTCCTTAGGAATATAGGGTAAGGCCTAGGGCCCCTTATTTGTATTTTTTATTGAGGTTCTTTATTATTATTATTATCAATAAAATTAGTTACTAAGCACACTGCTTAGTGAGCTTTGCTTAAAAAAAAGAAATACATCCTAATTTTACTTTACGCAAAAATGTCAACATCATTCAATTTTCAAAACATAGCAATATTTTTTTTTTCAAAACATAGCAAAAACATATAAAAGAGTAGATAAAATCCTAGATTTCACTCCTTACACCCACCTTCCAACCATCCTAGCCGCCCCCCATTCTTCCCTACCGGCGCCAGCAGTCGACGAGCGAATTTATTTTTTTCTTTCTTTTTAAGTATATTTTTGTATATTGGTTGTATATACTTTATATGCTTGATGTATTTCTATTGTATGGATATTCATACATAGCACATACATTGTATATATAACGAACATACAACGTGTGAGATTTCATAAATAAGTGTATATATTTTGTATGTATGTTGTATGTCCACTGTTTATACATGACATACAACAAACATACAAAGCCTATACACATGCCATATAAATCTTCACAACCAACAACCACCAAGAAAAATCCTAGCCACCGCAGATCTGCCCAATCACCGGAAAACCAAAAAAAAAAAAAAAAATTGAAGCCCTGCTCTGTCAACGCGGTCGCAGACGGAGGAAAGCAGATCCACCGGCGACGGCTGCATTAAAGATCACAGCAGCAACATATGGGAGCAGCACCGACGAACCAGGTGTCGCCGACAAGCACAACAATGAGGAAATAGAGCCGTCACCGATGGAGATGGTGGTGACGGCGACGGAATCCAGTGGTGACAACACCGGAAAAGTGGGTGAGGTGGAAAGAGAAGAGAGAGGGAAGTAAGATTAGGGTTTTACCTTTTGTTGCTATGTTTGGTAGCATCCTAAAAAATATTGACGTATTTGGAAAAATGACAAAATATTGCTATATTTTAAAAAAAGTTACCTAAATTAACATAGAATTTAATTTAACCCAAGAAAATAAACTTCTTTAGTCCTAATTAAGAAATAAATAGTCACTTTCTTTTGGATATTTATAACATCACATCTTTGCATGAAAATTGGATATCAAAAAGCATAAGATGGAAATTAATAAAAATAGCTGCCCACCCAAGTAAAAATAGAAAAAAAAAATCTATTTTTGAATTTTGGTGAAAGAATGTCAAGCTTTGTTTTGGCTCTTTTGTGCTACGGTAAAATTTTCTTTACTTCTTGCGGATACAAGATCCAAAACAAAGCTTGATATTCTCTCACTAAGCTGTCGATTATAATAATATGAGTAATCAATGAGATATGAATTGTTACAATCATTGTAACAACTATTGTTTCAAAGAATATTTATATTGCTTGCTTACCCTAGAGGTTTCTTATTCATTCACCTAAGTGCCCCTCCTAAGATAAGATTTTAACTTTTTAGGAATTGTATATGTTGGTGTTAATTTATGATCAGATAATATTCCTTGTATTAATGTACAAGCATAGCTGTCTTAAAACCATGTCTAAGTGGTTGTTTCATAACAAATTGATTATGTCCGGGGACGGATGAAGACTTTGTTGGTTTATGTGATCTTTTCACCTTTAGCTGTGGCCTCCATTTCTTGTCGTGTTATCTTAAGTTGCCTTTTTTCTGCTGCTATGTGACCGCCACGTGGGTTCTACAAATTTTACTGAATACAAGTATGAATTTGGATTATTCTGCTTTTTTTAATAGACAAATGACCAATTCTACGGAGTGGTTTACTCTTTTAGGGTACTCACTCTGTCTAAATTTACTTGTCACCTTTTAGCTTTTTACACCCACCAAGAAATCATTAATAAATTTGATGATTTTACTAACGTACACTTATTAATTATGCTTTAAAAATTTAAATTTAACTATGATTTGAGAAATAATTATTCAATTATATATGGGTAAAAGTGAAATAATATCATTAAATAGTTCTTGATTTACTAAAAATAACAAGTAAAAATAAAAAAAAATAATCTTATAAAATAGACAATAAAAAATGGACAAAGAAAGTATTTACTAGTGAATTCAAATTAGTTGAGTTAATTAATTTCGATGATATGAGATGATTACAAGATCATCGAACTTAAATGACTCTTAAAATTTGTCCTTTTTTTTAACCCCATCTGTTCTCCTCTCTCGGAGCAAATAAATGTAGACAACTATTATAAGAAGAAATGTTGAGTAAACAACTATATTTCTGTTAATTTTTCTTTTTCTTAAGTATAAGTAAAATGATTGGAAGCTTCTAGACAAATTATATTATCCAAAAGCAACAAAGTAATAATATTCCTCCTTTACCCTCCACATTGCAACCCAAACACTAGTATAAATACCTGTCTTCCTCTACCACTTGTACATTTTTCAGAAAATCATTGAACAAAGCGTTGATTGGAAGCAGTGAAAATGGTGAATTTCATGTTGACAATCACAGCGGAGCTTGAAAACCTCACAAATCTTCAGCCACAAGACGGTTTTGATGATCCTAACTTCCCTTACAACTTCAAGGTATTTACACATCTATATCCTAAACTGGACTTACTTTAATTAATGTCTCTAAATACTGCCTTATTAGGTGTTTATCCATGAAGATTCATCTAATTGATGTTGTAACTATACTAGATTTGGATCTACTCATTTAACTGAACTATTGTTACGGAACTTGAAACAAATTGAAAAATATATAAACACGCATTCATATATTAAATATATCTAGCGGAGCGAAAAAAATAATACTAGGTGCTTTGTGCTATTTGTCGAAGCCTTGGTGCGCGGTGTTGCCTGGTACCAGTACTGGTGGGAGGTAGCCGGTGCCTAGTGGAATAGTCGAGGTGTAACTAATGATTCTAAATAAACACTAGGTGATTTGTGCCATTTGTCGAAGCCTCTCGGTGCATAGTGTTACCTAGTACTTGTGCTGGTTGGAGGTAGCGGGTATTTAGTGCAACTGTCGAGGTGCACTGGCCTGGACACA
Organism: Petunia x hybrida; assembly: GCA_037355625.1. Classification (NCBI taxonomy): domain Eukaryota; kingdom Viridiplantae; phylum Streptophyta; class Magnoliopsida; order Solanales; family Solanaceae; genus Petunia; species Petunia x hybrida. The sequence continues at coordinate 2,066,760 of JBBBVM010000465.1, forward strand.
ACTTACTCTAACTAATGACTCTAAATAAACATTAGGTGATTCATCCCATGTGTGGAATGTTGGTGCGTAGTGTTACATGGTATCTGCTGGTAGGAGGTAACAACTAACAAGTACCTAGTGGAACAGTCGAGGTGCGCGCAAGCTTGCTTGGGCATGACTTACTCTAACAGATGATTCTATATACTAGATTCCTCTGCTTGTTTAGTAGCGTGATTTAGGCAAACAAAGATTGAAAAAAGATGCACATACACAGACTTTTTTTCATGATTTTCTCTGGTAAACTTTTTTACTTTATTCCTAGTTACGACGTAGTCTTTATGTATTCTTAATTTCAAATTCCTGTCTAGTTCTTTATTCTGTGTAGGTTCCTAATGTGATGTCAATGGTTTTTCCATGAATATTGATCTAATTGGTGGTGACTCGGTAGTGGATGTTAATCTAGTCCTTTACATGGCTTTAACTGAATTGTTGCTTCGGATATAGGCTTGAAAATATATACTAGTGGTAGACTGTACTTACTGTAGCTAATGAATCTAAATGCTGCATTAACTCTGATTATTAGGTTTGTATTTGAGGGTATTCTGATAGCAAATAGCCGAAATGTTTAAAATGTTCCGAAATGTTTGATACTATCTCCGTTGAATCTTCTTTCATTTGTAGTGGATGTTAATCTAGTCCTTTACATGGCTTTAACTGAATTGTTGCTTCGGATATAGGCTTGAAAATATATACTAGTGGTAGACTGTACTTACTGTAGCTAATGAATCTAAATGCTGCATTAACTCTGATTATTAGGTTTGTATTTGAGGGTATTCTGATAGCAAATAGCCGAAATGTTTAAAATGTTCCGAAATGTTTGATACTATCTCCGTTGAATCTTCTTTCATTTGATTTTTAATGTGCAGTACCTGCATCTCTAACATTTATGTGCTACCACTTCTGATATTTCCTTCCAGGCATGTTCGTTAGAGATGGTGCCATTTTCAGAAGTTTTTTTCCAATTATTTATACCTAATGAAATCATCCATTACATTAATATCTATTTCATAATCGATTAAACTTTCACTTTTTTTGGTTCAAATGTTCAGCTGAAGTGCGGCAATTGTGGCGAGGTCACCCAAAAGGAGACTTCTGTGAGCTTGGGTGACACTGTTCCTCTTCCCATAGGCAAGGGCAACACCCATCTCATTCAGAAGGTGATTAATCTTCCTGTTTCCTTATTTTTGATGGTACATCTACTGCATACCCGTACATGTAGATATTTGTCTATGTACATTTGCATGTTATGTGTCTTCACAGTCAGCTTAATCAACATGGGTTTTTTAACATTACTGGGATAGCTTGAAATTTGAGGTGAGATTAGAAAATCATTTACATTCAGAAGTAGTCAGATTGTAGTAAATGTCCTTGTCTGCTCTGTTTTGATTCTCTCATGGTGAGCAACTTTGATATCTTTTAAGTCTATTTTGAACCTCAATTGTTCTTTGATTTTTTATTGCTATCATAACCCTTGCTTCATTATCATTATTGTTTCTCTTATTAGACTTGCTGAATTTATTAAGTCCTTTGTGATTTCTGCTTTCAGTGCAAGTTCTGTAGCAGGGATGGTACAGTAACCATGATCACTGGCCGAGGCCGTCCTCTGACTCAGGCTGAAAGCCAAGCTGGAAAGTATGCACCTGTAATGCTATTTGAGTGCAGGGGTTTTGAGCCTCTGGATTTTGTTTTCCGAGGAGAATGGAAAGCTGAATCTGTAAGCTCTTCCCTTGCTTTCTCGTTTGGTATTTTCTAGAAATAGTAGAAATATTAAATGTATGCATAAAATTCATTTCCTATTGATTCTCCATGATTTCTGAATTGAATGATGGGATTCTTTGGATAGACTTCTGGTTTCTTTAAATCTGGTCGTGAATCTCCTAATGAACTTGTAGGAAAAGCATTTTGCTGGTACATTCTACCTCTATTATATGTGGTCAGTCATAGTGTATTCTGTTCTAAATTATGAGCACGTCTTCTTCTCATTCCTACAGAGTGGATCTTCTTTCGATTGTTACATAGTGGATCTTATATTATGTCTAAGAGCAATATGCTTTCTACTATCTCTCGCCTTTCCTTCATCTGTCCTGAGACGTCATTGTCTTGATGAGTAATGACTATCCTTGGAAAGGCTCGCTGCTTATCTGCAACAACATACCCAGTACTATCCCACAGGTGGGGTATGGGGAGGGTGAGATGCACGCAGTCCATACCCCCACCAAGGTGGAGAGGCAGACAAACATTTTTTCCCCTGTTTCTTTGGGGGATTTAAATTTGACAAGGTTATGAATTGCATAAAATGCCATCCAGATGTTTATGCTGTTGAAAGCATTTATAGGTCTGTCGGGAAACTTATGAATCAGAAGGAGCCTGATTATTGTAGATCAGTGAAATTGGACCGTCTTCTCATGTTGAGTGATAGAACTTTATATAAACAGGAGGTTACCTCCCTGCATCATCTTTGTGAAGAATCTGAAGATCACCAGTGCCATTGGATGTCTTGTTCTTTAGGTTATTAGCGTGTGAAGTTTCTTTGCCAGAATGCTTTGGACCTTATGCTATTCTGCTTGCTTCTTCTCGGACCCCCCACCCCCACCCCCCCCCCCCCCCCCCAAACCCAACCCAAAAAAAAAAAAACCCTCAAAACAAGACACAAACTCTCCTACGTAGGGTGCATCTCTTTTACTAGATTTATGTAGTATATGTTTGTGACTGCAATAGGCACAGTTCCATGCAGAACTCGACATAGTCAGTAACCCACAGTAGGGTTTAGACTAGTCACACTTCTTTCTGTTCCTGCAATTGACAGGAAAGCTAAACCTGCTGTAGTGCTATTAATACTTGCTTACATCTGGTTCTGGCTATCCGATTAGCAGAAATTTTATTGTTAGTCTTTGGATTTACTCTTCCTCCTCGGATTATATAGGTATATGAACTCGATTAATTTTAGTCAGGTGACATACAAAATGATTTGGAAACTTACATTATTTTGGTCAATTGTTTTTTATGTGGCATATGTATAAGCAACTTTCTGGTCAGATTTTCTTTCTAAGAATCCATTTAGGTTGCTGAAGAGACTTGTAGCTTCTAGGTTTTGTGTTATGGGAAATGTCGAGCAAGTTCTAATGTGATTCATCTAATGCACAGCTTGAAGGAACAAAATTTGAAGGCATTGATTTGTCTGGAGAAGAGTTTGCTGACTATGATGAGAAGGGCGAGTGTCCAGTGATGATCTCCAACCCTCGTGCAACTTTTAATGTAGTGAAGTAGATTCTCCATTCCTCTATATAGTGTTGCTGGTACATAAAAAGGAACCAGAACTGTTTTGCTAACTACTGATGATGAGAGTGTTAGTTTTCACTGTACATTGAGCACAAACTACTTGCAGAAGCTTACTGTTTGATTCGTGATTGTTACATTCATGAAGAAAACCGTTGCGACGATGCCAATATCATCTTTCAGGCTTCTCTTTAAAGGGCCAATCTTGATTGTGCAGATGTGGCTTAGCTACTTTGGGACAAGAGTAGCTCTTCTTTTAATATGAAAGCTGCCAGAACTTTTCTAATGGCTCTATAGTTCCAGTATGATTGGTTTTTAAAATGTTTTCTTCATCTTGTTGACCATCTGGCTTGTTAATTTGTTACACTCCTCTCCTTGCTGATAGTCAAATCAGTTTTTTGCTGCTTTCTTTGTGTGGTAATGGTAGTGTTGGATCCCGCTTGCGTCTTACTATTTTGTCCAGTGCATGTTACCTACTATCAACATAGGTATTGGGTAATTATAAAATATGCTCATCAAAGAATCACCTACACATCAACGGTTGGAAAGAAGGCCAAGAAAGGAAATTCAACGGTTGTCAAGAAGGCCAAGAAAGTAGGTAATTCATAATGCATTCGTAAAGAACAGAGTTTTAAAAGGAATCTTGTCGGAAACAAATTGCAACAAGTCAACACTTGTCATAAAGTTTTGCGAAATAAATTATGGTACCATCTTGTTAGCTTATCCCTGACCAATTTAAATAAATCGTATAGGGGTAAGTGCAAAAAAAAAAAGAGTTACACGAGTCGCATAGTGAGAACTGGTGTTCAAATTTTTAGGTGTAAAAAGCAGAAGGTCCACACTTTGACTGTAAAAGCAAAAGGTTCAAATCACTACTATGAGAAAGATTATTGTAACAATTTGTGGTTGACTTCATATATTTGGAAAAGTAATCGAATCTTAGAAGGAAACTAGACATGCATTATATATATACGTGCTTAATTCGGTCTAATAAGAAATGAAATTAGAGTATACAGCAGGTAATGCTGCGCAAAGAAAAGGGTATCCCTTCTTAGAGTACTCTACCCGGCCTCTTCCTACTCTAGAGATCCCAACTGGGATCTTTTGAATTTGTTTTCTTGGAAAATCGACTGTAAGTCGTACATTGGCAGTTCCTTTCTAAGGATGCAATGAGTAGACAATCTTTCTTTCTGCTTCTAATGAGTTATCCGTTTACGTTGATGAGACTGCTTATAAGCATAAAAGCAGCAAAGGTACTCTTGTCAAGTGGTGTTCATACGGAAATGGTCCTGCGACATACCCTCGAGTTACATTCCAGAAGTTGAGCATGCTAGATCATTTTAAAACCTGGGGATCCAGCTACGCTTTTTCATCATGCTTCTTCCCATCAAGGTGCTTTCTCAAAATGGAGAGGATCTCATAGACCCATCTATTGACAGGTGTTGTCGAAAGGTAGGAACTTCAAGGATGTGAATCCTAACCGATGTGAGAAAAAAGTTAGCATATTGACCTACCATTTGGTAAAAACATGAGAACTACAACCGAGATTAAGTGACAAGTGTCTTATTTTCATGCATGATCTCATAGTACAATTGTAACGTTTCTGATTTGCAAATGCTTCCAGATACAATCAATAGAGGGGGGGGGGGGGGGGGGGGGGGGGGAAGAAGATAAAGAAAAAGACGTAGAAGGCTGAGTTATACATGGAGAAGTCGGAGCTGAGACTAGGATAAAAGTACATAAACAGCGACAACACTGTAGAAGAAGAAAATCACAGCAGAAGTATACCTTAGAAGAAGCTTTAGCGTTCTTTCACCTCTTTAACTAGTTCTTTCAGTTCTTTCAAAGAGGCACTAAACCAGCTGAGAACATGTACATATTGAGGACCTTGGACAGAAAAAGAATGAGAAAAGACAATGGAAATATGAAGAATAGAGGTTGCACCTTGCAGCAGCAGACACTGCAATTGGGAGGCTGTAGAACAGTACATGGTGAGGGATAATAAAACAAGCACTTTTCACAATCTAAAAGGGCGTAAATAAGGTACAAGTCTTCGGGAGAAAAGGAACTAAATTAAGAGAGCTCTCCATTGTGAATCACAAATACATTAATTGTAGACCAGTCAAAAAAAATTACAAGCTTCGTTTTTCATGTGCAAGCCTTAATTAGACATCAGCAAGATGGTCATTTTTTCTTAAGCATACAACGGAAAAAGGGAAAGAAAAACATCCAGCAGAGATGTGACACCAAGGTTTGAGTACTAATAAAAACCCACCAAAACCACAGTGCTAGAGGCATGCATTAGCAGATAGTATTTTTTTCTTTTTCGATTCATTAGCTGATAGATTGAACGCACCAAAACTATTATTAGGGCTGCATGAGTTCTAACCTTGCTTGTCAATCTGCTTGGCTTGTATAAACCATCTTCCACTTGGTAAGTTTCCTTTACTAATCAACCAAAAACGGAAAGGAAATTACCTGCATCCAAACGATGTGCTGATATTAGACAAAACCAAGTTAAGCAAGACAACGACAAGAGGCTAAGAAATATTATGCAGTATACCTTATGTCCCAACTTAAAATTTGCTTAGTGTTCCAAATGAGTCTCAACGATGAAGTACAGTCCTCAGCAAGCTCGGTTGTTATGTGATTTGTATATTTTATCTGTTTCTGAAGCAGTATAAGACCCTTGGATATTCTGACTCTAGAGATCAGATTCAACAAAAGCAAATCCTCATCATGCATCGTCAGAAATACATCATCCAAACAGTTACTTAATCAGACAAGGGCTCCCTGACCATAAGATTTATTTTCTCCTGAAGAAATTCGAGTACATCTTCTCTCTCTTCTTTGAGAAGTAGTTTCCTTAATTTTTCAAATGTCATCCTACCAGGGCGCATTCCTTTCTCTATCATCTCTTCCATCAACACACAGGCACCAGAGACATCACCATCGTCGCACAGCCCATTGATTAGGGCAGAAAAAGTGTGCATGCTTGGAACAAATTGCTTGCGTTTCATATATTTCCACACTTTACGAGCCATCCTCACCTCATTCCTCTCACAAAACATCTTTATCATCATAGTATACGTGTCTGCATCAGGATCACAAATTTTGAGCATCCTGCGGAAAACCTTAAAAGCATCATCAGTCTCATCTCGAGCAATCAAGCCACTCAGGATAATATTGCAAGTCCTTGCATTCGGGGTCACCCCCTTCAACTGCATGTCATTAAGAACCCTCTTGGCATTTTCAAATTTATTTACCTTACAGAAAGCACCAATTAGAGAGTTATATACAGCTACATCAGCTTCGACGCCATTTTTTTCCATTTCAAGGAATGTATCTATTGCATCTTCAATCCGGTTCTCTAACCCATATGTATGGACTAAAACACTATAAATAAAGGATGTTGGCCTGCAACCGCTGAACTCCATCTCCTTGACAATTTCAATAGCCTCATCAACCCTGCCAGCCTTGCAAAGGATGTCAACCATAATCCCATAAGTCACAATATCAGGATTACAGCCTGCCTCAATCATTTCCCTGTAAACTTCCCTTGCCTTAGGCAGATTGGGATCCCTTCCCCATCCCTCAATCAATATGCTATAAGTTTTTGAATCAGGAATAAATTGATTTTTCTTACTATCGAAAATCTCCTGAGCTTTTCGCACATTCTTCGATTTGCAAAGAGCACTCAATAAGCCATTAAAAGCGGCCAGATTTGGGGGCACGTCAAACTTGTCCATGATATTGAAAGTGTATAGAGCCTCCTCTACCTTTTGGGCCCTAGCATATTTTCTCATGATTATGCAAAATGTCTCAATATTAAGCATTCCCTTGGTTTTCATCTTATTTACAAGATCCCACATAATCTGATATTGCCTTATCTTGGCAAGAGATTCGATCATGGTGTGGTAGGCTCTAGTGCTATGCTCGTAATTATGTTGCTTTGCAGCCCATTCAAAGAAACGATACGCAAGCATTCCAGCATTCTCAAATCTCTTAAGAACATCCTCAACCATCTCCGGTGAAACCCTAATCCCACTTTGGTCAAGCTCTGTGTCAAGGCCCAATTTTGGGCAAGACATCATAATTTTACAAAGTCTCTGCAGCGGATCGAGCTTAACTTCCATTGTTTCATTAGAACTATACATTCGGGCAACCATCACTGTTCTACCACATACTTTGTGATGAAGTCGGCGTATCATGGTCCTCCTTAGAACGCTAAAAGAAAACATGTAAAGTATCTGGAAAAGTAAAGAAAAAGATGGAGTTACTCATCTGATCTTTTAGGTTATTAGTACGCCAAATTAGAACATTATCCTTTTTGTTCATTTTCAGGTCGAAGCAATGCAATCAAGCAAACAACCTTCACACATCAAGAGAATAAGAATACGATTGCAAGTTTTTACAACTCAAATATGGACCACCTACTTTTCTTTAATGACCAAGTGGTGCACGTTGGAAAGTGGAAACTCGGTGGATAATGGCCCCACCGCTCTACTCTTCTCCACTTAAGTACTAGGCTTTTGTCTACACCAGAGGTTGAAACCATGACCTGCGCCAACCCACATATTACAAGTTGCACTTTTACTTTTATCACTATGAGAACCCAACCCAAAAGACTAGTATAAGTGGGAATGCCCATTTAGTCTATATATCATTAGCATTTCTCTTTTTAATCAATGTGGGAGAGATGCTCACAACAATCGCCCCCGCTTGAGGACCAACGACTTTGTTGGTCACGGATGGCACCCCTCTTAGGTCCAGGCCACCACTCCTGATAGAAGCCACCACTCCGAGTATCCGGTTGGTCACGACTACCCAATGTTATAGACCAAATAGGATAGTCCAACCCAAAAGACTAGTCTAGTAGGTGGGACAGCTCATTTAGTCTATATACCCATTTGCATCTCTCTTTTTAATCAATGTGGGAGAGGTGCTCACAACACAAATCTACCTTATATTTTTCTTATTTTCCACAACACTTGCGAGACATGACCACTAATTATAAGGTCAATAAGTTTGACGGATGCATAAGAATTTTCCTACTTTCATACTTCCTAATACTCACTCCGTCTCATTTTAACTGTCATTTAAAGTTTTAGCACGTCCATTGAAAAAAGAACAAGTATAAGGTAATAGCAAGGATAAGACTCGAAAAATATAAATATATGTCTTGATTTTCTAAAGCGACAGTTATGTTGGGACATTTTTATTTGGGCTAAAATGACACATAAATTAGAACAGTTTATACCCAAGTACAATAAAAAATTCAAGACAACACACAACACATTTAAATAAACCTCTCAAGTAAATCAAATTTTAAGAGAATCAAAGAATACACTTAATCAATAGCTTACAGTGTTGGTGGAAACAAAAAAACTTACAGTGTCTCAGGAGAGCCAATTTCGCCAGAGGAAGAAATGGAGACAACCGAGAGTTGGACCACAGCAGAAATAGGTGGGGAAATGTAGAAATAGCCACTTTTTCGGTCGTTTTTGTAGTTGGAGTCATTTTTTAAAAATTATTTAGTTTTAGCCATTTCTTGAAACTTCATTCCCGTAAGTTAACCTTCAGACCTTGTGGGCTGAAGGCATGAAGTTGAACTTCAGCCCGCTGAGGGATGAAGTTTTAGGCATAAAATGTGTAAACTTCAGTGTTAAAGTTCCAAAAATGACTAAAAGCTAAATAAATCATAAAATATGGCTAAAAACTAAATAAAAGGGGAAAAAGGTGGATCCCTTGCAAAATTTCTAAGAATTAGGTTCCGCGGAAGTGCACGAAGAAGCTATTTTAGGTGTGCTACTTAAATTTTAGTTAATTTCTAAAAATTATTTAGTTCTTAGTCTCTCTTTGAACTTGTAACCTTTGAGTCTTTGAACTTTAAGTCTCGCGTCTTAACCGTAGACCTTCAAGTTTGAAGTTAGGCATAAGAGGCTTGAAGTTCGATATAATATTGAAAATTAAATAGTTTTTAAAATCGACTAAAACCTAAATAACACACCTAAAATAAGCTCCCACGCAAGATTTTTAACATGGATTCTTTACACAAATATATAATTTTTTACCCCAAATTACAAAAAAATAGCAATATTTTTTAAATTACACCACATAACATTATTTTTTCTAACACAAATATAAACTCTAATCCACTAACCACACCCAATAACAAACCCCAGCTCAAATTACATTTCACCTCTCAATTTACTCTCTCCTCCAACATCTGAGATACAAACCCATGCCGCCACTTCACCCCCACCCCGCCCCCACCAAAACCACCAATCAAACAGCCATCACCACAACTCCAAAAAGCCATTAATATCCATTCATTTTCAAGTTGATTCCTCTAGAAACGGAAAAATGGAAGCAGCAGCAAAACACCCGTAACAGTCAAAAGGCGTTATCCGACGAGTTTGACGGTTCATTTTTCCTTTTGGTTTTGGCTCTATTCACGCCTATGTTGATCTCTGTGTAGTCTTTCTATTAAATTCTCCAGCGAATTTGAAGGAGATTCATTTTTCAGGGACTTAATGACCCCGATTCTTTAAAATGGGTTTTTTTGAAGAGTGAACCTAGTGGTCTCAATGTGTGTCAAAAGCTTCCATTTTCTTCATCCTTCTTCGATGATTGCAGACTTATCAACTAAAAGTAGATCTTTGTTTGGTCCTTTGTCATGAATCGTTTATCGAGAATCGTAACTTTTATGATGTAGAGAAGTGCAGTTTTTAGTGTAAGCTATAGTGACAAGATCTGTTATTTATCACCAGCTTTAAAACGGTAACATTGATTCCAGTAGCATCCAAATACGTTTTGAGAAGGAATAAAATGGGACCAAAATTATGAAGTTCCAACATTTTGATTGGTTTAGTAATAATATTTTAGTGAAATATATATGGAGATTTTGATACGCGCGGCTCATGTGGGTTTAAAACAGTCTGAAACTGCTCTGAAACAACCTGAAACTGCTCTGAAATGGTCTGAAATGATGCTGAAATTGTGCAAAAACAGTTAGATACAGTGCTGAAACAACTGAAACGGTGCAGAAACAGTTAGATACAGTTAGAGACAGTGCTGAAACAACTGAAACGGTGCAGAAACAGTTAGATACAGTGCTGCAGAAATAGTTGATGCAGAAACAGTTGAAACGGTGCAGAAATAATTAGATACAACGCTAGAGAAAACACTTGAAACGGTGCAGAAACAGCTAGATATAGTGCTGCAAAAACAGTTGAAACAGTGTAGAAACAGTTAGATACAGTGTTAGAATAACAGTTGAAACGATGCAGAAACAGTTAGATACAGTACTGCAGAAACAGTTAGATACAGTGCTAAACACAACCTGAAACGGTGCAGAAACAGTTAGATATGGTTCAATACGGAGCAAAAATAGTGCAGATACAGCGCTGAAACAGTTTAAAATAGCTAGTGAAAAAGTCCGATTAAAATGTAAAAAATAATGTGAAACAATGCAAAAAAATGTGGAATAGTTTTGAAACAGTGAGAAACAACAAACAAATGGGATGAAACAAATGCTAAAACAGTTTAGAAATAGTTACATGCGGTGCAAAATTACTTGAAACGATGCTGAAACAATCTGAAACTGTGTTGAAACATCGTAGATACAGTGAGATACAGAGCAAAAATAGTGCAGATACAGTAAGATACAGCGCTGAAACAGTCTGAAACCGCTAGTGAAAAAGTTCAAAACAAAATGTAAAAACTAATGTGAAACAATGTAAAAAAGGTAAAATAATTTAAAAACAATGAGAAACAACGCACAAACGGTTAGAAGCTGGCAGGTAGTTGAGATACAAGGAGATGCGATGTGCTTGGTAGTTGAAATACAATGAGATACGATGTCGTCGGTAGGCGAGATACGGTTAGATGTGAGGTGGTTGGTAGTTGAGATACAATGAGATATGGTGTGGTTGGTAGGCGATATACGGTTATATACGAGGTGGTTGGTAGTCGAGATACAATGTGGTTGGTAGGCGAGATATGGTTAGATACGAAGTTGGTAGTTGAGATATAATGAGATATAACGAGATACGATGTGGTTGGTAGGTGAGATACAATGAGATACAATGTGGTTGGTATGTGAGATACTGTTAGATACGAGGTGGTTAGTAGTTGAGATACAATGAGATACGAGATAGTTGGTAGTTGAGAAACATCGAGATACACTGAGATACAACGAGATAAAGTGAGGATGGGATGAGAAAAAGTGAAATTGGGGGAAATGGGAGGAGTAAAAGTGAAGTTGGGGGAAATGATGGGAGGAAACGTAAAATTCGGGGGAAATAGGAGGAGTAAAAGTGAAACTGGGGGAAATGATGGGAGGAAAAGTGAAATAGGAGAAAATGGGAGGAGCAAAAGTGATAGTGGAGGAAATAGGAGGAATAATGTAAGAGTTTAGTATGTTATGGGAAAATATTGCTATGTTTTTGCTATGTTTGTAATTAACTTGTGTTTTCCTCTATATAAGGTTATTTTCTTAAAATGTTGCTATGTTTGGTAATTAAGTTCTAAAAATTATACTTTTGTGTAAAAATTCCTTTTAACATAGGTTCGATATTTTATGCAAAAATATCCTTTGCTTAATTTAATGAATAAATTTTAGACAAAAATATCCCTATGAATCTTATAATGATGTCGGTATCCCGCCAATAAGCAGCACTTGCATTTGTCCCCTCTTTCACAGGCAACACTTGTCATTGAATTTTACATTCTTCCCGATAAAGTATTGCCTAAGCAGCACTTTCCCCTTCAAATCTCTTCCCACATTCTCCCAAATCTCTTGGAGTGTTGCCACTGCAATACTTGCCTCTTGACTTTTTCCTAAAAGGCAGCACTTGCTAGTTGATAACATGAAGTGTTATAGAAGGGAGGGCATTTTGCTAAAACGCTATTAAATGAGGGAAAATCCAGAAAACTAATCAAATTTGGGGACACCAGGTTCAATTTTTTACGTGAAACGGACAAATTTGGTTTTGTCATAGTTTTAACCCCTCCCTGAAGTCACCAAAGGATTCCTAATAGTTGCTACGTCCTATGACCAGTATGATCTGGCGATCACCGGGTCCTAACTAGTAAGATCTAGTGATTGCAATGAGCTTTCCAGACAAAGGTTAAAAATGTTAGAGTTTTCTTACATGGGCCAAAATCATGACAAGACGCCAGAAGTGTTCTATTTTTGTGTATCGGCCAAATTTGGTAAAATTAGCCCAATGACATGTTCAGTCCTCGGAACCTGAAGTTGAGGCCAACTAAGACTAAATTTACTGAACTGTAGACTTTGGGCTGAAATTAGAAGTCTAAAGTTTCTCCAACTTTAGACGAAACGTTTGAAGTTAAGCTTAACTTTAGTCTCCAAGATTGAAATTTGTTGGACTTCCAACTTTTGGTCTGAAATTAACAGTTTGAAGTTTCTCTAGATTTAACCCAAAGTCTGAAGTTAAGCTTAACTTTAATCTTAAAGATTGAAGTAGAGCTCAACTTTGAAAAAGAAAAATAAGACGTGACCCTAAGTTTGGGGACTAATATGGCCTCAACTTCAAGTCTTGGAGACTAAACTTAGACTTACCCTGGTATGGATTTTAACAAAGTGATCGGCCCTTCCAAAGTGTGTTGAAAAGAAGTTGTATCTTAAATGGCACCACCCAATAGACTATTTGTGCACTTCACCCTGAAATTTGGTCTCAAAACTGTAGCCTGAAGTCCACAATGTTAAATCCGTAAAAATGTAAGGTTTTTACACAGATATACAAATTTGTACCCCTATATTATAAAAATATAGCAACACTACACAAATTACAAGATATAGCAATATTTTTCCCTAGCATATTTCACAACAATCAAGACATTTTAGATTTTTTTCCCCCACTTGTACAATAGTTAGCTGCAACAGCTTATGGCTAAGCTACAGCCCCGAAATCGCCTCATCCCTCCTTATTTCCATCGTCATCACCCCCACCCCCACCACTTCCAACCCAACATCTACATCTCCACCTCCACCTCCCCCATTCGACATTACTCCACCACCAACCTCCATAATCGTCGACGCCGGAGAAAGTGAAAACCTGCTGGAATCAAACAAATTGACAACGTCATCTAACGGCACAGACACAAAGAGCACAACTATCCACTTATTCCGATAAACCTCCGTTCCATTAATAGTAACAACACCGTCAACGGAATCAACAATCGCCATATTTTTTTTGTATCAAAATCTCAGCAGTAAATGTTATCACCACTCTTAACAGAAGTTATTCCACTAAACCAAAATTTTTGGAACTCCATTATGGATTAAACCGTTTGTGGTTTCAAAACTGATCCATAGGAGAACGTAATTTTCTTGGATGAAACAAAAAACGGAGATTGTGAAGTTAATCGCCTCCATATTTCTGATCAATGCTTTTTTTTAAGTGTGAGGGGTGGGGCTGGGGCTGCGATAAACAGAGTGCAATAGACAAAAAAAATTAAAATGGATTTCCACAACTCATGTTGAAAGGGCAGAATCAAGAACTCACGCATGCCACATAATTTTTCATCGGCATAATGGATTTTTTGTTTAAATTCATTTGCTTGTTAGTGTTATTTTTTTTTTTTTAACCATTTATGTATGAAAAAGTTGTCAAGAAACAACTAGATACAATGTAGAAACAGTCAAGAAACAATTAAATACGGTGCAAAAATAGTACAAAATCCCAAAAACAGTCTAGAAACAGTTAGATACGATGTAAAAACAGAGCAGATACAACAAGATACGAGGTGGTTGTTTTCCTAGAATGATACAATGCTGAAACAACCTAGAATCACCTAGATACAATGTAGAAACATGATGAAATAATGCTGAGACAATCTAGAAACAACTTGATACAAAGCAGAAAAGTTAGATACAATGCAGATACAGTGTAAAAACCCGAAAACGGTTAGAAATGGCGTTGAAACAGTTTGAAAGAGTGCATATACAACGAGATACAGTTAGATACAAAGAAAAAATAGTGTAGATACAGCGAGATATAACGCTAAAATTGTCTGAAACAGCTAGTGAAAAAGTCTGAAAAAAATAATGTGAAACAACGCAAAAAAGTTGAAATAGTTTAGAAACAACACAAAAAAGGTGAAATAGTTTTAGAAACAACGCACAAACAGGATGAAACAATGTTGAAACAGTCTAGAAACAGCTAGACAGTCTAGAAATAGTCAGATACGGTGCAAAACAATACCGATACAACGAGATACGACAAGATACAACGAGATACGAGGTGACTGGTAGTTGAGATACAACAAGATACAATACGGTTGGTAGTTGAACTACAACGAGATACGATATGGTTGGTAGTTGAGATACAATGAGATACGAGGTGGTTGGTAGTTGAGATACAGTGAGATATAACGAGATACGAGGTGGTTGGTAGTTGAGATACAATGTGGTTGGTAGTTGAGATACAACGAGATACAATGATATACGAGGTGGTTGTTGATATACATTGAGATACAAGCATTGTGTTTATTCCTGAAAAACATGTAAGCAACTGTGTAACTGTGTTTATTCCTGAAAAATAAGGAAAGAATTTTAACAAGATTGGAGACTTTTACCTAAAAGTCACACCGTGTATTTTCTTTTACCATCTAAGAACAACTTTTTTGAGACTAAGGTGTATGTATAAATGAGAAAGAAGAAAAGTTGATGGAAACTAAAAGGAATGTAGATGCCCAAGAGCTCAATTTTTGAAGAATAATCAACTTCCATCTTCTACACTACATACCATCCTTCAAATTTTCTTTTCCTCATCTTTCTGTAGTTTCCAAGGACAGTTTCCTCTTTTCAATTGTATAAATTGATAGACCAGAAATGAGCTCGTCTTCAAAGTCACGACCCTTCCCTTTTTATGGCCTCTAACCATAATGGTTCCTTATCATGTAGAGGTTCAAGTACGACAACAATTGGTTCACACTTTTCAATCAATCAACAACACTTCACACCCAAATTATAAAATTTGGCTATATAAATCCTTTGTATTCATTCAGCAGTTTTCATACCTTTATTCAAATACAAACTGTAGGCAGCTTATACAGTACTATTAAAAGTCAGATAACATACAAAAGAAAACATTTGAAGGTTCAGAGATGGGAGTTCACCCCAAAACAAAAAATCTATCCCCTTGCTTGGCACTCAGCCAAGGGTTTATTACCACACAGACCCAAGGCAACATAAATATAAGGCTCTTATTTGGTCCACCACATAAGGAAATCCTTGCGCCTATTGATCTTCTTCTGCAGTTGAAGAACTCCGTATAGAAGGGCCTCAGCAGTAGGTGGGCAACCTGGAACGTAAATGTCAACAGGGACAATCCTGTCGCAGCCTCGCACAACGGAGTATGAGTAATGGTAGTATCCTCCACCGTTTGCACAGCTCCCCATTGAAATGACCCACCTTGGCTCAGGCATTTGATCATAGACTCTGCAATAAAAATTTGACTCATTAGAACAAATCAGGGTATCCTTGTATCAGAAAGAATAAATTGGCAACATGCATTGCAGTATTTCCTTTTAACTTTTCTGTTTAACTGTGAAGGGAGGTGAAGCAGATTGAACAGTGCAAGTTCTCAATAATATTAGATGTCAGAAGGAAGGGTCTTTAACTTCACAGCTACTGCTTAATGCAAATCAAAACTATTAGATGTCATTTATGTTTCTCTTAATTGAAGAGATCAACTTACCCTGGTGCAGTGTTCTGCTTCTTCAATGAAAAGAAGAGAAATGCTTGGGGAAAATGGCTAAATATAAAGCAGGAATGAGAAAAAGAAAAAGACACCACTGTGTCTTTACTTTTTACTACACAATTTTCCTTTCTTTTTACACAACTCCCCTAGCCAGACACTCCCCCCCCCCCCACAAACCCCCCAGAAATAATGAAGAAAGAAATAAAATATAAATACTTAATGCAAGCAAAAATAACTATAAGCACAGATTTCAATTGTGCACTCATCTTCATCTCGAATTTATTGTTTAATTTAATAAGTTTATGGCACATCGGCAGTCAAGGTCATAACTGTTAAAGTGCCAGATCCTAGTGATCTATAACAAAAAGGCAGAAAAACCATGGCGAAGGTATTACCAGTCAAGACATGGTAGAGGATGCAGTAGAAAGAGGAAGGCCACAACGACAAATATACAAGTTGAACAATTCAATTCATTAATATTTACCACCAACAAAACTGAACACTTAAAAAACGTTAAGCCACCAAATCAGCTAACTATTAAAAAAGAAATACCACTAGTGAGAGGGCAGACTATAGTCATCATACCATCTCAAAGACCATAGTCATGCATAAATGCCTTCCCTTCACTGCTTATCTTGCCAAAAATCTGACTTATCTTGCTAACAATCTGACTATACCAATATCAGATACACTGCAACACCACATCTACACACTCAACTTTATCATCCTATTGGACCAACAAAACATTACTGACAACTCATTAAAGAACCAGTTCAAATATTTTTAGCATTTTTGTTTGCTTTAACATTTGGAAACAAATCCTTAAGTATGTTTACACACACAAAAGAACCTCCATTTTTTTTTGAATGGTTACACACACAAAAGAACCTCCATAAATTACGGTTACTAATAGAACCTCAAAACCACAACTTAAATGAAGCCCGCTGAACTACATGTTATATTATCGTATATCACTATATCAGATCGTTCTTACTGCAACACTCGATGATCAGCTACACCTGTCAGCTATGTTCATTTGGAACTCCATCTATAAACACACTATGAATAACTTCTATAGTATGGTGAATTTTTCCTCCAACTCTGACATTCTCCCCTAACACTTCATAGTTCATACAAGTATAGTGCTTCTGCACCATCTACCTTTTCTGTTATTAAACGACAAAATGTATCGACACCACGGACAGAACAGTTCCAGTATCATAATCCAGTTCCTCAATCATTAATTCACATTAAAATGTCGGACAATAAATCGATAACCAAACAAATGATAACAACAACTATGCCTCAATTAGTGTCCCAAGCGAGTTGAGGTTTTTACTGTAAGGGGTCACCATAAATTGACTAGCTTTACGCAGGCTGTCAATGTACTAATGAAGACTGATACAATATGTACTAGAACTGCTTATGTTTACCTTCCCCAACTCTCAAAAAACTAAAATACATTTTCTTTTAGTAATTTCATAAGAGATTAATACATCATAAAATACAGAATACTGAAATATTAAGGCTCGTTGAGACAAAACTGTAGCTCATGTTTTTTTTTCCAGCCCGTTTGGGTAAGCTTAAAAGTGGCTTATATGCTTATAAGCCTATTAATGAGTGTTTAATAACTCAAAAAGGCATGAAATTATAAGCTCTTATGTGTTTAAAATAAGCCAAAAGCAAGAAGTTAGGAAATCCTAACTTATCAACAGTGGCTTATAAGCAACTTATGGCTTATAAGCTACTTATAATAAGCTCACCCAAACGGACTGTTTATTAGGTTGAAGCTCATGTTATTAACGGAAATTTCAAACAAAATTGCTACACATAAATAAGGTCTCATTAATTTTCTTTTAACATCGGTGTGTGAGCCAGCTTGCGTGTACTTTCACCAATCCATGGGGCACCTTTTACCTCCACTAGCAAAGGTATCGAGTAATGTTGTCTACTAAGGCTTGGACGGGAACGAAGACCCGACCTTTTAGTGCTTATTTGAACCTGATCTCCCATGGTCTGAGCAATTCATTGGGTGCTTAGTTCAGGGTTAAGTATGAGGAGAAACCTCAAGTCGAACAACCCCTAATCTATCTTATAACCACATACCCGGTGTGATCCCACAAGTGGGAAATCTATCCTTAAATAACCAAATTATCTAGACATGCAATAGCTCAACTCATAATTATAGAAGTTTATATATCAAAACATAACTAGTTTAGGATTAACAGCAAAGTTAATTGATTACATTGACAAGCATCATTTACCACTAAATAGACTTCCTTAAGTGTGCTTATACGAAACCAAATTCCAAAGATCTAAATGTCCATCCAAATCTAGCCAAACAGAAAATTCATAAACATTTAGGAGGGAAAAATGAAAAAGGTCCTGTTAGACCTCTCTATAACAATCATCCTAGTTTTCTTCAGGACCGATAAACTTTATGAAATGAGTGGACCAGCAGAAAATGTAGCCAGAAAGGCTATTTAACAAGCAGCATCTAAAATATCCACACGAACACCATTAACTACTTCATAATGCAACAGAATAATATGTAATTCAAGAAACATCTGGTTTTTGGGAGCCACAACCGAGAAATCCTTGACAGCCAATGGACGGCTCGAAACTCGGTGGACATTGGGACTTCCCTCTACCCTTCTTTACTTAAATACTAGGCATTAGTCTATAGCAGTGTTCAAACCTATGACGTTGGGCAAAACCCACATTCACTGTTACTACTAGGCCAAAGCTCTGGAGGCAGATCTCCTAATCTATCCTAAAGTTCAAATTATTGAATTGATAGCAATGGAATGTGTCGGAATAGAGCAAATGGAATATAGAGTTTCATATAACCGGCCCTAACTAGCTTGAAATAAAGGCAAAACTGATAGACAGCAATGAAAACACAAACATCATTACCACTAATCAAACTTCCTAAATGTGCTTATACAAAACTAAATCCAAAGGAAAATTCAGAAACATCTACCATGAAAAAAACGAAAATATATAAGGAAATAGTTAGAACTTAATACATACTTGTGAAGAGCAGACCCTAACTAGTTTGGAATTAACAGCAAAGTTAATTGATTACAACGAAATAAAATTCTTTTTTTTTAATAACCATGTCGTCCGAGCCAACTTACACATACCTCAACTAATTCCATAGAGTACAACAAAGAAAATTCTTTTTTTATAACTATGATGGGTGGCCAGCTTACGCTACCTCGACTAATTCCATGGGTACAAGTACAACAAAAAAAAAATAATCTTTTTTTATAACTATGGTACCTAGGCCAGCTTACACGCACCTTCACTAATTCCACGGGTACAACAAATGAAATTCGTGCATAATATATTTGTATATAAACATCCCATAAAATATCATACCATAACTAGTTTGATTAATAAAAAAGTTAATTGATTACACTAACAAACATCATTTACCAGTAATCAAACATTTACAAATGTGCATAAAAAACAAAATTCTTTTTTTATAACTGTGGTATCCGGGCCAGCTTACACGCACCTTGACTAATTTCGATCGAAATTCTTTTTTCATAACGGTAGTGTCTCGGCCAGCTTAAACGCACCTCAACTAATTCCACAACGTACAACAAACAAAATTCTTTTTTTATAACTATGGTATCTATCCCGCTTACTTGCACCTTCCACGAGGTACAACAAACGGAATTCTTCTTTTATAACTGTGATGTCTTGGCCAACTTACAGGCACTTTGACTAATTCCACGGGTACAACAAACGAAATTCCTTTTGTATAACTTGGTATTTGTCCCGCTTAAACACACCTCAACTAATTCCACAGGGTACAACCGAACAAAATTGTAATAAAAAATTCAAATCCAAATATAGCCAAACAAAAGATTCATAAAAAATCACAAAAATAAAAGGTAAATCGTTGAAATTATACATACTTGCGAAGAGCAGGGGCCATTTTATTGGTAAGAGTACCAGCAACAATCATACAATCCGACTGTCTAGGACTGGGCCTAAAAATAACCCCAAATCGATCAAAATCATAACGGGCAGCACCAGCATGCATCATTTCAACAGCACAACAAGCCAGCCCAAATGTCATGGGCCAAATTGACCCAGTCCTAGCCCAGTTCATTAGATCGTCTACTTTCGATATCACATACTCCGCCGTTTTCGATATTCCTGGTGACGGAGATGATGTGGATGGTGGTGGTGCGCGGCTGTAAGTGGCTGGTGAGGAGGAGGGTTGGGAAAGGACGGGGAGTGTTGTGTGGATGGCCCGTTGGAGAAACGGCGCCGTTTCGGTAAGAAGTTTTGCGTTTCGAGCTAGTAATGCCATTGATTTGGTGGAATGAGAGAGGAAGAGCTGTGAATTTGTACTCAATGTTTGGACTTTCAATGTCCCTATTTGTTAACTTAGAGTGTGCAAAATTACATGAATAAAAAGGAAAATTGACCCGTAAACTTATACTTCCTTAATATTGCAGTTTATTCTATTTTATTGGAGATAATAATTTAGCATAGGACTTCTTTAACTTTTTTGCATCTTCCCAATAGCTAACTGAGCAACGATCAAGTAGGCCATGGCTAGTAGCCCTCCGCCCCCGTCTCTTTAGTTGAAACTTTCATTATATTTTTCCTCGAAACCTTTCATCATCACTTCCAGCTCTCGGTCTAAGTCAGCCACCTCACATCTGTGCCTCTTTCGTTCTTCTCTTCTCAACCTCTCGGACATTTTCAACTTCTTCATCAACCAATCAATCTTGTATTAGTTTTCAGCTTCCTTATCTTTAACTGCCCCATGTATGTCAGGTTACGTCTTTGTGTCATTATGCAACCATTCTAAGTAACCAACTCCACAGCCTGCATGGTATCTGCCTGGTTCAATTGACTTTTCTTCAGCAAAACTCTTTTCATTCTATATCTAGCGAATTTTTGGTACAAACAGGATCCTGTCCTTTTCGTAATCTACTTGGAATCGGGTTGTGTCTCCTATCAATAGAATGTCTTGTTTTCTGCCTGCTTGCCTTAGAGCTCTAATGAGTATGTAAGGCTGGAGACTACGCATACCCATAAAGACCACAAATGACTTCATTTCCGACCGGAGCAAGACCCACGTAGAGGTAAACCAAGGGTACATCCACTGTATGTCTTTATCTTTCAAATTTTCCAGCAACATATAGCACTCATGAGTAGTATTAGATTCCTAGAACTTCTTGACGCCATAGTGTTGTGCTAGTATGTGATTAGAACGACACATATCGTAAAATTCTCGACCTGTGTTTATTTTTTTTTGGTAGGTGTTCGGTCAACCATACTTGTAACAACAAATTACAACCTTCAAAGTATCGAGTCGCATTTTTGCATTTCCCTAAAGCTCTGAGGATGTCAGCCAGTATTGTAGGAACCATAGTACATGTGTTCTTCTTGGTGCCATGAAATAATGCATGTGTGAAATGGATTAGTTTTGTGTTGATTTCGTAATGCATTCCTTGCGGGAACATGACAAAGCCGAAGAAAGTTGAGAAAATAGCACAAAAGGGTCCCCTCAAGTGTCCAATTGAGAAAAGGGACCTCTCCTTTTCACTCTTTTATTTTTCACTTTCTTCTATTTTCAAAGTGTAATTAAGGTTTAAGTGAGGGGTAGATTAATATTTTAAAATTTTGTTTGGGGGGGGGGGGGGGATTTCAACCTAAAACTTAAAAATACTACCCACTCACACCATGACCCCACTACCTCTCCCAAAATCCAAACACCAAACCCACACTAATCCCAAAACACCAAAACATTTCCACTTCCCCCAAAATCAAACCGCCAGTACAACATCCCCAATTTTAACGCAACTAACGACGATTTCAATTCTCCAGCCGTCATCTTTCTCCGATACCCACTGTAAGTATATTCCGACACCTACATTGCATGATACTCCATAAAATCATCACTTTTTCTTGTTTTTCCTCTTTGTGTTTGAATGAAAACCCTAGAATATAAATTGTAAAATCTGGGTTGATTCTGGTGCTTTCCTTTTGAATTTTGCTTGTGTATGAGTTGTTTTTAGTGTGGGAAGTGTTGATTTTGAGCGGGAATGACTGATTTTGGCGATGATATGTTTAAACACACCGACTGTTTTTTCAAATATCTTGCATATTGTTTGTGGTGTTTAAACATCATATGAAGTGTTTGTTCACGTCACCGGTTGTTTAACCGGAGAAGACGTTATTCATTTGAGTTTTGAATTTTTAAACATTAAATTCAATGTTTAAACATAATCAAAACTGTTTATAATTTGGAACTTAAAAATTAAAATGAGGCTTAAACATTAATGTAGATGTTTGCAACATCACTGCATTTGTTGTTAAACACTAACATGAATGTTTAAACATTACTTCAGATGTTTCAATTTCACGGTCGAACATTCAACGATGATGTTTAAACATAAATTGTGATGTTTAAACATAACTTATGATGTTTTAAAACACCACGTTGGATGTTTAAACATTCATAATAATTTTAAAATGGTGAATTTATTCGTAATGATTTGGTTTGTACTTTTTTTAAAATAGTTATGTGTTTGTTGAACTAGTTTAATTATTCGTCATTTGCAGGTATTAAATTATGGGACCAAAAAGAAGGAGGTTGGTAAAGGCAGTGCCTAAGAAACAGCCGGCTGACACGCAAAGAAGACTTGACATTGATGAACATGAAGAATCTCCTCCTAGCAAAAGACTGAAAGGCAGGGCTGGAGATGCACCCTCGCTTGTACAGGTTCCTTTTCAGAGCCCAAACAATAGTCATGATCTAAGTATGGACCAATCTGAATATGAAGAGGGAAACAGAAGTGGAGATGATGATCAAAGAGGCTCTGCCGAAGAAGGAGAAACATCTACTCCTACTCAGAATGAAAAGGAGGAAGAACAGGAAGAAGTTCCTACTATACAGAGGTGTACGATGAAATCCAGAGAACAAAGAGGCTCTGCCGAAGGAGGAGAAGCATCTACTCCTACTCAGAATCGAGAGGACGAAGAACAGGAAGAAGTTCCTACTCTACAGAGGAGGACGAGGAAATCCAGAGCTGGTGTGTCACCAGTGGAGCAGAGGCCTAGTACAGTATGTGCAGTAGAGGGTAGTGAAGTGGAACATGCAATGGAGGTATGAATAGTGGTGAAAACATACAAATAGATGCTGGCACATCGTTAATTTGTTTAAACATCTCTATTGATGTTTAAACATATCTATGAAATGTTTCACACATACACCTTAATGGTTTAAACATAAGCACGAAATGTGTAAACATACACCCCGATGTTCTAAACATAAGTACGAAATATTTAAACACACACCCCAATGTTATAAACATGACTGAGAAATGTTTAAACATACCAGTGATGTTCGAAATAAGTCTTTGCTATTCCTCATTACCCTTGTGAATCTGCCTAACTTATAAAATATTAGATGCAGGTGGTTTTGGCTGATGAGGTTGCCCCAATTATAAAAACTGACATGCCTGATATGGTATTGCCTACCTGGTTGGACACGCATGCGGCTTTCACGACGAAGAAAATTATTATAAGATCTTCAATTTCAGGAAAGCTGGCTGAATTGCGTCAATGTTTAAAGGATTTGAAACTTGAGGACAGATTTAGGAAGAGCTGTTTTGGTCACTTTCTTAGCATGCTGAAGGGACTGTTTGCTCCAAAGCTCGTTCACAACCTCTCCGTAGGGTTATTTGTGAGAAGAAGCACGAGTTATGGTTCAATTTTCATGGGCTGCCTTTATGCTTTAGTCTTCTTGAATTTGCACTTATGGCTAAGCTGAGGTGTTCAGAGTTTCCATCAAAAGAATACTTAGAGGATGCCCGTGAGAAGGGTAAAGAGTTGTGGGATTTGGTGACAGGGAAAGACAAAAAAAAGGCTGCCTCAAATGACCATATCATGACATTGATAAAGTCAGATAAAATAAAAAACAAAAATGTGAAGTTCAGTTTGTGTTTGATTTGGTTTGTGCATAGTGTTTTATGTGCAAAGGATACGCGTTGTGGCATTGAGGAAGATGTGGTTTGCTTGGCAAGCAGACCTGAGGAATTTAACAAGTTCCCATGGGGTAGAAAAAGCTTTGAACTGACGATGACATATCTTGGTAAGGATTTTGCAACACTTGAAAATCCAGAAAATAGCTATAACCTTTATGGATTTCCCTGGGCCTTCATGGCCTAGGTGTTAGAGGCTATCCCTGCTGCTAGGTTAAGGCAATATCCAGAACAAAAGACTGTACCAAGGATGCATCGTTGGTTATCTGAAAAAGTTAAAAGAGACCCTGAACAAGTGTTTCAGCGTGTGGAGACCCCAGTAAGACGCCCTTTTACATTTTGCCTTTTATTATGCACACATTTGATATTATGTTGAAACATTCCTGAGATGTTCATCACATCATAATGAATGTTGAAACATTTGCATCAATGTTTCAATATTAAATTATGTGTTTAACATATTCGAAACATAGTTCAGATGTGTAAACATTTTGCTATATGTTTGCACATAATATATATGTTGAAAACATTTGAGGTGATGCTGAAATTTACTTTATATTAACTTATGTTCTTTGCAGGAGGTGCGCCCTTACCTTGTTCCTACACCTGTGGAGTTGAGGGATGTTCTTGATGGCTATGTGCCATACCAGGATGTAGATGACGCATTGGTTGATGGGTTGATGCAACAAATGGAGGGGGTTACAATGCTTAGGAAAGAAAATGCTGAACCTAATACCCCTATGGAACGTGTTGTTCGTAGTCGTGGGTCGATGTTGAATGCATACAGTGGTGGAGGTGTAGTTGATCTATTAGGAGATATTGGAAGAGAATATAGTGGCAGTGCAGGTGATTTGTTTGGATATGCCAAGAGAAGGGAAGATACTAGGGCTGCAGTTGTTAGAAGAGAAGTTGGTAGGATTGAAGGAGTAAGAAGAGAAGAAGGTGGCAGGGGGGGACAGTAAGGAGAGGAGAAGGTGGCAGGGGAGGGACATTAAGGAGATCAGAAGTAGTGGCTAATGCTACAGGAGAGTGTAGCTGCAAATCCTCCCAATGTAAAAAAGAGAAGAAGTTGTTTATGGACAAGGTGGATGCAATTGAGAAGGTTCTTGTGGAGGTGAGGGACTGGACAAAAAACCAAGTGCCTGCCAAGAGAGTTGTGTTCCCTGGAGAGCTCTGAAATCTCCATTTACTAGTGGAAGAAAGAGGGGGGAAAATGTGATGAAAAAAAGTTGATATGTACAAAGTTGTTGGGAAGAAGCGAAGAGAGGCGCTGGATGCCTTTTTACTAGAAAAGAAAGAGGAAAAGACATCTCTCTGTCTTGGTCATGAATACAACTACAAAGACCTAGAAGGGGTGATGAGTATGCAAACCAAGTTGGAGGACCAGGTATATGAATTTACTTCAATTTTTTTTCCTGTAAACAAACATTTATGGATATGTTTAAACATTTATGTTTATGTGTACGCATATTTATGGATGTGTAAATATCTCATTACAATGTTAAAATTTGCACCTGATATGTAAACATACAATAAGATGTTTCAACATTGAGTTCATATATTTTCATTTTTATAAACATCACAATTATGTTTAAATATATGTTGGTGTTTGAACATCTCATGTAGTGTTTAAACATCTGAAGGCATGTTTTGTTTACTCTGCCTTGAATCATTTTTTATTTTTATGTAAACATACAATAATATGTTTCAACATTGAGTTCATATATTTTCATTTTTATAAACATCACAATTATGTTTAAACATATGTTGGTGTTTGAACATCTCATGTAGTGTTTAAACATCTGAAGTCATGTTTTGTTTACTCTGTCTTGAATTATTTTTTATTTTTATGTAAATATACTATAATATGTTTCAACATTGAGTTCATATGTTTTCATTTTTATAAACATCACAATTATGTTTAAACATATGTTGGTGTTTGAATATCTCATGTAGTGTTTAAACATTTGAAGGCATGTTTTTGTTTAGTCTGCCTTGAATCATTTTTTATTTTTATGTAAACATACAATAATATGTTTCAACATTGAGTTCATATGTTTTCATTTTTATAAACATCACAATTATATTTAAACATATGTTGGTGTTTGGACATCTCATGTAGTGTTTAAACATCTGAAGGCATGTTTTGTTTACTCTGCCTTGAATCATTGTTTATTTGTATGCAAACATACAATAATATATTTCAACATTGAGTTCATATGTTTTCATTTTTATAAACATCACCTGAGATGTTTAAACACAACTTAAGATGTTTAAACATCTTATGTAGTGTTTAAACATCTCAAGTAATGATTCAGTATTCTGCCTTGATTTTTTTTAATCCAGCATGTTGATGACATCTTGAGTATGATGAGGGTGAGAATTAAAATATACTCCCAGCACTATGTCAAAAGTGGTGTGCTTCTTGATTTGGAGTTTTAAGGAAGATGTGTGAGATGTATATGAAGGAAAAATGCAACAGCGGTTGCCTTGGCTGCACTAATGGATATACAGTTGACGACTGTCCTATTTAAAGAGGACTTGATGGAGTATGCAGAAGGTAAGAGGTCAAATCCAGGGGCTAGAAAGTGGGCTGGATCCAAGAGGATGATGAGTGTGTTTAAATTGGGAGAAGATCATTATGTTACCTTGGAGTTACAAGTGGAGGAAGCAAATATTTTGGTGTATGACTCTAACTATGGTGACAACAGTGATGATGTCTTTGCCACACTCATTCAGCCAATCACTTGCATGGTCCCCATTTATATCAAACAGTGTGAGATGTTCCAAAACTTGCCGGAAGAGATCCTGAACAAGAACCCATGGTCATACGAGCGTGTGACAGATCTTCCGGCAGCCCACACCCGCACTGCATCTGGTGGGTATGCCTTAGCTTTCATCGAGCACCTTCTCATGAAGACTCCTTAAGACAGTCTTAATGAAGATAACATGTTGACTCTCAGGGAGAAGTGGGCTGTTGACATATTTCATGGCAGGATGGTACCATGATTGTTGAACAATTAAAATTGTTTTTGGGTTGTAATTAAGGATAATTTAACCTTTATTTAGTACTTATTACTTTTGTGTTATGTAAGGACAATCTATGCTTTTGTTAATTTTATTAATGGTAATGTGTATGTTTCACTGTTAAAACTGTCAACTAGCCGTTTAAACAAGTTGGAGGAACATTTGTATTATGTCCAAACATAAAACAGATGTTGGAACATCTGTATTATATTTCAACATTATAACAGATGGTGGAACATCTGTATTATGTTTCAACATGCAGTTATACTTGGTGCCAATATGTGTGAATGTGCAGTTATTTTAACGTATGAAAGGGCAGGTGTATGTGAATAGACACATGATTAACTACTCGTGAAGCAAAGAATAACATCATATAATAACTTAATCCAAATCATATAATAAAAATTTCATACTACTTCATAAATATTCAAAACATGCATAAATTGAACTCAAAATAATAGTTTAGGCATCAATGCGGTTTTTTTAAAAAAAATCATCGAACATGTTTAAACATCTCAAAGAATGTTCAGACATCTCGGAAGAATGTTGAACATCGTATGAGTATGTTTACAACATCGAGATCAATGCGCAAACATCAATATCAATGTTTAAACATATAATGTACATGTTGCAACATACCTATCGATGTTTTAAACAATCGGACTAATGTGTAAACATAACTACTAATGTTTCAACATTACAATCAAATGCTTAAACATCTTCTTAGATGTTTATACTTAAGTTTGAGTTTTCAATAAGAATGAGTTCAATTATCAATGATTACTTACTTTGAAGGTTTTTTTTTTTACCGTTTTAACTCCTAAACCCTTCAAATTTTGATTAAAACATAGGTTAACTCTACTCATTTGATAGATCACTGCAAACTCCTTTATTGATGTTCATATAGATGAGTGAACAAGCCAAATTAGAGTTCTCAGTCCAATTTTGTTCAAAATCACTCACAAACACATATGAACGACTTCTTATTGGAGTTATAACTATCAATATGTTCACATATCAATCAAAATACATGTAACCACTTAGCTGTTTGTGTTATCACACATAACACTAATACCTTTCACTCAAACACCTTTAACCTAAATGATAAAAACATCAATCATTAGTGTTATCATTTCAAACACCTTAAATATCGATGGAGTAATACTTTATATACTTAATTATTAAGTTTGTCATCTAAAATGTGTAGATATTCATCTTGTCACTCAAAATATGGTCGAATACTTGCAAAAAATAGATTGCTACATCAAAACATATCTACATATGTTTAAACATTACATTATATGTTGTGAACATATAATAATATGTTGCGAACATCCGTCGCGATGTGTAAACATAATGCACTATGTGTCGACATCTGCTTTGATGTTTAAACATCTTTCGGGATGTTGAAACATCGGATAAGATGTTTCAATATTCTGGCGTGGTGATAAACATTTGATGGTATGTTGAAACATCAACCATAGTGTTGTAACATATTACATTATGTTGGAATATATTTTGTGATGTTTTAACATAGCTTATTATGTGGCACATCATACTTTATGTTGCAACATTTAACATGATGTTAGCATAGCCAACGTTATATTTAAGTTTATAAGTGGGATAATATTTAAGATCCCGCCTGCTTGTTACATATTGTAATTCTTATACTATAATGACAAGAAACACATAAAAAGAAGGCACATCGTTCTTTTTGTGGCGCATTCTGTATTGGTTGGTTTTGACGGGATGCCTGATCACTATTGCCAACCTATAAAGGGTCGTTTGATCCTGCTTCAGACATTTTTTGCTGTTGAAATTGTTAGTGATAGAAAATTTGCATATAGTGTTGGGTATTTATAGGCTGTCATTTTGGTTTTTAGAAGTCACCATTTGTACTTAAAGAGGCACCTTATGATAAATTGTGGACTTAATGTGTCTGTTCAGTGTATACGTTCTGTTTTGCAATGTGTCTATTTGTCAGACATGAAAGGGTGTCATGTGGCAGTTACACCTTTCAACACCTAGTTATGTTGAAATATCAGACGTGATGTGTAAACATGGGGTTCGATGTTTAATATATTAAGTTGAATCTGAAATATTTTATAATATGTTTACATATTCACTTATGTTTTAAACATTTGTTCTAATGTTCACACAATTGAAATATGTTTGAAAATAGGGAGTGATGTTCTGCGCAAAATATCAGATGTTTCACATTTTATGGGATGTTGCACACATTAAATTAAATGTTTAAACATGATAATGAATGTTTAAAGTTGTGAGTGTTTCGAGTCTGCCTCGTGTCAGATGTTCAAATATTTTCTCTTATGTTTAAACATATGTAGAAAAGTGTTAACATTAGTTGAAATGTTTGCACATATTAACGTTGTTTATACAGATAAGGTTGTGTTTTTACTTTTGAGAAAAATACAGACAATGTAATTTATACATACGACGGTCATCATAGATAAAATGAATGTCTTAAACAAATATTAAAAGTTAAAACACGGACCACATAGACCATTGTCTTAAACAAACATTACAAACAAAAAAGATTGTCTCAAAGCATGCCACCAAATAAAGCATTGTCTTAAATAGAATAAAGCATTGTCTTAAACTTAAAAAACATCACTTGTTCCTTCTTTATTCACAACTGGAGGTCTTGTAACAGTTGGACAGTTTGTTTTTTTATGGCCAAGCCTTTAGTAAATGGAGCAACGATTCTTCCTCGAGGCAAATCGTTCCCCAATTGATGAAATCCTTTTTATCCTCCTTCGTCCACGCTTGGGCTTCACATAAGGGATGGAAGGTTTACTCTCAACTAGCTCAGTAGGACAATCCTCCCAAAATTTTTCATCTGGGACTGCATGGACAGTTTCTGCATAGGCAGGCAGGTAAGAATCAACATAATAATACAGAGAAGTGTAATCATAGATTCTTCTCCCATAATTTGCACCAAACTTCATCCGGGTTGTTGCCATAGCATGTCGACAAGGTATCTTGTCATAATCAAACTCCCTGCAAGTACAAGTTTTGTTATGTAGATCCACAGTAGCATCTTTATCAGTTGTTCCCCCACACCCCCAGAAACATCAAATTCAGCGTTATTCTTTTGATGGACCATAAGCTTGCTGCCCAGTGAATTATTGAGTGATATTTTAGCTTCAATCATTTTGACACATGTGTTGGAACTCTGTAAAATTCCATGCGCCTATGATGAAACGTTTTAGCATAGTTTTTAGTGATCGCAGTGAATAAGGCATCAATTGAGAAGTCCTTTACATCCCTAAATATAGCATTAATGGACTCCGCAATATTTGTAGTCGTCACTGCATACCTACAATATTTTCAAAGAAAGAAACTCTTAAACAAGATGCCATAAAAGTTTGAAGCATCTATCACAAATGAAGCATCCATCATAAAGTTTAAAACATATACAAAAAATGTTTGAAACATCAGATGTTGCAGTCATCAAAATTTATAAAAATGTAATCTAATAGAATGTTTCAAACATCACCATAAAATGTTTTAAACCCTAAACAAAATGGTTAAACATTTGTTCTGATGTTTAAAAAAGACAAGCCTACACACTTAAACATCAAACAGAATGTTGCAAACATCTCATTTATGTGCAAAACATCTAACGTAATGTTTAAACATGTTAACAGATGTTGAAATCAAAAAAGCCAAAACAAATTAGCATTATTAAGAATATTTCAAATATCAATCAGGTGTCACAAACATAGGCTAAATGGTTCAAACATCACTCTGGTGTTTCAAACACATGGAACAAAGATTAAACATTTTCCATGTGTTTAGCAGTTCAGCTAAGTCTTCAAAAAATAGAACATGTTTAAGCAGTAATACTGACCTGTTTCCAGTAAAGTGGCATCTGCTCCACTTATAAAGCCCAACTTTCTCCACTAGATATTTGGCAACCCTTAGATCCAAAGTTTCAATCTCTTTAAAATGAATTTTAAACTCACTTAAACGATATGCCTCTGCAGCCAAATAGTATTTGGAAAGGAGATCTCCACAATGAAACGTTGAGCGGAGATTCTCGTCAAGGTGCCTAATGCAATAACCATAATGAGCTGAAGGGAAAAATTTGGAAAATTTTTTTTCTATGCTTTTGTGTTTGTCGGAAACAATGCACAACTCATCACTATCGGGGTTCACACCGAGCAACTGTTCAAAGAAGTATTCATATGCGGCATCACACTCTTTGTCAACTACACAAAATGCAACAGGATAAATGTGATTCTCAGCATCCTGTCCCACAGTAGACAACAAAAATCCCCCGTATGGGCCAGTTAGAAAAGTCCCATCAACTGCAAGGACTTTTTTAATAGTAGCAAACCCCCTAATCCAGGCACCATAAGACACAAACATATACAGAAACCTCCCTCTCTCATCAGTTACCAATCCAGTCTTGCTTTCTTCATTTAATTTCCTAATCATGAAACGGTATGCATCAAGACAAGCATAACCGTGTTCGTATGTCCCCCTTGCCAAGCTCTTTGCAACACTACCTCCATTTAGACATTTCCAATAGCTTATATTACAACCCAAATCTGCAAAAATTGTTCTCTTAATATCTCTTGTGCTCGGTGCTTTGCCATCAATAAACCTACTTTTCATGTACTCACCAATGACGTCGCATGTGGCGTGTGGATGGTGGGTTTTAGCATGCTCGGAGCCACAGGTGTGCTCACTGTTGTAAACGGTGATATAAAAAACATCCTCACTTTTATACTTAATGGCTCGCAACCACCAAGGGCAATTCCTGTCTACGCATCGAGCACAAAATACTTTTTTCTTGTTCTTCACCGTCTCGAAATAAAAAGGCTTCTTTAACCGCCAACTTCAACAACACAACCAACTCACGCTTGTTCGCAGATGTTTGGCCCTTGTAAAAACCAGTGCCGTCTTCGCGATCATTGCTCAGTTGTGATGGCAGTGAACTCATGGCAGGTCCAGAATTACCTACCCCACTTTCACCTTGTTCTGCTTCTCCTACTTCCTCCTTTCGAGCCACATCAATGTTCAATGGAGCATCCCCAATGTCTTCCAGCCCCTGATTTTCCATTTATTTTGAATTTGATAATTCTTCCGACCTAGGAACCATATTTACTCTAAGAGTTGGCCTAGCACCAATGGCATCAACGTCAGCCATAAATAGAGATACATCATTATCATTCTTATTCTAGAAGGGGCAGTCTTTTGCTTTCGATGGTCATCATTTACGTAATACACAGATCCCTCGGATCCTCACTTATCTTCCAATATTGAATTATTTTCTCTACCAAATCAGCATAGGTAACCTCCCTACTCACAAGAATCGGTCTACACTCTTTAACCACCGGAACCCAAGTATAACATTTTGCCTTCTCCACCCATTGCCCGAGATAATCTACTTTTATTAATACTGGCGCCCTTTTATTGTCACTGAGTCCTAAACATGCAAAAAAAAAAAAAGAAATATATTAGGCCGTTATAGCATTATATTTAGCATACAAATATTTATATAAAGAGAGGAACACGAAATATTATAGTAATGTTTCAAACATTATATCAGGAATTCATAATGTGTAAACATCATGATAGTTGTTTCACTGACTGTGACTGATGTTTGGAACATCTCATTATCAAAAACATAACTATGTTTAAACATATAAGAGAGTGTGCACAACATCAAATATATGTTTACATATTCTTACAGATGTTTCATCAGATGTGCCAGATGATGAATTAAGCAATTCAAGTAAAACAACCTTATGATTTAAGCATCCAATAAAAACACAAGATGTTTAAACATATATGCAAACTGACCACGGATGTTGTTTAAACATCATAAGTAATGTTTAAATATCCATGCAACATGAGGACGGATGTTGTTTAAACATCATAAGTAATGTTTAAACATCCATGCAACATGAGGACGAATGTTGTTTAAACATCATATGAAATGTTTAAACATCCATGCAAACTGACGACGGATGTTTCACTAGAAGAAAACTCAGACGTGAAAAATAGGCAAAATCGACAAAATACTTTTCCCAGTTCCATTTAAACAACCTAAAGCTTAAGGAAAACTTATCAGGGCAAGGAAAGGGGAGAATACCCATGAAAAATGGTGAAATAATATCAAAATTTTATCAAATTTGAAAAATGCTAGATCTGATTGAAAGAGGCTAATGTAGTTAGAAAGGTTGGTTGTGTCTTCATAGGGGAGCTGAGATTGAAGCAAAAAGTGAAAAAAAAAGACCGGCAGGTCGCCGGCGATGGTGGACAAAAAATGGGGCTGGGGAGGCGGCAGTGATGTTTTGGTGTTTGGAGGGAAATTTTTTTTGCTATTTTGGGGTGGGTTTGGGGTTTAGTAAGAATGGGTGAAAGTGCAAACTTATAAACTTGGGGTTTTTTTTGAACTCATGTTTTAAATTATTAACACTAATCCTAAATAAGGCCCCTACACCTATTATTTTAAAGTAGGGGTCCTTTTTCTTATTAAAAAACTTGGGGAAGACCCCCCAACCAACGGACCCAAGAAAGCTACTGTGAAAGCAAAAATCCTTTTACTTTTCCACTCTTGGTAGGATGCAAGCTCAGCTTTGTGATCTTCAAAACCCTTTTCATGTATCATATAGGTACATACAACTGAACTTTGACCTCTGCAAAAATTTGGACACATCATTGACTTAGATACCGAACACCTCGCAGAACTCCTCTTTGGTGGGTTGGCGAGGTATGATAACTCTAGTATTTTGACATCTACACTTGTCTCGCCTTAAGCCTGGATCTTCAATGAAGCCTTCTATTTCTTTCAAAAGTGGTGTCATTTCTAACTCTCCAAATCAAAAGACATTTCTAGCGATATCCCAAAAGCAAGTAGCAGCTTCAATGATAAATCTATTGGGTTCAACATCCATTAGCGAAGGCAAATGACCCAACGTCTTGCTCAACTCAAACTGACCGGCTTCCTCCAAGTTTCTATACCATGCCCTTATCTCCCTCGGAATGTCAATGATCATGCCGAACCGGTGATAGTTTTTGTGACTCATGGTGACCTACAAAAAAGAAAACCATTAG
This sequence comes from Petunia x hybrida, assembly GCA_037355625.1. Classification (NCBI taxonomy): domain Eukaryota; kingdom Viridiplantae; phylum Streptophyta; class Magnoliopsida; order Solanales; family Solanaceae; genus Petunia; species Petunia x hybrida. The sequence continues at coordinate 2,100,946 of JBBBVM010000465.1, forward strand.
ATTCATCCCCCTTTCCCTATTGAGAAACAAATAGTGTACACTTGACATTTTTAATTTTAAAAGAGATGTATACATAATCATATCCAAACACCCCTTGGAGTTGGTAACTCGTTTGGGTTTCGTTTGGACATGGTGAACTAAAGACTTAGGCATAGCCGGAGTCATAATTTCCTAATAATGGTATGATGCATGAACTTAGTAACGTCTCCACTAAGATTTTGGGTACAACTAGACCGGTTCTTCCAAGTGGAGAATCTTGAAAGTTGAAAGCTTACAAAGCGCCAACAGCTTCGCTAGTTGGCTAATTTTGCAAGTCTTTCCCTTAAGTATTTTATTTTGAGGGGAGAGGGGCAGCCGTGGGTTCCACACAACCGTCACTACCTATGGGCTCTAAGATATGGAGGGTGCCAGGAGTGGTGAATGATATGAACAGAAATGTCAAATAATTATAATATTCATTATAAAATAAAATACGTCAATGATAATAAATTGACAAAATAATAAAAGAGGAAAAAAAATAAGAAAACAAAACAAAGAAATAAGATAGTACATAATAATAATAAATAATGCAAAAATAAATAATAATAAATAAAAATAATATCTTATCCCAAGAATTAACCTGTTATGGTTAGGACTTTTCAAATATCCCCAGTGGAGTCGCCATTCTGTCGCACCCCCTTTTTACCTAACTCGAAGTGAGTTAAGGCTCGGGTTTGACTTGGTAACTCGATTAGGTTGAGTTTGGAGTCGCCACCTAATAGAGTCTTCTAAGGTGTATTAGGTCATCTAAAATGTCTAAGGGTCCTTTTTTGCTCCAGGAGTCATATTTTCAGAGATTCAACGGGTAAGAAATCCAAATGACTCAGGAAAGAAGATGTTAGGCATTTCCCTCCCACGAAAGGTGGTTCGCGCACGAGTTTTTATTTTTGGGATGTTATAAGTATAGTAGGCAAACATGCAAAATTTCAATCATTTTACTAACTTGGAGGCTAAAATTACAGTCAAGCAGATGAAAGAGCACATTTATGCAAAACAGTTTAATAGGTGTATACGGTCAAGACATGCTATTTGGGCTTTCGATATTTGTAGAAACGACCTAAGCTCCATACCTAATCGCGTTTTTGGCCACTGTCTTTGCGAGTAACAAATTAAATAGGCTAAAATCACATTAAATATTTAAAAGCAGATTATTTGTCCGATTTCAGTAATTGGGTCAATTTGCAGAGACATGCAGATTTTTTTAAACAGTTTTAAGTTTTGAAGTAAAATCAAATTGTAGTTGTTTTGTCAAAGAAATGTTAGCCATTCTGGGCGTGATTTGACATTAATTGTCCTAACCTTAATGGCTATTTGTTTTTCGGGTCGATTTTGAAAATATAAGTATATAGGTTGTTTTGGAAGACGGGGTGCACGAAACATATAGATTCAAACACAGGCTTCCACACATAAGTATAAGCAGCAAATACATGTAGGTGTTACAAATAATCTTTAGAAAATGTATATAAGTTTTGTATCGTTGTCCCCTAAACTTATACTCCCCTATACACTATTAGATTAGTGTATAAGAGATTAAAGTTTGAAAAAAATGAGTTTAAACATACAAAGGGCCAGATTTTAAAAACAAGTGTTGGGCCTGTATTAATTATGCAAAGAGGGGCATATTTGATTTACATAAACAGTCTAAATTCGAGCAGTTTTATACATATAGCCCCTGTTTAGTAAAAATTTTATATTTCATGTTATAATCAGAGAATTAACCGACTTTTATTAAAAACACTATATGAGCATGTATGATTGACAGACTACTTTCAGTTTAGCGTGCAATTCCCTGTTTTAGGAAAGGGCCCTGTGTGTCCAAGCAACACAACCAGTGAGCATTACTCACTCACACATGAATATAGGCCGGATATCCTAACAAATACACAGACAAGGGATTCTAAGGGGTAAGAATATGAGTTTATGCCTTGTTTCTTAGGCATTATGCTCAGGACTGCCATTATATTCATAAAACCAGTGGTCTACACCTCCATGACCCCTGTACCATAATCAATTTAGGTGTAGGCACTGAACCTGTCAAACCTTAGGCTTCCTGTTATTATCAAGACTAGTATGGTGTATTTAAGACCATCTAAACATGCTGTAGATAGAGGGATAGCATGGAAGGAAAAAGAACCTCCAAAACAGGCATATACATAGGCAGGAATCATGAGCATATGCAGATTCAAACAGGGAACAATATAAGTTTAGAAAGAGTTTTATACCTTGTCAGAAATAGAAAGAGGCAAGCAAATAATCTAAGTAGTTTTAAACCCCTTCAGAAATAGTATCCAAAGAGAGGAGAGGAATGCAACTTTTCCCAGAAACTTGAGAGTAAGAGAAGAGAGTTTTATGCTTAATGCTTTTAGTATGCAGTGTATGGATGTGTAAAACTATGTGCCAAGTGAAGAATGAGACCAGTTTAAATAGGTGTGGGAGAGCAGGGTTTAACTCAAACAGGTAGGGACTAAATAAGGTAAAGGAATATTGTCTCCTAAAACTAAAAGGAGTCACCTAGGTGGACTTACCAAGTAAAGATCAATCAAAATCTTAAACTTAAGAAAAATCAAATTACTGATATAAATAGTTCCATCTCCATAGTCCAAGTTCAAAATCAGTTGTATGAGCATATTTTAGGTTCAAGAATCACTTAAAAGACTCCAATTGATATCGGATCAATCAAATAGCCAAATTCCATACAAGTATCAATTAGAGATTTTATTTTAACAAATTCTGATCTTCCTAAGCATGTAAAATAGGGCATTCAATCAGAATTTAAGCATGTAGTAGAATAGGAGGCTAAATACATAACAATCATGAATGAATTTCGTCAACTAGCAGTTTGCCCCCAGGTTTCAAATTCACAAGCTTATAGGGATACAAGTCAAGATTATACTAAACTCGTGCACACCGAAAATTAAGTTAGTGTTTGAACCAGTGAAACAAACAAAGATTAATAATTTCATAAATTTTCACTCTAGTTAATCGACAAATAACAATTATGCTAAAACACGGAAAGGATTAGGGAAACTGGGTTCAATCATCACATAGTTTTAGGATCATTGAAAAAGGAAAAGGATTACCCAGTTTGAAGTTTATTTGAGTCAATTTTGACCCATTTCGATCACGTGCGTGCGAGGGTCGTTTCTCTTCCCCAAGACAGTAACGTTCACAATTTTGATGAAGGAACCGCCAGAGTATCTTTTTCGGTGACAAAGATGGAGGTCGGGGGTGGGGTTAGATTTTGACCTCCTCATTTTGAGAAATTAATAGGTGGGTTTTGTTGCGGAGAGTGAGAGAAACACGGGGGTGTAATTTGTTTTGGGTTTCACTGGCGGAAATGGCCGTAAAATAGCTTGACAGGGGTGGCGCAAGGGTTTAGCGAGAGAGAGAGAGAGAGATTTAAGGGAGGGGTAGCATGGAGTGAATGGAGAATGAGAAGGGAATTAAGGTTTGGGGGGTGGAGACGTAATTAAAAATGGAAATTGCCTTCTCTACCGTTGGATCGAGCGATCGGATGGCTAGGATTTTACCACGTATGCCCCACATGGGTCTGACGTGTGTGTACGTGGCATGGTGATGTCCTGTGTATGAGTGTAACGGTGTGAGGCGTATATGTGAAGTGTATATGATGGTAAAAAGTGTATAAAACATATAAAATTGTAGAAAAATGCAAAATTAATTTAAAAATGCTAAAATGACCAAAAAATGTGTAAAAATATAACTTTGAGATTTAAAATACTTTGAGCAATTTTGTCAAATATAGAAGTAATTGCAAAAATTGTAATGAGTCATGCACAGTTTGTAAAATAGCAGTAATTTGTGACGGCGCTTTTAAAAATAGCCTAATTGGCGTGCTTGTGTTCGATGAGGATTTTGAATAGGATTTGAAATGAAAATAATGCATGGCTTATCAGTGCAATTTTTTTTTCTGAAAATGGCTATTGAAGAGGGACAAAATTGGGTGTCAACAACTAGAAAACCTCAAATCTGTCTTGCTTCATGGATTCTTACTCCTAACCATATAAGCATATGCATCTAGAATTTCAATACTTTTTTCATGTGTTCCCCGTGTCAAAGCCTTTGCAAATTGGCAGCCATAAGACACTTCAGTAGCTACATGACAATCCAAATCGGTATTAAGGGACTCCCTGATAGCTTTTCTGGTTGGACCTTTTCTTTTTATGAACTCACCAATTATCTAGGCAGAGGCGTGTGAATTATGACTAAAATGATGTTGGACACCGCATGCGTGCAAGTTATTGTAAATGGTAATGTAAAACTTATCATTAGCTTTATACCTAATTGCCCTTATCCACCACTTGTGATTCACATACTCACATCTAGCATTAAAATTTTTTGTCGTATTCTCCAATGCTTTGTAATTAAAACGATGTTTAACTGTTGCAACCTACAATTAGGTGACCAATTCTTTCTTATTGGTGAAAGTCATACCCGTTTCAAAACCTATGCCATCGAAGAAGTGAAATTTCGGCTGGCTACTTTGTGTTGGAACCACATGGGTATGGGTCTACATAGCAGGATCCTCCTCCACATGCTTTTCTTCTTCTACGCCTCCTCTGTCTTCTTCTACCCCGCATCCTTTGTCTTCTTCTACTTCTTCATGTACTTCATCCAATGGCTGACTAAAATAATGCCATCCACTATTTGTCATTTCTTGGTCACTATAACCAACACATTCCTTCGGCCTAGAAATCGCAGTTACCCTTAGAGTAGGCATAGCACCATTACAATCAATATCAGTGATATAAAGACGTACACCATCTTCATCATTTCTCATTGTAACGAAAAGAGTCTTTTGATTTGCAGCAACACTCAACATGTAAGTAATGCAAATGTCGCTCGGATTATCTCTTATCCCCAACTTCTGATGATTTTGTTAAGTAGAACATCATACGCAACATCTCAGGGCACAAGAATAGGTCTTGATTCTTTCATCTTCGGAACCCAAGCATTACATTTAGAACGCTCCACCCATTTACCTTGATAATTAACTCCTAATATAACCTCACTCATCGATGGTCACATGCAATAAATTGGAATGACCAATTATAAGTATCAAATTGATAATATTTATACAAGATGTTCCAAACTTCCACATTTTTCGTTTGGAACATCGTATATAGAAGTTATGAATATCTAAATACAGTTTTTCATTCATAAAGGCAAAATATTCCAAATTTCTAAAAAGACGCTCCAAACATCCTGTTGGGGTGTTGCGAACATTTGATGAGAAAATTCTAATATTTATATACCACGTGTAAAATGCTAACAAGATGTTTGGAATTGCTGTTACGACCATAGGAACGTCTAAAAAGATGTTTGGAATTGCTGGCAGGATGTTCGGAGAACCTGTATTTGAATCAACCTCTGGTCTGAGCTTGTATTTCGTAAAAGTGGAGATGATATTGAGTAAATGATGTGGAGGATAAGATTATTTCGATGTAGGAAAAAGCTCCGCAATGCAGGTATGGTGGAATTTTGAGTGGGAAATAGAATGGTGAAAATAGAGGGAAAAACGGGAGAGATGAGAGAGGGGTCTTTTATACTTGGACCATTGTGTAACATTAAAAACTTAATGCCATTAATGATTAGAGAACCCTATACAACGTAACTAAAACTTGAGTCTTTTTCCATTAAAAAAAAGTTGAGAGGTGTGGCTCTGCCATGCCAATGCCCTAAGTATGTTAGTAGTGTCGCGCGTTTTACGGTTTTAATTGAGTTATAAAAGATATACTTACAAAATTGACTTTTATAAACAACTATTTGAACTATAAGTATAAATATTGAATTAGAATGTACAACTTATAGCTCAAACTGATATTAAGTGATCACATAATTAAAATCATGTACAAAAAAAATTAGAAAAAGTAGTTGCACCATGCTCTCATTTCTCCTTATACCTCAGCTTTTCCCTTCTTCATTCTATTCATTCTATTCTAATTTTATGGAATGTCGCGGAGAAGACTTCTATTTTGTGCTCTCTACATTTTTGGAAAAAAAAAAAACATTTAGTATAATTATCCTATCCAACGTACTGTATCTTTCCTTTTTTCAATATGAAGTTTTCCTTCGTCACTCATTCAAACGAAGATAATTTAAACATACAAGTTTACAACTTTAAAATTCATTCGGTACTTGAATATAGCTAACTGTAATGCTTCTAGAGAGTAAAGTAAGCGTTATCTCAATAATAAAGATCAATAACAAATTTCGTACTCTACTGAGACCTTAGATCAGAAGCTGTAAAAATAAAATGTTCTTCAAAGATCAAAAAGGCAAAAAAGTAAAAGAAAAAAAAAAGGAAGCTACATTAGAAAACTAAACAGAGTGATTACTCTTCGATGCGCCAACAAAATGGAAATGGAATTGTAGCAACATACAGAAACTTTTATCTTCATCTTCATGGTATTATGGAGTAGAAGATAACAAACAATCTCTTCTTCTAATTTTTTGTTGCCCCAGCCAAACCAGTCTTTGCTTTTTAATAAATAGATGTTAAATGTTCTACCACTAATAACAAAAGCAATTATGGGAGAGAGGAATAGTTTTACCCATCGGTCCATTATATTTAATTTTTTTTGATTGATTTCACACAGATTAAAGAATTCACTTTTAAGTATTAATTAACAATAAAATTGATCTAATTAACCCTTACTACTACTAGCATTAATTACTATATTTCTAGCTTTTTTACTCCAAAGGCAACTTTGTAAAAAAGAAAGATAATTTTTTTTTGATGTCTGAAAAAATCAAATATTGTGTACTACAAAAAAAGACAAAAAAATCAAATAAAGTAGACCGAAAGGAGTATAACTTACCGAGACTTTTGGTCTTTCAAACGGTTGCAGTAAATTAAAACTTAAAGTATTTTTGACAGTTAGGAATGAAAATAAATGGAGTACTAATAATTGAGATATTTATTATGACAATAAGATAATTAAAAACAGGGAGAAAAAAAATGAGAAAAAAAATTGATTTTATTTTGGCAACCAAAAAAGAAGAAAAAAGAAGAATGTACGCTAGCCATAAAGAAGTGCCACATCACTTCTCTTAATACCGAAATCGTAATTATATCTATAAATATATAGATTTTTTGCCAGCTTCAGGTATGAATTTATTAGTGATTTCAAGCTTATCAATACACATTATCTTCGGTACATTTGTTTCCTCATTATATTAGATTTTGCTCTCAAAAAATATACAGTGATCCACCATGACAATAGCGGTTCCTCTTTTCCCAAGCTTCCTTTCTGCATCCATCAAATGTAGTTACTTTAGTTCGTAACATATTAATCTTCTCATTGGTTCATGTAAACACTAAACATTATACTCACCTTGGTTTAGAGGATGAATAGAAATGAAGAAGCATTAGATTTGTCAATGGAGTAACAGTCGTAAGTGAAGCGTGAGCTTACTGTTTTCTTGTTGAACTTGTCGGCTTCCATATGTCGGACTCTGCTTCATGTTAATTTAGAGTTTATTACCGTTGTTTTACCTAATGCATTTATTAAAACTTTTTTGGACACAAGTTTTCCTGTTTTGTGGCTGCAATGTATCAGGTGTTTGGCGTGTTTTTTGTTTGTGAATGGAGAAGCCCAACGGATATTGTGATGTAATGTTTATCAAAGAATATACTATTGTTTATGATTTTATTTTCATTAATAACATGGCAATACACCTAATGAACTTAAGATATCAAACAAGTTCTTTGTGATCATCATTACTTGGTGTAAAGTTTGATTTATGGAAACATGTGCACTCCTTCATTTTTTCTCTTCTTGTTACAGCTATAAGACATCAAAATCTTGAGTATTCACAAGAAAGTAGATATCTTAAATTCTTCTGTAATGCATTTGACATTCAGTTTAAACTCACAAGAAAGCAGAATCTAGTTTATATTCAGTTCAATGCCATACATTAAGACAGAGAATCACCTCACTATTTAAGTCAGTGAGAAATTCTGATATGAGGGGCATCTCTGCTAGCTCGTCCTTTTTCAGTCCCTTCAGATGCTGATAGTATAATGAAACAAGGATTAGCAAGAAAGTATAAACTAGTTATATGGAAGAGCTGAATGGTGAACTCTCATTTAACAGAAAATGCAAGAATTGATTCCAGGAAAATATATAACTGACTTTTCACTGGTAATATTATGTATGGTATTAAAACTGAAATACCTGAATGAAATTGAAGAGAATTATCTTTCCGTCTTCTCTAAGGGGATACACCAGTTGCTTGAAATGATGATGACTAATTCGGACAACCTGAGAAAACCTCTTACTTCTCACTGTGAAAGGTTGAGGGATATTAAAGATCACACCTATTTCCCCAAACATTTCAGGACTGTCAGCAGCAAGAGTTTAATTATTTTTTTTTTAATCAATTAAGTGTGTTTTGCCTTAGTATTTTCCTGCTAGCAGAAATAGGATCTTAGACAGCTGGTATTATAACCTCTACTTTGAGAGTATCGGGGAAAGGTACCAACTACACTCTTATCCTTTCATTTCTTCATTGTTTTATTTAGTCGGTTTCGCTAGTTCTAGCTGTTATTGAGACATCCAACAGGAAGTAGGAATAGCACCGTTGAGAAGTGAGAATACCTGTTCTGTTCAATTCTAGACATCGTGCAAGGTTCAGTTAGTAAGTTAGTGACTGTTTTGGTATATAACTTGATCAGTACTGTAACGGCACATACAACGGCCCCAGATATAATTTTGTAGAAATCTGTTGGTATCTCATTTTGAATGACGATATCGCCTCAGAAAATATTACTTGTGAATATGAAAAATACACCTAAGGTCATACCCCTATCACAAAATGTATCATGTTAAAACACATCAAGTACCAAAACAAAGCCAAAAGGCCCATAATAGGATTATTCCACGAAAAATACAGTCTACAACTTTTTTTCATATAGAAATTTCCAAGTTGAAACGGAGGAAAAGAAAAGAAGAAAAAGACATGAATCAGCCAAAGGTGTGACTCCTGCAGATTTGTATTCATGCATCAACAGTTTCAGCATCATCAGCTGCAGCCAAAATAAGCTCTGGTTCAATGCTTGTTTCTGCAGTTCCATCGAGGGCGTTGGGCAATCCCAATGCCCGTAGGGCAAGGTGAGCTGCCTTCTGCCCTGATATCATCATAGCTCCAAAAGTTGGACCCTGAGAAATATAAAACATCTCCAATTAGTTACATTCTTCAATCAACTATTCCTTCAAATGACCAAAACTAAATTGGACAGCTATATGAATCGTCAGGATGCATTTATGAGTTCCATATATATATTGTGTAGCAAAACGTCAAATATTCCATGCTTATTATCAAACAATCACAAGTTCACTTACCATTCTTGGTGCTCCATCAATTTCAGCAACTTCCATCCCTGTGACTATCATTCCAGGTACAACCTCTCTGGTAAGTCTAACGATAGCGTCTTCAGCAGCGTTCATGTCCAAAGCTTTCATTCCAGGAACAGTGTTAATCATGCCAATGCTCCTGAGCCTCTTAACCCCAGTGGCACCCATGGGACCGTCGTGGCCACATGAACTAACCACAACCTTAGCCTCCATAACATTGGGATCCATGCAGGATTGTGTGTCGTGGTTCTGGGAAACCAAAGACCAGTTAATCAAGGACAATCATAGCATTTAGAACATCAAATGACTTCATGAATGTGATCTAGGACGGGTTGTGTGCATTCAATTAAATTCATTGTTATCGACTCAACTTCAGCTTAAGCAGTTTCACGGATTCAGAAGCATATAAACAACTTTTCCAAAGAACATATCATGATATAGTCAGTCCCAAGATGGGTACGAGTAAAGTTGCATGTGTCTCTTCTACCTCCCAGCTGCCAGATCAAATATGAATTTTTCTTTTATAATTTAGCAAGAAAGAGCAGAAATTTTTTTGCAACAATTGACAAGTAAAGAGCGCAGTATCAACATTTCCGTTACAAATATATATATCAACTTGAGATCGTTAGAAGACGTGTAAATTTCAATGTGCATGGAAGGGAAAAAAAAAACATATATACCTGAACATGAGGGTTCTTGCTGAGCTCATAGGCACAAGAGAGACCAGCAGAGCCAGCGCCAACGATGATGACATCAGTATCAGCATAGGTGATCATGTCCGTCATGTACCTACGAGTCATCTCGCGAGCAACAATTGATTCCTTGATCGGGTTAAACCTGAAACTTCCGAGGTCGTAAGAGGCAGCGGTCATCTTCTGATTGGCACATTTTACGGGTTCCACTTTAGCTTTTGAAGGAATTGGCAAGGATGATTTGTGTGTGCCTAGGAAATTGGTTGGAAATAACACTGGAGCCTAAGGTCGAAGCCATTGTTGCCATAGAGGACGCTTGAGATTTTGAGAATTGTGAGGATTTAAGGTTATGACTTGTGAGATAATATTATTATATAGTAATTACCTAAACAAATTGGGCCTTACCCATTAAAGTATGTGATTAGGGTTTTTTACTCCACGTAAACACTGATAGATCTTTCACTTTCTTTAACCTTATTTAACCATTCCTTTCTTTTTATAGCCAAGTAGGATAATTTAGCTAATACCTTTAAATTTTGGGATAATTTTTTTTTGTAACAATTCTTTTAATATGGCTATTTTGTCCTTTCTTATACTCTTTTATTTAATTAAATCTTCATATACTTCTCTTCTAAAAGAATAATTTTGTCAGACCCGCTCCTTCATCAACTCTAAAACTGATAGTTTGAGTTTCCTAACCAATTCACAGAATTTGTTCAACTCTTTTATGTTGCATTTTAATATTATTGATTGTAGAAACATTATGAAATAATATCATTATATAGTAGTAGTAATAACTTAAGCAAGTTGGGCCTTACCCATTAAACTATTGGATTACTGTAACCGAATGTAATAAGGCTAAGAGTCTGTTTGGCCAAACTGTCAGAATCAACTTATTTTGAGAAGTCTTCTTTATCAAAAGTATTTTTCAAAGAAGTGCTTTGGGAGATGAGCAATTTATGTTTGGCCAAATTTAAGAGAAGAGCTTTTGTTATTAATTTGGATTTGATCAATATTTGAAAAGATTACCAAATTACGAAAATGAATGTTAACTTGATTAAATATGAAAGTTTTATAGGGGTAATCTTGTTACAAATAATCAAAAATCACTTATTTTTTCAAGAATCTACTTTTTTCAGCTTCTTCCCTCCAGGAAAACAGCTTCTGCTGTCACTCAAAAGCACTTATTTTTGCTTAGAAGCTTAAAGCCTGTTTGGCCAAGCTGCCAAAATCAGCTTATTTTGAGAAGTGCTTTTTATCAAAAGTACTTTTCAAATAAGTGCTTTGTGAGATAAGCATGTTTGGCCAAATTTTATAGAAGTGATTTTGTTATTAATTTGTGTTTGAACAATATTAAAAAAAAATTATCAAATTACGAAAATTGATATATAATAATATTAATTTGATTAAATATGGAAGTTTGAAGTGGGTATTCTTGTTCCAAATAATCAAAAGCACTTATTTTTTCAAGAAGCTACTTTTTTCAGCTTCTTCCCCACAACAGAAAAATATCTTCTGCTGACACTCAACACTTATTTTTTCCTAGAAGTTTGGCCAAACACCCCCAAAATTTTAAAATAAACACTTTTGGAGAAAAATAAGCACTTATGGCTCCCCAGAAGCTTGGCCAAACAGGCTCTAACAGTTCAATGATTTTCATAAGTAACTTTAAATGGCAGCCATATTGCAAAAACAACCTCAAATCACAAAGTTGAACTAAATAATTAACCAATAAATGATCCTAAGTTTATTAAACTTATTCGGATTAAGGCCTTGCTTTGTTTTTATATGAAAGGTAGTTTGAAAAGCCATTACCACATGCAATTGCTCTTGACATATTTATCATCTCCGTAGGGCTTAATCCCTTTAAATCTCATACCCTCATTAAGTTATTAACTAAAGCGCAAGACTAATAATTTATGCCCTGATAGTTTTGCTAGCGTTCCCAACTTAATATCCTGATGCCGTTACGACAACTAATTAAAAAGAAGCTGTAAAGGCACCCTAAATAATTTAATGCCCAGGTAAATAATTTCAAATATAATTAAGATGACAAAATGAAGCCTCCAAGTTAAATTTAAACATGAAATATGGATTGTAACGTTACTACTGAGTACTGCATTTTCCAGAGTTAAATTTTTGCATAAACAGTCTACTTTCAACACATTTTGTTTTAGCTACTTTCAAGGAATCAAATAAAAAGGAAGAAGAATAGAATTGGCCCCTGTGTAGCGAAATATTTGTTGCTGTTTAACAACAATTTGCTGCTACTTCCTGTCATATAATTTGTACTTTATGGTGCTTAACGCAAGCCGAAACTAGCCTTAATAAATACATAAAGATGAGTTCTTAATTGGCAAAATTATCAAAACAAATAAATAAAGAAGGCCTCATGCAGTTTGCATTATATTTTCATGAAGAATTAAGTCTAGTATGACTCATTCTTTAATAGGAGCATAGAGAGGACAGAGAAGGAACGGTTGGGATATGTTAATAACCATGCGATTTTAGTTAGATTATTCCTAGTTGAACAATTGGTTACTCATTTATTAAATATAAATTCATTATATTTATTTAGATTAATTGTGTCATGTGTGTCCTATTATTTATATAGTAGTTGATTTAGTGTGTAGAGACAAGCTTATACACAGAAGATTAAATCATCGGTTCTTATAAATAATAAAGTAATGTTCACAATGTAAGATGGAAATTGGACAAAGTCATCAGTATGATTGTAATACAAGAATATATATAATTTATCTTGATTATGGGAATGGTATAGTTCCAACTTCTTGTGCTAGTGCAATTTGTGTGCATTGAACGTACCAAGTAGAGATAAGTATTTTTATACTGACAATATAAAATAAATTCTTTAGCTCATCAAGTGTACTTATACTTTTAATCTTGATATAGCTATTATTAGTGTTGTATATTATTTATTGTCTTGATTTATCAATAGGTGAGGTCCAGGATATTTGTGTCAAATAATTCTTGATAAGTTGGATAATGATAATATGCATTTGCAAAGTGATAGCTAGTTGATAGAATCCACGCCTCGGTATAGAGATTGATGACACTCCTTTATGAAAGCTTATAAGTTATCTATATATAATTCTGCCCAGTGAATTTTGTATCTGGCACATGGAATAAGTTAAGCAGAAGTCTAAAGGATATTCAACTAGTTAATATATTGAATTGTCAGTAATTTAATAATATCGTCTGGTGTATGTAATCTTAACACGGGGAGTTTAATAAGATTTGATGGAAGAATTTCAAATTCAACTAAGGAGTGCAATTACGAATTTCTAGTGGAAATAATTTGAAATTTATTATAGAAAGGATAATTCTAGAGAAAAAAAATTAATTTCATAATTGGAAGTCTTGTTAATTGATTTTGTGGTCCCTGTTGTGACCGAATCCAATTAGGACTAAAAGAGAGATTTCTTGGTGCAAAAGAATCCTAAACAATTTTGAAAAAAAGTTTTTACCCTAAAACTATATAAAGAGGACTCTTGGCCAAAAGAAAGAACACATGAAAATCCTATTAGTTTTCTCTCTCTAAAATACTTGTTCCACCCAAGTGTTATTAGTCCAGGTATTGTTCGGGCACACGACAGAAGATCATAGAACTTGAGGACAACCTCGTGGATGATCTTGCTTGTGATTGAAGATTCATTTTGCAGATGAAGTCATGCTTCAAGAGGTATTCCATTTTATGTTTATGTAAAACTAAATAACCTACTAGTTTGTCTAGATTACATGTGAGTTCATGATCTTGAAATTGTATTGGGTGAAAATTCAAGCGTGCCTCGAGCCCTGGGCTCGAGTGGTGATTCAACAAGAACTCTCAAAGTTTGATTCTCGAGGATAGGAACCGAGGGAAAGATTCGTCATCAAGCCTTGACGAAGTTTATGCCTCGAGCGGTTGGAAGCATATCTCCCCGAGGTAAATGGCTTAACCTTCGGGGGAGCTTTTATCCATTGGTGAAGTTAATTCTGTAACTGATGCCCATTACAACAACATGTAAAGGTGAGATCATGGGCTGGCCATGATCAAAGGTGGGAATAAAATCCATTAAGTACATTTATTGCCTTTAGCCCAAGTAACACATCTTACGACTATGTTTAAGATATTGATAGCATGTGCCATAATTACAAGTCGAGCATGCAAATATCCCCTTAGTGCTTCATCCGAAAAGCATAGCTAGTGTTGGAAAATCACTAACTGTCCATAATAGGGCTACACGCATTTAAAATGTTTGGTTAGCTTCAGCATCATATGTGTCTACCCTAGTTTCCCATAATTCCTTCGATTAAGCAACTAGTGGTTGTATGTACACATATATCATTTCCTGGAGATGATGGACCTGGAATAATCATTGACAATATTATATACTCTGGCGTTATAATTCATTAACATAACATGACATGTGCTATGGGAAATGCTCATGGTTCGAAAAGGATTGAAACCATCATTTGAAAGACCCAATCTAACATTACAAGGATCTCTATAGAAATATGGATGCCTAGAATCAAAATCCTTCCAAGCATCTCCATCGGCAGGATGTCTTAGATTCCCATCATTGGGTCGTTCAGAAGCATGCCATCTCATAGCTGCAGCTGTTTCAGCACACATAAATATAGGCTTCAATGGAAAGTACCTTAAAACTTTTGCAGGTATTTTGGAGCTTGCATTAGTCAAACTTTTAACAACATTCTTCCATCTAGAAGATCCACAAATCGAGCAATTATCTGTCTGATTTCCTTCCAAAATAATATACAATCATTGGGGCATGCATGTATTTTTTCATAACCAAGACCTAAATATTTTATCATGTTTCTTGCTTTGTGAAAAGACTCGGGTAGTTGAGGAAATGGAAACACCTCTTTTAGCAAGTTTAACAAATCAGAGAATGCCACATTACTCAACCCACGAATGCATCTAAACAAGTACAACTGAATGGTGAAGCTCAATTTAGAGAAGTTCTCACACCCAGGATATAACTCTTATTTCCCTTCCTCGATTAATTTAAAAAATCATTTTGCATCTTTAGATGGTCCCTCACTCGCTTCTTCTACATGCCCCATGCCATCCTCTACATTTTTAAAAGTATCATGAAGTAGTCCATCAATATCATCATGCATGTTGGAGCCTTTATCATTATTGGTTAGATTTGGAGTATTTGTCGAGAAAAACCCTTCTCCATGGTAAACCCATTTGGTGTATCCACGAGCAAACAAAAAATAAATCAAACAACTCTCCACCATATTTCTATAATGCCAATAACGATTACCACACCCTTTGCAAGGGCATAATATTTCATTTCCTTTGAAAGCTCGATCAAACGCCTTGTTAAGAAAATCATCCACTTCGAGCTCATACTCAACGGTGGATCTTGGAAGATCCATCCAACTTTTATCTCCATAATCCATCGAGCCTAAAAAATATCCTATATGACATGAAAAAAAATGAATCACCACAGTAAATATTCAAATAACAAATCAACAGAAAATTATGTAGATGTAAATAACTATAGCTTATCCTAAACTACAATTACTCAAAAGATTAATATTAACATTGCACTTCTGACAATTAAATGTCCATATGGTTCAAATTAAAGATCCAAAAATGCAAGAGAAACTAGATAATCAAGGGAGAGCAACTAAACATAAACACAAGAACCCTACCATATGATAGAAACAAACCCAAGACACATCTACGACTATCATTAACAAGACACACTTACAGTCGTTTCGGGTCAACTAATTTAGTGTCCTAGAGATATTTATAGCATTTTGAGTAAATAACTCTTAAGATTTGACTATGAACAGATTGAAAAACATTCCTAAACATCATTCCAACAAATGCTTAGATAAAGAAGACAATAAATCACTAGTTATAATTAAATACATGCCTTCAAATTAGCAGAGCTATGTCTTCAATCTAATTAAACTTATTAATTGATGCATCTCAGCTACATAGAATTAAATCAAAGCTGAAGTTGCAGACCAAGCTACTTGGAACAAAACCTACCCTGCATTTCTCAAACACACATACACATACCAACCTGCACACCTCCATACTGCCTATAATTCAACAGATTTACATACGACTCCTTACTAACTCAACATCACCCCTACTACTGCAACTTACAACCTCACGACCCCTTTTAAACTTCTCTATGATCACCAGGATACAAACTCCAAACCTCTTCTAACAACCATGCACAAACTGCATATACATATACACCGCCTACATACCTCCATGTCGTGAAACCTCCAAAAACTGCAGCACCAAAGACTCTCTACAAGCCACCTGAAGCACAATAACAACTCCAATATACTACCTATAGGCCACCCAGATCTCCAAAATAACTGCAACATAAACAACCCCTCAAACTCCCTCGATCACCATCTCTCCTTCACACATCATCAAAAACAAAAGCACTTTAGGAATGGCACACTTTCTTGGTCCTTGCCTAGTTTCTTGGGCAACAAAGAAGCAAAATTCAGTAGCCTTGTCTACTGCGGAAGCTGAGTATGTAGCAGCTGCATCATACTGCTCATAATTGCTATGGATCAAACAGAAGTTGGAGGACTTTGGAATCAAGTGTGGAGCAGTGCCAATTTTCTGTGATAATACAAGTGCAGTGAATATTGCCAAGAACCCAGTCCAACACAAAAGAACAAAGCATATTGATATTAGACACCATTTTCTTAGAGACAATGTAGAAAAGGGTCTGATTACTATGAATTCTTGCAGGACGGAAGATCAAATTGCTGACATATTTACCAAATCATTGAACAAAGTGCAGTTTGAGAGGAACATGTTGGAGTTAGGGATGACCAAAATACACGGATGACCCAGCAGTTTGTCCCTCAATGATTGGTTAGTTAAGTGTCCAATAATTTGTGTGTAACATTTATTATTATTGTCCAGTCTAATATTGTACTTTATTAAGTATACTTGTTCAGCTTATGAGCACCAGGTGAGGGTAATATGATCCCATGAAGAACCTACTATGTACTGAGAAAGAACCGACTGAAGCATGAGGAATCATGTCCAGGTACAGTCACATTGCCTTGCATGATAGGAGTCATAACTGAAATTAAATTGTCAATTATACGTGTGTCAAGGGAGACTTTCCATGTTCTTGTAATTGTCCTAAATTATAGGAACACATTCCTTTTTTGGTTAGACTTCTATTAGACTTTGAATGGACCCCACAAATCAAAAACCTTTATTTGGCCAAGTCTAAGTAACCGTCAACTCTATAACTCTTTTCCGGTTCTCAAAAAGTTCAAAAAGCTGCTTTTCACTTTTTTAGTCATCATTACTTTGTGTTCCCCAGGAAAACATCTCATCACCATAACTCCTTCTCATCCATTCCTTTTGATCGCCACAGAACACACACACTCAATAAATTTCTCTCCATTCAACCTACTTTCTCTCTCTAAAAGTCAAACCAAGAAACTTCGTAATCCTAATTCAAAACCCTAACAAATGTCACCATGTCTCAAGCACAATCTTCATCAACATTAATCACTAAAACCCTCAAGAAATCAACTCCAAAACCCCATCCCTCCACTCTTGCAGAGAGAATTGTCAAGGCTAGGTCAAAGTTTCTCAAAAAGGGAGAAAAGAAGTTGGTCAAGAAGATGATGGCCAGATCTTTGTCGACTACGCCTACAGAAAAACTTTCCTTTGAAAGACCGGTTGAGGTAATAGCCGACTCTACTTTATCTACTTCCGTCGATTTAGGAGGGGGAAAAAGTCCTGGAAAAGTGAGTACCGAATAATTAGTAAAAGGACTAGATGAAATCGTAGGAAAAATAGAATCCTGTGATAAAATTGATAGGGGGAAGGTAGTGGAAGAGAAACAACAGGATGTTCAGGAAGAACCTAAGGCTAGTATGCATGTGCGTGTAGTAGCTGAGACTGTGTTGGAGGTTGATGTAGTGGGAAAAATGTTAGAAAAGCTGAGGGAAGAGGACTCTGTTGAGTCCCTTAAAGAACATGTTGATGAACCCAGTTCTAGTACTGTTTTTACTGAGAAAAGTCAAGGGTTGTCTGTACTTGAAGGTCCAGTTGTTGGAGGACCTGGATCTGCTGAGGCCTCTACAGGATTTGAGCAAAGAACCTGGTTCTTGCCCAGATCCTATAGAGGCTGATGACGCAGAACTCAAGTGGACAGACTCTGAAGAAGAGAAGGATGAGGAAGTTGTTGAAGAAAAACATGAAAGTAAGAAAACTACAGAGGGAGCTGAAGAAACAAAAAGAAAAAGTGTGAAAAGAAGGTTTGGTGAGGAGGATGAAAGGATGATATGTGAGGAAGAGGAAGAAGAATTGGTGTTTGTGAGTGAGAACAGAGTAGAGCCCGACAAGAGAAGAAGATTGGTGAGCGGGGGAATGCCGGTATCTAAAAGCCGGTTAGTGGATGAATCTAGTGAGGAGAGTGATGGAAAAGCTGTGGCAGAGCCAGTGGTAAGAAGAGTAGGAACTAGGTCTGCTCTGAAACAACAGCTGGCGACTGTTGGAAAGCTTGAAAGAATAGTGAAAAATGTGAGAGACAGAGAAGAGAAGAAAAAAAAGGAAGAAGAGAAGAAAGCCGATGAAGAAAAAGAAGAGAGTGATGAAGCCGGTAGCTATGTGGAGCCAAGTGACTCTGAGACTGGCAGTGAAGTGGAGAATAGGAAAAGAAGAAGAGGATCTGAAGAAGAGGTTGACCGTGTGGCTTTCTTTTCCAATCACCAGGTGCTTGCTGGTAGCATTCTGCATGACGAGAAGGAACATCATATGAAACCCTTGCTCAGGATGATTGGTGACCAAGGGTGGCTGAGCTTGTTTGGAAACAAAGACAGGATGTTGTTCTCTGATGAGATCAGGGAATTTTATACAAATTACAGGGTTGTAGCTGGGAGGGTGTTCATGATGGTGAAGGGAGTTGAAATAGAGTTTGGGAGAACTGAGCTGGGGGTGATCCTTAATGTGCCTGCTGAAGGTTATTGCAGGTACATCAAACTGAAGTGGCCAAAGAGGACAGACAGAGTAACTCCTCTCAGTGTGGTCAAGAATTTTTTAGGGAAACCCAAACTCAGGAAAGAAAGGAAAATAGACAAAAAGGAGATGTAACCAGCACATCAGTTGCTCTTTGAGTTTGTGCATCGGTTCCTCCTGCCTAGGGGAGAGAGAAACAGTGAAGCCAATGCTCTGAACTTAACCTATATGGACTTGCTGGATAGGGGGGTGAGAATCAACTTGCCTGGTCTAATTATCAGACATATCAAGAGGATTGCAGATACGATCAAAAGCCACATTCTTTAGTGCATTCCTATATCCTTCAGCAGGTCCTAGAGCATTTTGGGGTTCCATTGGAAGCAGGGAAGAAGCCTACAATTCATCAGATGTTTGGGTACAATGTGCTTAAGAGCTGTGACTTCTTCAAAGAAAGGAGAGCTTCCAAGAAGCCCATGTAGGTTAAGCAATAGCAGACTGAAGAAAGTGAGGATTATGGACCCAAGGAGGCCATTACAGCTGTGAAGGAACTGGAGAGCCATGTTCTTGAAGTCAACACTGACAATGCAGAGCTTCACAGAAAGCTGGATTTGAAGGATCAAGAGATTGATTGTTTGAAGATAGATTGCCACAAGTATGAGGCCGAGCTAGTAATGGAAAGGGCAAAAAATACAAAGAATCTTGAGGCACTTCTCAAACACTTCAGTTTACAGCCCTGAGTCCTCCTCTTCTGCCTTCCTGTCCTTTCTCCTAATTGCCTTTATCTCTTCCTACTCTCCCTGCATATGTGATGTTGCTAAAGATAATTTATTTTCAGTTGTGCTGTGACACACCCTGGATGATGATTTTAAATTTCTCTTGTTTATGGTTGTTTTGCTCTATGGTACTTGGTTCTTGTTGGGCCCTTAGCCTTATCTCTGTGTGTTTAAATTTTAGCTGACTTGTTGCCCTGTGCTCTAGACTGGATAGTACTAACTGGTTCATGCAGGTATTTGAATCTTTTCGATGATGCCAAAAGGGGGAAGAAGGAAATGTTGGGGTGTTTGTGACCTAACTCATATGTTTTAAATTCTTTCAAACTTGTTATTCTTGTTTTGTGTTTTTGGGAAATTTTGTCTATTCAGGTTCTTTGGCAACATTTGTTTGTCATCATCAAAAAGGGGGAATTTGGTGAGAATTAGTTTTGAAGAATGACAAACAAGAAGGACTCGGTGGTTTCGGAGAAGAACCTAGTCCTTGAATAGAAGAGCACGACTGGTCGAAAAGATCTGATGGTTGTAAATCTCTATGGAACTAGGAGTAGTGGCGCGTGAATGAATATGCATCCTAGTCAGACTAAAAGAAGCGGTGCCCAGGCTGTTTCTTCGAAGTACGAATAGGAGTTGGACTTCAACAAGGAAAAGAGTTACAGGAAATCTTGTCTCACCATAATTACAAGGATTCCTTCTGAGACTCAACTAGGGTTGTAAAGCCCATATAAATACAAGTAGTTGATACAGCCGAAAACAGTCATTCACAAACAGAGAGTTGAGAGCAAACAAAGGCGATCTAGCAACTTTCAAACGTGGGATAACTGAAGAAGACAACTGGTGGCCTTGAGTAGATTGAGTCTAGATATTCTGTCTAGGTTCTTTACTTTGTAAGTTGTCTTATTTTGTGCGATCATTGTTTTACGTAGCTTATCTTAGAAGCACTATATTAGGTGAACTTTTGAGAGATTACTTTGTAAAGCTAGAGTTTAACTTTGTTTAGTGATTAGGGTTTAGAGTGTAGCTCCTTGGTTACAGAGTCTTGTAATCAGAAACTTGCTCGTGTTGTTAGTGGATTGTGTTTCAAAATCCAGAGTGTGGATCGTGGTTTTTCTCCCTTGAGCAAGGAGTTTTCCACGTAAAAATCCTTGTGTTCCTTGTGTCTGTGTTTGGCGTGTGTTGTGGTGTTCAGGTGGCAAAACTGTAGAGGCAAGAACAAAGTTCTTGACTCAGGAGAATCGAGTTCTTGAATCGAAAATCGATGGACACTATTCAACCCCTTCTAGTGTCCTTAGGAGGTGCATAGATTATAACACTACCGAATGACCCCTCATTCTTTCAGATATCGTCAATTTTTTCTTTATCTCCTCATCGATTGCTTTTGATGAACTCAACTTGCTTTTGTCAAGTCTGATCATTCTTGCGATTGTGAGGTCATCCACTCCCAGTTTATGTGATTGCTATAGCATTCAGACTAAGGCTGTCTATTGACCCGGTCCGGTCCGGCCCGGTTCCGGTTCGGCTGGTCCGGTCCGGTGCATTGGTGAAGAAAAAATTCCGTCACCGGCCCGGTTCCGGTCCGGTGCACCGGTGCAATTGCACCAATGCCGGATCGGAACCGGAACCGGCAGCCGGATATTGTGCCGGTCCCGGTCCGGTTTGATCCGGTTCGGTTCGGTTCGTTAATTATTTTTTTTTTGTTTTAAATTAAATTTTTTATTTTTAAAAATACTAAAATCTAAATAAACAACACAAAACACATATATTATTCAACAATACACACAGTACAGTATGTTGGAAAATGAAAATGCATAATTAGAAAATAAAAACATGAAAATAGACTAGAAATTAGAAAAATACATAAATTTTCAAGTTCAGCGACTCAACACTGACTCAACTCAATCATCACGTGGTTGCAGATATTTGCCACCAGCACGAGCTGCCCATTCGGGGTCATGATGGTTTTCCAAGTGGGTCTTAAACCTCATTGTCCCTCAAGTATTTGTTCCATCTTCCCAATTCCAAACTTTCTGACAAAGAGTACATTGAGCTTTGCCGGTATCATTATTTTTTGTGATAAATTCCCAAACTTCGGATCGTTTAGTTCTTTTTGGAGCACCAGACGGACCTGCGTTAGTAGCACCTTGAACTTGATTAGCATTATTTGCATTTGCAGCCATGTTGATAGAAAATTTAATAAAATAGCCTTTTTTTTTAAAGAGAAATGAATAGAAAATATTGAATTGTGATTAATTTGATGAAATATGGGAGTATTTATAGGCAAAATAGGTAGGGGAGGGCTGTAGGGGCGTTTATGGGTGTGGGGGTGGGAAAAATAGCCGTTTATGGCCGTTGCCAACGGCTATTTTTCAAAATAGAGCGGATTTGGACATAAATTTGAAGTGGGCCGGTCCGGTCCGGTCCGGCCCGGTTTTGTCGTTTTCTTTTTTTTTTTTTTGTTTTTTTTTGTTTTTTTGGTTATTTGTTTTGTTTAAATTTTAGTTTTATGTAATAACTTTTATATAATACTAGTAATCTAGTATTAAAATATTAACTATTATGTAATGTAGTATTTTAGTATTATAAAAGTATAATTGAGTATTTTTTATAAAACTTAGTAATCTAGTATAATGTAAGTAAATTGTTATTTTTTCAAACTTAATACTCCCTCCGTCCCAATTTATATGACACCATTTGACCGGACACGGAGTTTAAGAAAATAGAGGTTGATCTTGTTAAGTATCAATTTTACCCTTGAAAAAGTAAGAGAGAGAAGATTTGAGTAATAAAAATGTTGTTGGTAGGTTTAAAAGTATGTAGGGCCCAACAAGGGTAAAATAGAGATGATACATTAAATAGTTGTCAAATAAGGAAAGGTGCCACTTATTTTGGGACAAACAAAAAAGGAAATGGTGCCACATAAATTGGGACGGAGGGAGTACTAAGTTAGTAGTATAATAGTATTTAGTATTTTAGTATTTTAGTTTTTAGTATTTAGTATTTAGTTTTTAGTATTTTAGTATTTTAGTATTTTAGTATTTAGTATTTTAGTATTGAATTGCAAAGAGGTAACTTAATAGCAAAGGATACTTGAGAATATAACAAAGGATTTACTTAATAGCAAGGCGTAACGCATTTTATTGAATAATGGATAATGGTTGATTTTTTGCAAAGTACATAGATATTAAATTGCAAAAACTACATATTAATAAAAAAACTTCTCATTTTCTGAATAATTTTGTCTGGCACCTCTGGAGGAACCGGTGGCAAAGAGTCATCTTTTTCATATTCAGTTTCATTGTCCAAACTTCCATCGCCTGATAAAATTTCTGATGACGCTTCTGCATCGGCTAGTTGATCTTCTGCAAATCCAAAATTTCTTCGCTCCGATCTAATCCAATCTCTGAATAATACGGCCGTCTCCATTGCTTCTTCCTTCAATGAATGTCTATGATCTCCAATTTGTAATCTTCCTTGGCTAAACGCGCTTTCTGAAGCAACAGATGATGCTTGAATAGTTAGAATATCCCGACAAATTTTTGCTAAAATTGGAAACTGTGCTTGTTGATCCCTCCAAAATGGCAGTAGTTCATCGCTTCTAAAATAATCAACATCCTTGCAAGCATGAAGTAAATAAACATCAAGCTCGTTGAACCCTCCGCTGCTACTCGACTGCCTGCTAGAAAGCCTTTGATTAAGGCTGGAAAACTTCCCAATCCGGTTGCAGGTCTTTTGGGAGCCTGCGTTGAACTTGATTCAGCTCCACTTGGAACACTTGGAACAACATTATCAGCTGCACTCCTATACCTTTCATAAATCCGTTGGCAATCTACAATTACCTGCGCACAAACTGTTTCTACACTTGGTGTTTCTTCATCAGTAATGCTCAAATTCCGATAAATTTCTCTAATGAGCATTTCCGTATTAAAACGTTTAAAACATGGATGTAATACAGATGCAATGTAATAAAGTGGTGGAATCGGAAAAAAATATTTTTTAAATTTTTCAATCATTGCTTCTACCGCAACGTCATAACCAGGCACTAATCTATAATCGTTAAGTAATTCTGCTATTCCAGCTATAAAATACAACATGGTAGTGATTGTAGGATAATATTGACCGGAAAATTCTTTAGTAGCATAAAAAAACTTTGCTAAAAATTGAAGAAGACGCTCAACATCTTGCCAATCTGTTTCTTCTAGGTGATACACGTCAGCTACTTTGCGATTAAAATAATTAGTAATAGGCACTCGTAAAGTGTAAGCAACAGTCAAAGAGTCATATACAGTGTTCCACCTAGTTGAAACTTCCTTGGGAACTTTTCTAGGAGCTATACCTTCTTTCACACACTCTACTTGAAAGTCCCTCCATCTATCCGGTTTTTTAGATTTAAAAATATAACTAATTGCGAGTTTAACCTTCATAATGGTAGGATCAAATAACTTAAGGTCATCTTTTACAACTAAATTATATATATGACATGCACATCTAACATGAAACAATTCTTCAAAAGGGGGATGCAATGCGGGTATTAACTTAGTAATAGCATAATCATTGTTAGTTGCATTATCAAGAGTTATACTTAAAATTTTATCACTAAGATAATACGCCTTACAAATATCCGAAACTTCTCCCTTAATAAAATTTCCCGTGTGTGGTTCATCGACAGCAGAATATGCTAAAATTATTTTTTGCATTACCCAGTTAAGATCTATCCAATGACAAGTAACTGTTAAATACTCATACCCATTAGCACCACGACCCAACTCAGAAGTAAGACAAACTCTACAATCAAAGTGATAAAATATATATCGTAAATATTGTCTATATTCATTTTTAAATTTTATAATATCAGTTCTAACCGTAGTTTTTGGAAAACCTTGAAAAGATGGATTATACGGTTTGAATATAACGAATAAAACCTTGACAAGAAGCAAATGTAAAAGGTAAGCACTCTACCGCAATCATTTTTGCCATTTGTTCCCTATCTTTCTTTTTATCATAATGCAAAAGCCCCCCCGTCACTGGGTTAATTTCCTGTTGGATTCCACTACCTTGCGATGGAGCCATTCTATTCCCTGAACGAGGGCCACCCGCCCTTGCTTCCCATTTTTCCTTATGATGGTTTTCTAAGTGTGTTCTCAACTTTCCCGTCCCACTATTATGGCTGCCGGTTTTAAATTCCCAAACTTTTTTATAAATATTACATTTAGCTTTCTGAGCCGGAATATCTTTAGTCATAAATTGCCACACATCCGATCTTTCGGGTCGTGCATATCGTTCTCTACTAGGAGGCATAGGTGGTAATTCAGTTTCTTCATGTTGTTCACCTTGAAATTGACTAGTGGGTGTTTCATCTAAATTAGCCCCTTCGGTAAACTCTTCATATTGTGTCTCTAACATATCATTATCTAGTGGTGCACCAACATTTATATCATGCAAAAATTGCGAGTCATCTTCCTGAGTAAAATCATCTAGAAGAGAAGGAGCGCTAGAAGTACCAACTGGTCTTTTACCTAAAGCACGACTACGTCTATCATCCCCCCCTCGGTTAGAAGCACGTGATATACGACCGCTACTCGTAAGTGCTCTCCACACTCCAGACATTTTTATAATTACTAAAATATGCTTCAAACAAATTACTATAATATGCTACAAACAATAATATTGCACAAAAATAAAATAGATAATATGCTTCAAACAAATTACTATAATATGCTACAAACAATAATATTGCACAAAATTAAATATATAATAAAAAGTAAGAACGAGTTTACTTGATATCGTGAACTTAGAATGTAGAACTTAGGAAGTGAAAGTTGAAACTTGACCGGAACCGCACCGAACAATATTTCCACTTTACTCCAAATATTTTTTTAGTATGCAATTTAGCAAATAGCCTTTTGTAGAAATAAGAGAGATTGATAGAGATTTAGAGAGAATATTAGAGAAATTGTGAATAAATTGATGAAAAATGATGGTATTTATAGAAAAAATAGGTAGGGGGTATGGGGGCGCCCTAGGGGGGTGGGGGGGCCAAAATAGCCGTTTTTGGCCGTTGGGGCAACGGCTGTGCGTGAAATAGCCGTTGCCCAACGGCTATTTTTCGCAAGCCCATCAGTCATCCGGTCCGGTCCGGTTCCGGTCCATTTTGGTCCGGTTCGTCCGGTCCATTTTGGACGTGCCGGATCGAGACCGGGTCGAATTTTTTTTTTTTATATATTTGGCCCGATTTGAGCCGGTCCGGTCCGGTTCGGCCCGGCCCAAACCGGGCTATTAGACAGCCTTAATTCAGACCTTGTACCATCACAAATTTTCAACTCTTCAAAGCATAATTGAAATTCTTCGCACTTAACCAAATCATAAGACAACATGCCCTTATGTAAAGAAATTTTTTAGGACTTATAATCTGAATCGATATATCATTATACTCCCTCCGTCCCTATTTGTTTGTCATAGTTTGACTTGGCACAAAGTTTAATAAAGTAAGGAACACTTTTGAAACTTGTGGTCTAAAATAAGTCATGAATATTTGTGTGGCTATAAATGAGTCAAAAAGTAAGTTTGGAGTTGAATTATTACCAAATTTAGAAGTATGACAATCTTTTTGGGACAGACTAATAAGGAAAGTATGACAAATAAAATGGGACAGATGGAGTATTATTTATACGACTATAAAAATATAAATCATGGTTCAAAAATCTAATTATAAGGAGAATTAACAAGGAGAATAATTTGAGTTAGGAAAAGATCATACAGTCCCCTTTTACTTCCACATATGCACTGTCCACTACTCAAACAAACCATTAATTATGTTCTACTAACATACATTTGCTCAAAAACTACGCTACCTTAGATTCCACAAACACAAATACTCCTAAAATAAACACAACCAATACACAAATTAGAAAAAAGTAACACAAAGTTAGATTCTTTCTTTAAAGTTGCAAACTTTATTCATCAGTACTTATAATCAACAAACCATCTTACAAGGTAACTGAAAATACAATACATTTGAGTTTGATTGATAATGGCAGATAAGCCTAGCAGAGGACTAGTGATATACGGTGATGGGTTGGCCCGATTTATTGACCCGACCCATACCCATCTCCATTCTTTTGCTTCTCAAGCTTGCTGTGGCTTCTTGTCTCTTCCTCACTCTCCTCCTTCAGGTCCTTTTCTTTAATTTTTTTCTTTACCTAAAAATCATTTCTTTTTGATAATTTTTATCTTGGTTTTTGCTCTTTTTGTATAATTTGCATGCTTTTGAATGTTACTGTTTACAAATCAAGATTTTATTTTTATTGGTAATGAATACATGCATAACTTTGTAGCAAGGAAATATTCTTGTGATTTGAGCTTAGCTTGTGATGTGTGTGATTAGGTGCACGTCACAGGTTCGAACCCTGTTACAGACATAAATATGATAGTTAAGTGGAGAAGGGTAAAGGGGCCGGGCCCTTTATTCATTGAGTGTCAAAACTGTGCAAGCTTTTGTTCTTTTAATAATGAATACATGTATATCTTTATAGCATGGAATATTATGTGCTTTGAGCTCAGCTTGTGATGTGTGTGATTAGGCGCATGCCACAAGTTCGAACTCTGTCACGGACAAAAATCTGGTATTTAAGTGGAGAAAGGTAGAGGGGCAGAACTGTGCACCTCGACTACCTCCCACCAGCAGAAGTACTGGGCGATAGGTGAATTTCTCGGTTTAATTGGTAATGTGGCAAAGGATATATATAGGCGTTGCATATCAATCGGAATTAATTTTTGCTGTTATAGGTAGCTGGTATTAGTGAGGAGTGTTTTTAGCTTAGTTAGAGAGACTTAGAGAACCTGTAGATTAGATCACCTAATTTGTATTAAAAGACTAATCAATTAGTGTTGGAAGGAGATGAAGCCGAATAGATGCAGTGAATTCATTGTCGACCCCTGTTAGCTTGGTATTGAGGTGTAATTGATTGATTGAACTGCATTCATACAGGGGAGTAGCCACCTTGCTCCAAGGCCCCCTTCGTTGAAAAAATACACTGTAATTAGGGTAAAAATTGGTATTTTTATTACATATATAAGCTATTGAACCCCCTTAAAATGATGAAAAATTCAAGTAAAGTGGCAGAGGGGGTTTAAAAATTGCTCTAGGTTACCGGTTCAAATGCAAGGTTTGACATTTTTGAACCCCCTTATGTGAAATCCTGGCTCCGCCCCTGCATTCATATCTTAATCACACATCCATATCGTTAAATTTTTCCGTTTGGTTGGTATTGTCAGAATCAATAACGCTGAAAGCAAATCAGACCTGACATTTTTTTAGATGACAATAAGATACCTGTAAACAGTGGTATGATGTCAACTTAGCTAGTTTTTCATTTCTGTAAATATTCTTATCTGAATATGTTAGATATTGTTGATGACATGTTGGATGCACTATGACGAATTAAGAAAAATGAAGAGTGTTCCATCCCAAGAATCAACCCTATAGCCTGGTGTCTATGATATTTATTGTTATGCAACTCCTAGGGGTGGTTAGTGTTAGGGGTGTATGAGTATCTTTATTCATAAAAATATCACAGGCGTTTCTAAGTTAAAGAAAGTAATTATCATGGACTGTACAAACTAGTGTACTTTATTGTTCAATCAAAGAATCAAGTTACTTTTTGTATTTCTTATCCATCATTTTTGGAATTTACTTGGGCATTAGATTGCAGAAACTGAGGATGCAAGAATAGTCAGAGAATTTGCTGAGCTTGTGGATGCTAGTGAAGCTTATCTTAATGTGGTGAGATGCAATTACTCTTTTTGTAGCCATTACTAAAGATGTAGGGAAATTTCTTAGCTTAATGAACACGTATTGTGGTAACAATATTTCCTTTCTGTTCTTACGAAGGGGGCAGAATCTTCTGAAACTCAATCTCAGGAGAAGCCTGGTGCGGCAACCATATCAGAGAGGTAAGACTACTTTTGTTTACATGTTACACTTCCGTTCCGTGGATATGAAATTAATTACCTTGTTAAAAAAAGGGCCTTTCGAACAATTCTTCTTTCAGGTTTATGGGGATGAAAGCTGCTGTCATCAGTGAGAATATAAGATTGAAGAACTTCTGTCATAAGCTTGGCTTCACCGTCTTAGAGTTGAATGAGATAATAGGTAGCAATATCGACCAGGTTGAGGCACCCGTCGTAGCCTCCGAATTGTACAAGTTGCTTGGATTTCAAGAAGGGAAGACCTTAGAGTCGAGCCAGTTTGATCTAGTTATTCTTCATGTTGGAGCTGGGCAAAGGACAAACAGCCTCAGAGACTTGGATCATGTTAATCGCTTGGTTAGTGATTTGATGCAAATGGCACATCCTGGAACTGAAGTGGCTTCTAGGTTGCACCTGTCAGTTTTATCGAGCTACGGTGCTGTCCGTGAGGCTGATGATTCCATGTTTTCTATTGCTGACACTAGAGCAGAGAATAACTCTAAACTTTCTCTTCTATTCCCTCGTCAAAGTTACACGATTAAAGAAGGAAAACCCAGGCAAAATGTTAGGTGAGTGCAAATTTTGTGGCTTTCATTCTATAGGGTATGCCATCCCTGCATAAGTGTCTGATGTTTCCTTTAACAGGCAACATTGCCCCATGTTAGTGGCCCAGTGGCAGAATGCCGTGACTCGAAAAGATATGGTGGAGACATATTCGTACAAGGATTTTAAAGAGGTAACATGATGATTAAGAAGAGCTTAGTGCTTTATACGTAAAGCGTCATACTCTTTGGGTATTTGCCTGGTCTCGTCGCACCATGATAAGTTTACTTTGTTCAAATATAATTGCACTGGTCAGTCTAGCTGTGAGAAAATTAAATTGGATGGGGTAATGTGTCAACTTGTGAGTCTGGATATTTGGGTGTATTTTAGAATGTTTAGAACTGGTATCATCTTCCAATAATTTGAGTATCATAGTCAATTCTGTTCTGTCTTTTTAATTGTTCCTTGTGTCCTCGACTTTGTGCTTGATCTCTACCCTATTACATCATTCACCTTTGAAATTTGTTGGAGAGCCATTGTCACAAGAGTTATCTTCTGTTGACGTGGAATTTGAAGTACTAATATTTTGTGTTCTCATCTTTCAAGCAGCATGGTGCGAACCTTGTGATTCCAGCAGATCGATTTCTGCATGAAGTGGCATTTAAGCTGTGGAAGGCTCCAAAGTACGGAGCATGAGCTCCAGTCTTCCTGGAATAACGGTAAAAGCTCTGTACGAAATGAAAGATATTCTGACATTCTGATTGAGATTACAATAAAAAGGGCTAAATAATCTGCAGGGACGTTTCTGATCACCTGAAACTCCAGCCTTCCTGGAATAACATAAAATCAGTCAGCCTGAATTTCATGGCATCTCTCTCGGTTGTTGTTTTGTACTTTTTGGGTGTAAAGTGTACTCTTTGGAGTGACATAATCATCGGTCTGATTATTTTGGTTTTCATTCTTCAGTGTCTGCAAGCTAATAAGATTTTGTTGTTCAGAAAGGTTAATGCTTCATATTGCATCTTAGCTTTCTTTTGCCACGAGGAAAAAATTGCTCTTCAGGCGTAGATTTTCCTTTTGGCTTGCAGAAATACTATGAAGTTCACATATCTTAAGAAAGCTATAAGTGTTGACACCTTTGCGTATTTCTTCCTTTTGCCATACTCTTTCCAAATCGAACCCCCGATGCTCTATCCTTCCCGTTCTTGCAGTAGTTTTTCATGTAAAGATGTTTTAAATGATATTTTTCTAAACAGTTTCAAAGGCTATTTAATTATTGTAAATTGTAATTAACATTGTTTTTACCCAACACACCAATTACTGCTTGTCAGCTTCAATACCTAACTGCTCATTTAAAATGTTAGTTTCAACATCTGCCGAGTTGTGTCTAGTTGAAAGTAGTTGTAGAGTCGTCATCAACATAAACAAAGTTGGAACATCCTCTCTACATATTCCAATATGTCCAAAGAAAGCTGCTAGCCCATTATACTACTGGTAGGAGTCCAAATTAAACAAGTGAACTCACAGTTTACTGGATCTAATACTTTCAAACCAAAACACATAGCCAATGAAAGTAAAAAGCAAATGAAACTGGTAGCAGAATTAAACATCTGAGAGCAGCATTAGAAGAGGAAATAGAACGCAGAATCAGAATTATCATATGAGGAAGACATTCATTTTCACCCTTCGTATATATGAATCATCATCTCACAATAACATAACACCAAGTCAACCGAAAAAGGAAGCGCAAGAAGGAAACTAGGGGCTTAAGGAAACTACGCCTTTTTGCATCAACATGAAGAAAACCTATTCATGAACCTTGCCACCACATCTTTCGACTCCTCGAGCAACTTCACACTCTTCTTTATCCTAAAGCGTTTCTCTACAACAAATGATTCCTCAAGAAGGCTGTCAAGACCACCACCATGGGATGCTATCAGATGATCAATGATTTCCTCCTCAAGCTTCTCGAGGAACATCTCTATCTCTGTATATATATGACTGAAACAGATTTTCCAGAATGCAGTCCACTTCATCTGGTATGATGCCCTAAGTTACTCGGACTCTTCAAAATTGCCGCCGTACCCGTGTCGGATAAGATCCGTGTCGGATAGGACACGGGATTCACACCGGATGTGGTCAAATAAAAATGGATACTTTGACCAAAATCCACAGAAAATTGAAGAATTTTTTTTGACAAATAGACTCTCAAGATAGACATTGGAAATGAGATACCTTCAAAATTATGCAGAAATTTATAGTCTTTTGTCTCTTTTTCATCTTTTGTCGACATTCTCAAATTTCTGATTTTATGTTTTGAGGGTTACTTTTGGGAAGACGACTTAATAGAGAAAAGCAGAGGTATTGGGGAAGAGGACTTCTCTATGAAGAATCTAAATTAAGGATTATGACTTTATTTTAGAATTTTGAAAATTTTTAGACATATCCCCGCACCCGTATCCATGTGCGGATCCATACCCCCGAATCTCTAAATTTAGATTTTGCCGAATCCGACCTCTAGATCCGTACCCGTGTCGGATACCCGTACCCGAGTCCGAGTAACTTAGATGATGCCATGGCATCGTTATTAATCTCCACATTGAACTGATGGTCACCCATCGTTTGAGGACTGAAAATAATTTTCCAGTATGCAATCATCCTCATTTTTAGTTCAAAAGCTTGCTTCACAACATCCCTATACTCCCGCAAATGCCTGACAAAGACTTCTCCGACTCCTTCAACTTTTGTAAAAGCAAATCTTCTGATCTTCTTCATAAATTTCTTTTGTTGAGCCATGAGCCTACTACAAGTAGCAACATACTTGGGATTACTAGTGTATTCAGTCTGCCTATCCACCCCAATGATTTCTCGGACCCAACTAACCAATTCATCCTTCTTCTTGGCAATCAAATTTTTCACTGCCCTACTAGTGAAACACTGAAGTTGCGGGTAGTTACAGGAATGATGCATCAAAACATTGATGACAACTCCCTCTATACAGTCCCAAACCTTACCCACATACTCAGTAGTTGCAGAAACCCCTCTAACCTTTTGCTGTAAAAAGTTAGGGAAAATTTGCTTCCCTTAAATACATGATCTCCTTCCTCAAGAAAAGTTCTTTCCTTTCTTCAAGATACTTTGAAGGTAGCATCTCAGTCAATCTTGCAGTGCAGTGCATAGAAAGGTCGTCAGTGAACTCATCAACCGCTCCTACAAAAAATTTTATATAGAGAATCCTTAACTGAACTCTTCATACGCATGAAAGCAGTGATTGCTTCAGCGACAGAACTTGAAGTCTCTGGTAACACGTTGAGAGCAGCAACATAGACAGAAAGTTTGTCGTTGATATTTCTCAGAATATCCGGCAAGCATTTAGAGATGACGTTTTCATGAATTTGCACCAACTTCTGAGCCAAAATGGGAACACTAACCATGGACTTGTCAATCTTGGATAAAAGTGCATGAGTTTCGAAAAGCCCTGATTCCAGCAATCTCATTAGTTGAAAGAACAATGCCTCCGCAACATGACTTTCATCTGTTGGAACTGATTTTCCATTGTACTCCAAGTGAACCTCAGTCTCAGTGTGATTTTGGAGCCTCATGATGAGAGGCACTCTAGTGCAAATTCCTTGCCGTCGGCCTGCTCTAATACCATGTTGAATTGTGTGACCATCTCATCTAAAAGCTTAAGCTGTTAGATGTGGTACACTTTTATTATTAATTATATTATCAACAAATTGTACAAGATACATTCATCAATAAAGTAGCTCTTCTTTTTACTTTTTCCCAAAATACTGGTCTCTTTGAATAAGAATGTCTGCTTGCTTTTTCAAGACAATAATATCATCGTTTGAAAAGCATATCAAATGAATAAGTATAATAATTGATGTTTTCCTTCCCCATAAAAATACTGATCTTTGGACTAAAACTTGTCTTTTGCTCTTCTCAAAGACATATTTACTGGTCTATAATTCATTTCTTCCTCCTATCCATAATATCTCTTTTAAGGTGCTTGACACCCCACAAATAAGAAGTTATATCATCCTTTTATCTCTCCTTGAATAAGAAGTGCAATCAAAATCTTGCAAGTTTTAATGGACAAAGAAATCTAAAAGCTTCCAATAAAATAAAATAGTATACAAAACAAATATCATGTTAATCAAGTGTACAAATTATTTTAACTCAAATACTAAAAGAAGCATAAATGATCTACTTTAGATTCAGTGGCAAGCTTCATATGCTAAACCTCTTTAGTTCTATACTCAGAAACATATTCATTTACAATGTTTTCTTAACAGTTATAGTATTTTTAGCCAACGATACTTGCCACTTCAAGACAGAGCCAGGGAATACTGTACTTATCATCTAGTGCAACCTAGGACCCTAAGTGGCGCGTCTTAGTGCCTTGTACCAGCACAAAAGACGGCTTAAGCTACAGATACGTCTAACCTTATCTAGTTTTAGAAGCTAAGCTTTAAACAATGTGGATTTGCAGAAACAGAAGACAGAATTCCATCTGGCTCAGAAAGCTTTTTTTTTTTTTTTTTTTTTTTAATAACTGAGAAGTCCCCTATGAGTTAGTTGGCCCAACCCCGTGGTCACAAGTTCAAAACCCGAGGGAGTATGGACCTACCCCTCAAATCTAAGTAATACTTAAATACCAAGCTTCAGTCTCAGGGTTCAAACTTGTGACGAGCACCAAACTCTCAATTTGTTGCGTCCTTACCACTTGATCAAAACCTCATGGAATCTAATGATCTTGCAGAATCATCATCATGGACTCCAGGTATAGATCAATCTTAGTTCTTCATAGGGTATATAAACATCATTTTTTTTGTTCTCATTCTAGTAAAATAATAAGGATACACACAAGCAAGTTGCAAGCTCCTTACCCATTTAAAAAACGGAAAAGGGCCAAATTTGCCCCTCTACTATGGTTTAGGGGTCACGTATACCCCTCGTTATCTTTTTGGTGCACTAATACCCCTGCCGTTACCATAGTAGGCAGATTTACCCTTCTCATTAACGGAACCTCCACGTTGGACGACACGTGGCTGCCACATCAGTGCCATAGTAGAGGGGCAAATTTGGCCCTTTTCAGTTGTTTCTAAAATCGTGTCTTGACTAAGTTTCAATACTTAAAGAAAAAGTTTCGATGCTTAGAGGAGTCATTATAAGAGAGAAAAATGTGCTAAGAATGGTAAATAAGATATTTTGAGAGAAATACGGAATTAAAATGACACTCTCTTCGATTTTGTTCCGTAAGAAAGATATACTTTTGAATTTTGTGACAAAAATTATCTTTATTAAAGATAAGACAAAAGTTTAATAATAACATTATTTCCAAATAAATAGATATTTTCTTTTTAAAAAGACAAAAAGGTAAATATGCTACTCCTATTAAAGTAGATAAAGAATGTTTTCATGTATTTCAATTTAAAAGATATTTTTCAATTTATCACAAAAGGTGACTTTTGCTATATATTGACTTATTAACTTTAGTTTAATCTCTTTTATGGACAAACGCTAGCTTAATGTTATGGACAAATGCTAGCTTAATGTCATGATTGAATTCTAGAAATTGTGATTTTAAACATAAAACTCTATTATTTTTTTTCTAATATTACAAAAAATATGCCATTAAAGGAAAAGAGATTAAACTAAAGTTAATAAGTCAATATATAGCAAAAGTCACCTTTTGTGATAAATTGAAAAATATCTTTTAAATTGAAATACATGAAAACATTCTTTATCTACTTTAATAGGAGTAGCATATTTACCTTTTTGTCTTTTTAAAAAGAAAATATCTATTTATTTGGAAATAATGTTATTATTAAACTTTTGTCTTATCTTTAATAAAGATAATTTTTGTCACAAAATTCAAAAGTATATCTTTCTTACGGAACAAAATCGAAGAGAGTGTCATTTTAATTCCGTATTTCTCTCAAAATATCTTATTTACCATTCTTAGCCCATTTTTCTCTCTTATAATGACTCCTCTAAGCATCGAAACTTTTTCTTTAAGTATTGAAACTTAGTCCAGACACGATTTTAGAAACAACTGAAAAGGGCCAAATTTGCCCCTCTACTATGGCACTGATGTGGCAGCCACGTGTCGTCCAACGTGGAGGTTCCGTTAATGAGAAGGGTAAATCTGCCTACTATGGTAACGGCAGGGGTATTAGTGCACCAAAAAGATAACGAGGGGTATACGTGACCCCTAAACCATAGTAGAGGGGCAAATTTGGCCCTTTTCCGTTTAAAAAAAGTTGTAAGCTGGAAATTATTAGGAGGGAAGCCATTTCTTTCATACAGAGATAAGAATAATTTCCTTAGAAAGGAAAAGGAAAAAAATTACAATACCTCCAATTCCAGTACTACTCAATGGAAAATTTTGGAAATTCCAGAAATCCATTGCCACATATATAAATTTAAATGTCATAGTAAATCTAAGTGCTATAAGATGCTAGAAGAGGACAGACATGCTGAACATTCAAGAAAGTACTAGGTAGATAAATAAGAGAACTAGGGACAGTAAAACATGCTCGCCAAAGCACAAGACAACAGCTTAAGGCTTGTTCCCACTACCATGAAGAGCAATCTTGTCCATGATCTTTGCCACCACGTCTTTCGACTCCTTAAGCAACTTCACACTCCTCTTGAGCCTGATACGTTTCTCTGCAACCGAAGGTGATTCCTCTAGCAATCTCTCAATGTCACCACCATGGGATGCCACCAGATCACTAACAATTGCCTCCTCAATCTCATGGTTAACCATCTTTTGAAGAGTGAACATTATATAGAGGGCCATGTAATCCACCAATCTCATCAACACAATTTTCCAGTAAGCAGTAATCCTCATCTTCAAATAAAATGCTTGCTGCGCCACATCCTTATGCTCCCGCAAATTCCCAACATCAATTTCTCCAACTCCTTTCAGATTTATTATAGGGTGCTTTCTAGAATCATTTATAACCTCCAGAAATGCTGTTTGCTGAGCCATGAGCCTACTACAAGTAGAAACATACTCAGGATTACATGTGTAGTCGGTCAGCCTTTCCATTCCAATGATTTGTCTGACCCAATTAATCGATTCACCCTTCCTCTTGGCAGTCAGATTTTGCACTGCGCACCTAGTGAAAGCCTGAAGTTGATGGTAGTTACAGGAATGCTGCCTTAAAACTTTGATCACAACTCCCTCTATATAGTTCCACAATTTCCCCACGAACTCCTCAGGAGTAGCAGAAATACCTCTGACCTTCTTCTGTAAAACATTCAAGAAAACAGCACGAGGGAGGAAATTTGGCAACCCAATCCCACTTTCTTCCTTTAAACATATGATCTCATCCATCAAGAAACCTTCCTTTTTC
Organism: Petunia x hybrida; assembly: GCA_037355625.1. Lineage (NCBI taxonomy): Eukaryota > Viridiplantae > Streptophyta > Magnoliopsida > Solanales > Solanaceae > Petunia > Petunia x hybrida. Next base: position 2,137,699 of record JBBBVM010000465.1, read on the forward strand.
TCAAGGTACATTGAATGTAGCTCAGCAGAGTATTGGTTGAGCATCTCGGCCAATCTAGCAGTGCAGTGCATTTCATGATCATCAGGGTACTCATCAAACTCCCCTCTAAGGAAAATTTTCTTTAGAGACTCCTTGGCAGAACTCAAGATACGCATGAATGTAGCCAAAGCTTCAGCACCAGAACTCAGATGCTGTGGTAACTCATCAAGAGCAGCAACATTGGCAGCAAGTTTTTCGTTGATTTTTCTCACAATATCCGGCAAGCATTTAGAAATGATGTTTGCTTGAATTTGCACCAACTTATGTGCCAGAATGGGAACACCAACCATGGACTTATCAATTTTGGATAAAAGTGAGTGAGTTTCGAAAAGCCTTGCTTCCACAGTACGGGCTTCTTCATAAGATTCATTACCAGTTCTATTCCTAACACAGACATAACCAAGTCCTATATTCACATCATTTGCAGTAACTTTCTCCAGCAGACCTTCAGGATTTTTATCTACCTTTGTCACAACAGCAAGAGTCCTTTCCCCTGTTTTGTCTACCTTCTGAGACATCCTAATGGACTCACAAGTAGGGAAGTCAACACTGGCTGATAAAACATTCAAAATTATGCTTTCCTCTGGTGTTATGTATTTCATTATAATACTTGAAATTTGTTCAAAAATATCTTCTGGCTGTCCATGAACCGGGACTCTAGTTATTCCAGGAAGATCCACCATAGTCAAGTCAGGAACACCATGCTTTTTCACTATGAGTGTTAAAGGGATGTCGGATATACCCTTACCATGTCCAGCAATCTCATTAGTTGCAAGAACAATGGCCTCTGCAGCATGAACTTCATCAGTTGGAACTGATTTTCCACTGTACTCCAAGTGAACCTCAGTCTCGGTATGATTTTGAAGCCTCATGATGAGAGGCACTCTAGTGCAAATTCCTTGCCCTCTAGGAAGACTGATTCCAGCAAGTGATTCAAGCACACTGGATTTCCCAGAAGACTGATCGCCAACCACCACGATGGTAGGCAGTTGGATGCCTTCCTGCATGATGTTAAGGTGCCTAAGCTTGTCTACACAGTCAAGGAGTGGTCGAACTCTATCATTGAAGGATGAAACAATGGGTGCATGAATAGCAGAAGCTTTCTGTTCTACTACTGCGAGATTGTTTTCATCAACTTGTAGTGCATATTCACTAGACGAGCCATTGATGTCATGCTGGAATGTTATGGTTAGTACAGTATGGTGGTATATGTTTTGTGGTTACTCTGCAAGGTGTACGTTGTAAGTCTTGATGATTATATGAACTAATGATTTCTCTATTTATACATGACATTTGATCACTTATGTGCATTAATTGTATATGAACCACTTAATGTATCACAGAAACACTTGAACTTCTTCTGCAGAATACGAACAACATATCAAGGGAAATACTGAAGTTGAATTGATGTTTTAGTTTCCCAAAGAAAATACTGTTGCAGAAAACTGAAGACAATTACTGTATCACATAAACACTTGAACTTCTTCAGAATGTGAACAGCATCTAAAAAAAAATTATGTGGAATTCATGATGTTTTTTTTTTTCCCAAAATGTAAATCTCATTAACTTCCTTTGCAAACCGTTAAACATTCCAATCATTATAACAGTACAATGCACTTCCTTTTCATAAAATTCTTCTTTTCAACATAACTTTCCTGCCCAAATTTCTGACTAAGCACAAAATAACCGAAAGATAAGTCGTTATGGAAAAGCAGAAAGATTATTGACAGAAAGCCTCTTATACATTTTTCATACAAACTCAGGCAAGCATTTTGAAATGATTCTGGCTTGAATTTGAACAAGTTTCTTGGCCAAAGTTGGAAGACCAACCATTGTTTAGCTAATATGACAGCAAAGGTCAGAGATAGATTAGTGGATAAAGGAAAAAAAAATCATTTAGTGGTTAAAAATCTCGAGAAAATTTAGTCTTTTTATACCTCCAAGTCGGCAACACTTGAGGGATGTTGATGATCAAGAAAAGAACCTTATCACCAAGAAAAGAAGTTCATGAAACCCATTCTTTTATTTTGTATTCTCTGGATTCTTATCTATGTTAATATCTTTAAGTTTCTCAATCTACAACGAGCATACCGCAACTGGCTTATAAAAGGGATGCCTTCCCACATTTCTCACATTATTTTGCAGCAGGTTCTAAGATAACCAAAGTTCTCTTTACCAACATATCAATCACTTAAAATGAAAGAGGAAGACTTGAATCTTGGAAAGCACTTGGAATCCATAACCATCAGTTATAAATTCTTCATAAGCTACGAAATTGAGTCAATACAAACAAGGGTGCACTCAAAACTCCACATGCTTCAAGTGCACCACTTTTACTCATGCTGTTACAGCACATTCAGGAAGTTACTTGGTATGCAGCAGCAAACAGATTAACTAGATATCTGCACATACGCTAGTTTACATCTACAATACAACATCATTCAGAAAAAAAGTACCAGAACAGTTGGAAGGAGATGGGACTCCACTGTCATCGAGCTTCTAGATCAGACAACTCTTCGTGAAAGCATCTATCAATTCACTAGCTGAGCTAGCATCCTGCAACACCATCTGTCATCAGGTGGCAGGGTTGGACCTTTTCTTTTTTTCATTTGCAAAATTATTTTTTGGATAGTTCTAAGTTTTTTTAGATAAAGATATTTGATACTTGTATTTGTAAAAGGTAGCAGATATTCGATGAATTAGTTAAGGTACGTGTAAATTGGTCAGAGCCCGTAAAGGAAAAAATCATTAGCATGCAAAATATAATGCGTTAGCAATCAACCAACATAAAGAGTATTCAATGTTGATCTACCCTTTGTCCAAGTCCAACATCTCACAAGTCATAAGGTTGAACAAACTCTTTTACTGTATACTGCTGGTATATAGAAACATAAATACGTACTATCCAGGCATGTGGTAGGATGGATGAGATCCCTCCATCTTTAACCTGAGGTTTTGGGTACGAGCACTAAGAGAATTTCTGGTAGATTAACTGGGTTTCAATGCGGGTACTTTACACCAGGTGAACAAAAAAAAATGATAAAAACGTGCAAAACACAAGTTAAAACAGTTTACTTGTACTCTGCGAAGATAAAATAGGAACTTATCTGGATTTATTTACTTAATTTAATAGTCACAGAGCATGATCGAAGCTATAAGTAATTTCACTTTGTAATGGGATCCGAAAATGTCACTGACTAAAAGCATCAAAATGTTCTTGAACTGTAAGTAAAAGTTCAATTGAAACAAGCATCATACTGAGTAAAGACACAGATGAAGTCTTGGAAAAAAAATTCAACCTTTTTCATCCAAAAGAAGTGGAGCCAAGGACCCTATGACATATGTCTCAATTAGTACCTTGATACAACTGCGGTCGGGGTGCAATGTAACTAAGAGAAGCCATTTCATTTAGGGCGAGACACAATGGCAGGTCTCCTGGTGATTCGACTGATCAAACGAACACTACTTCCCGCTCCTGGCTTCGTCGTCTAGTGGGATCAAGTGGAGCACATTAGTCAGTAACAAGGGGAGTACATTAGCGTAGGAAGATGAAGTTGTCATTTCATATTTTACAAATCTTACAACTCTCTTTTCTAAGCCACCCAAATGGAAAGTACTGTTCTCTCTAGGGTAAGAAAATCATCCCATTTAATCTTGCCGGATAATTAGATTCCCTTCCAGTCAGGCCTTTTATTTGGTAGGCAATGTCGATGAAGTCCACCCTCAAAACCAAAACAAAGGAAAAAAGGCTATCATTCCCAGTTAACAGTGAACAGGAATGGTAATATATAATGTTATTGATGTAATGTATGTTGGTCACCTACTCACTAAATAGATGCAGATGAATTGTCTGAGTTTAATCAACACTCGTACAATTTGTCTAAATCAAGTACTATTTGAGCACCAAAATTTCGGAAATTCCAAAGATCCACTGTCACATAAACTTAAATGTCATACGAATTGCAGTAAGATATATACAGGTAGAAGAATCCAACTACCATCACCATACTTATGGAGAAACTGTACCAGAATTCAGCAAGCATAAATTTTTCAAGATCATTAAAGATGTTAGTGTAACAGAGATTTCAAATTAGTTAACCAGAATTTAGCTATCATCAGGTCATCAAGCAAGGAAGGCTAGTCCAGAACATAAGTGGTGTGATAAATTCAAACCAAATAAATAGCCAACGAAAGTGATTTGCAAATGAAAAAGCATAAAAAATTTGAGATTGGATGGAGGAAAGCCATGCAGAATCAAGTTCATTAAAAAGAAGACATCCATTTTTTACCTTCATACTAATCATCTGCAAAACATTAACATAGTACCAGATAGATAAAATGCTTGAAAAGGACATGAATGCTTCATATTCAATAGAGAGTACTAGGTAGATAATTAAAGGACATGAAAGAAGAGAAATAAGGGCGCAAGGACAACAAAGCATGCTGTCCAAAAGCACCAAACACCTTTTTAAGCCATTTCCTCATCAACATAGAGAGCAATCCTATCCATGATTTGCGCCACCACCTCTTTCGACTCCTTAAGTAACTTCACACTCTTACTGAGCCGAAGGCGTTTCTCTGCAACTGCAGGTGATTCCTCCAGTATTTTCTCAAAGCCACCACCATGGGATGCCAACAGATCCTTAACAATATTCTCCTCAATCTCAAAATTGACCATCTTTTGAAGACTGAACATGATATAGAGGGCCATATAATCCACCAATCTCATCAGCACGATTTTCCAATATGCGGTCATCCTCATCTTCAATTCAAAAGCTTGCTGCACAACATCTACATGCTTCCTCAAATACCCAACATCAATTTCTCCAACTCCTTCAAGGCGCATTACTGAGTTCCTTCCATAATCATTCATAATCCCCATAAAGGTTGTTTGTTGAGCCATGAGCCTATTACAAGTAGCTACATACTCCGGATTACAAGTGTAGTCAGTCAGCCTCTCCATCCCAATGATTTCACGGACCCAACCAACAGACTCATCCTTCCTCTTGGCAATCAAATTTTTAACTGCCCTACTAATGAAATACTGAAGCTGTGGGTAGTTACAGGAATGATGCATCAAAACTTTGATGATAACACTCTCAATGTAATTCCACAATTTCTGCACAAACTCTTCAGGAGTTGCAGAAATCCCGCTGACCTTTTGCTGTAAAACAGTAAGAAAAACAGCACGAGGGAGGAAATTTGGCAATCCAATTCCCTTTGCTTCCTTTAAAGACATGATTTCATCCATCAAGAAGCCTTCCTTTTTCTCAAGGTACTTTGAATGCAGCTCAGCAGAGTACTGATTGAGCATCTCAGCCAATCTTGCAGTGCAGTGCATTTCACGATCTTCCGGGTACTCATCAAGCTCCCCCCTAAGAAAAATTTTCTTTAGAGACTCCTTAGCCAAACTCAGAATGCGCATGAATGTAGCCAAAGTTTCAGCAGTAGAACTCAAATGTTGTGGTAATTTATTGAGGGCAGCAACATTGGCAGCAAGTTTTTCGTTGATTTTTCTCACAATATCCGGCAAACATTTAGAAATGATGTTTGCTTGAATTTGCACCAACTTATGTGCCAGAATGGGAACACCAACCATGGACTTGTCAATTTTGGATAAAAGCGAGTGAGTTTCAAAAAGCCTTGCCTCCACACTACGAGCTTCTTCATAAGACTCATTCCCAGTTCTATTCCTAACACAGACATAACCAAGTCCTATATTCACATCATTTGCAGTAACTTTCTCCAGTAGACCTTCAGGAGCTTTATCTACCTTTGTCACAACAGCAAGAGTCCTTTCCCCTGTTTTGTCCACCTTCTGGGACATCCTAATGGACTCACAAGTAGGGAAGTCAACTGTGGCTGATAGAACATTCAAAATTATGCTCTCATCCGGTGTTATATATTTCATAATAATACCTGAAACTTGTTCAAATATATCTTCTGGTTGTCCGTGAACCGGGACTCTTGTTATTCCAGGCAAATCCACCATAGTCAAGTCAGGAACACCATTCTTTTTCACAATGAGTGTTAAAGGGATGTCGGATATACCCTTACCTTGTCCAGCTATCTCATTAGTAGCAAGAACAATGGCCTCTGTGACGTGAACTTCATCTGTTGGAACTGATTTCCCATTGTACTCCAAGTGAACCTCAGTCTCGGTATGATTTTGGAGCCTCATGATGAGAGGCACTCTAGTGCAAATTCCTTGCCCTCTAGGAAGACTGATTCCAGCAAGTGATTCAAGCACACTTGACTTCCCAGAAGACTGATCGCCAACCACCACAATGGTAGGTAGCTGGATGCCTTCTTGCATGATGTTTAGGTGCCTAAGCTTGTCCACACAATCGAGGAGTGGTCGAATTCTATCATTCAAGGATGAAATAATGGGTGCCTGGACACCAGAAGCATTTGGTTTTACTGCTGCAAGATTCTTTGAATCAACAACTTGTGGATATTCACTAGGAGAAGAGTCATTCACCTGGAACATCATGGTTAGTATAGTAAGGTGAACAATGTTCTTGGTAGTTTGCTAAAGCTTTTAGGATACTGGTAGTTATATCAAACTCTTGATGACCACATCAGTCATAATATCCCTATTTATACATGCTTGATCATCTATGTGCATTTAATATATATAAACCACTTACAGATGAATTTATCAATCAAGAAACTACTTTGCCTTAATTCAGTGGGCATAGTGGCCCAAAACGTGGCCTGCATGGCCGTGACATGTGCTGATCACGCCCCATCACTTTGTAAACTGCCTAGGCAGTCCCCTTTTGCTATATTATGTATTTTTCAGTCATGTAAACATATGTTGAAGTCGAAATTACTTAGAAGCAAACGTGAGGGTTTGTAAAGAGTGATTTTATGCGTATAAGCCATTGAACGACTTGTGTTCTTGGCTCAGGACGAAGTCGAAGTCGTTCCAATCGTATTAGACTTGATATAATAATACATTGGTTGGGATTTTTCCCGTAAATCTGATTGTCTCATTTACTTATACTTGCTGCCTTTAAATTTTCAAACGAAACAAGCCAAAGACTGAAATTTGGCTAAGTGTTGAACGTCGGCTGAACCAAGTGTGACTTGGCTGCCTCGCAGGGGCAAACCTCGGCAGATTTCATTGTCAAAATCCGCCCCTGTGACAGTTAGTATAGCAAGGTGAACAGTGTTCTTGGTAGTTTGCTAAAGCTTTTAGGATACTGGTAGTTATATCAAACTCTTGATGACCACATCAGTCATAATATCCCTATTTATACATGCTTGATCATCTATGTGCATTTAATATATATAAACCACTTACAGATGAATTTATCAATCAAGAAACTACTTTGCCTTAATTCAGTTTTGCCCCTCAAATATAGGGTGAGGTATTTAAAAATGAATTAACTTTGTATAAGGAGAATTATGATTGCAAGTCGAATAAAAAGAAAGAATCTAAAAATCCACAAAACTATCAACAGGGAATCAATCTGTTGTCAGTTTTCCTTAACTCATAAACTCTTCTTATTTTTAAACTGTTTTTCTCAAATCATACGTTCCAAATAGGGGAAATTTCTCTGCATAGTAATGCATTTTTCTTCTTTTTGAACCATTAATAGTTTTTCTCTCAATGCTGCTGATGTTTTCATATAGCACTGCAATTGTTAATTTTACTTGTTAATTAGAAGGCAATAACGACCAATTCCACAACTGTAAGACAATTACTGTATCAATAACATACTTTAACTTCTTCTCCAGAATGATCTAAAGCAGTAGTACTGCTTAAGTAGAATTAATGTTTTTGCTTTTCCAAAATACTCATCTCATTGACTAAGAATGCTTGTTGTTCTTTTCAAGACAAGCTAATATACTTGAAACTTTTTGTCCCAAGAAGACAATCAATGCATCAAAAATAGTGGAATACGTGAACTACTTCTTCAGAACGGTAAGCAAAGGATAGAAAGGAACACTTAACAAGATTTAAAGGTTTTGTATCCCCCATGATAACAATCTCATATTTTCAGAACTGTAGCTTACTTTTTCAAGATAATTCAAATTTAGCATGCTTTGAACATCTTGTTCCAACGAAGACAGTTAATGCATCACAATAACTCTTGAACTTCTTCTACAGATGGTGTGAACAGCATATCTAGAAGGAGTACTTATGTATAATTGATGTTTTGCTTCACCCAAAATACTGATCTCTTTGACTAGAACTTGTTTGCTTTTCTCAAACCATGCTTACTGTAATTCATTTATGTGCCTCCTGTTCTTTTTGTTTTTAGATGAAGTAAGTAATTTCATAGGTGGCATCAACAAGATGCAGTAGATAAACCTCCTGTCCATATTATCTGCCATATGCTTGCACACCTCATAACAAAAATATTTAAAAGCTTTTACAAGAGTATTTGTCTAAGCTTCCGTTTTTCTTTCTTAAACATGTTTTCTAACTATTAGAACAGTAGGGTAGATTCAAATAAAAGTAGTAACGACTTCCGGTTTTTCTTAAATATCAAATATTGAAAAACAATTTAGTTTTCCAGATGACTAGTATATGGGACCACATGGAGCCTCAAACCATTATGCATTCAAACTACTTCAGAGTATTACTTTTCTTTTGGATTTTCACCAAAACTACTGGTGAGAAGTCCCTTGGTGATTCTCTGATCGAGCTCATAATAACCAAAAGAGCAGTCATTGTTTGGGATGAAGGCGTCGTTGTAGTAATATATAATACCTGGATGTACTTGATCTGAATAAGTTAAAGATATAACTTAAAATAGAAATTAGTGAAAGTGCACCAGCGTTGAAGACAACATAACTAGCATGCAGTCTATTTGATGGTTTGTGAAATTCGGATCCAACAATAAAGTTGCCCAACTATGTGCGGTTACTTCTTTTCCAGAAGGCTGTACTATAGAAGACATTGATTGGCATTAGGCTTTCTGTCTACACATCTGCTGCTTTTAGATCACTGTATTTGAGCCACTTTGGCAGTTTTCAGTTTTCCAATCTGGTATTTGCAGTGTCAGTTTACAATTTTTGTCGAATTCCTTACTTTTTAGGGTGGGGGTTGGAGGAGTTACAGATGAACACGGCACTGTCTGTTTCGTTGGAACAACCATAAAAACATGATATACTGGTGATTTAATGAGAGATTTGTTGTGTTAAGACATTGAGAATTACTAATGTCTGCTTTATCCATGTATGACTGAGTCCACAAGATGTAACGACATAGTTTTTGTTCTTACTTTGGGTTGGAATTTGCAGTTCTATTCCATCACAAGAACTTAAACGATCATGTATTAGCAAAGACTGAAACATGGTAATACTAGACACCACAAAGGTCCATAAAAGAACAAGGACAAACCTATTAATTTTAGCAACTGAAAAAGCATCGCAGAAAGATCCATAAGAATGCAAAACGTATTCATTTCCAATAACAGATTTCTCAAACCTGAATTTTGTCTGCAAATGGTAGAAAATTCTAAAATCATACATATTTTAAGCGCTGACATCATTTATCCTCAAAATGAAGCAATAGATCATTAGATATAATTTCAATATTTACCACTTCATTTTGGGGTCAATGATCGCAGCAATTTCTTCATGCAGCCAATATATGTCATTGGATGTGTTCTTTCTTTAGCCAAAAGAGTTGCAAGTCGTTCTAACTGGTAAGCAGGTACTAAGAGTCCTCTCACTACTAACCAGCAGACATAATCCGGCTAGGTCTTGCAACTACAGAAAATTCTGTAGGTTGTAGAAAGTGAATGCAAGTGGCACTATCCCTGGTTGTAGATATATGTCATCATCAACTTTAACATAATAATCAGCTTCAAATAGCAGAAGAGTAGCTTTGAAGTAAGACATAAATAGAAGGTGAAGATCAGCACAAAACAAGCTGGATTTCAGACAATACACCAAGGAGAATTTGATGATATGACACGTTTTGAACGGAAGTCAGATATTCTTCTTCAGCCATATTTATAATTCTCAATGTCTTTCTCAAGCTCTGACATCTTCTTTGCATCTTTTGATCGTCCAATCACAAACCTAAGTATTAGCCTGCTCTGACATACACAAGCGGAATAAAACAGAAATGCTCCATTACTAAATAATATGCAGTGACAATTTTTCCAAGATATTCTTTCCAATTTTCAGATTACATTACTCTATCCTAACAGTACCTTCCATCGAGTGGTGCTAATGTCAAAGTTCTTTTTACTGTTTTTCCCAAATAAGAGAAAAATCTATTAGGAGGAAAACTCACATCTTGATTGCATTTTTCATTAGCAACAAATATTGTGCATTTCTATTTAACCTTTCTCGAGGGAATTATGGATGAAAAGCTAATCTATCCATTTCCAATTTGTGCTTTCAAAGAAGAAAATCTAAGCGAAGTTGATAAGCAATAAAAGTACCTGAGGATCACAAGTGCGAACAACTTGTGCATCGTGAAACTTGGACATGAGACGAATCATAAAGCAAACAAGAGCTTCATCACAAGAGAAGGAGCCATTATGCTTGCTAGCTTATTTAGTTCCAGGACTTCAAATCTGAGACGACTCTAATGTAGGAGAGATGACAGTAGTAACCATGGTTGATGAAAAATAAGAACCACAATTGCCTTGTTATGGCTTCTGAATCTCTGATATGATAGTAAATTATATTAACTTTATAGGCCTCATTCTTCATTAGAAGAAGCAGGGAACATTAAATATTATCGACCTATTCGCCCCCGGGGTACATATAAGATTCTGTTAGAGATCCACGCAGAAAGATTGAAGAAGGTTGTTGATAAACTAGTTGTATATAGGAAATCAAAATGCTTTCACTAGAGGGGTTGGACCTGCTTCATCCACAACCTATATGCTACTAAACTTTATTCACTAGAGGGGGTCGTCCATGTATTTCTCTAAATTATAAAGTTGTTGATATTCAATTTCACTAAAGTAGTATTACATAGATTAAAAAAAGCACACGAAAAACAACTAAATGATATGCTAAAAGGAGATAGAATGCGAGAGGGTAATGAGTTGATATTTGCAAACTGAATATCATAAGCCTCGATCAAGCACAATTACAACTGATTAAATACCTTAACATTCAAACATCATCCAACTATACTATAAACTTAGAATTTTGAAACAACAATTAGTCTCCAAGAACTAATCTAACATATTAAAAGAGTGAGGGTGTGACCCAAGCAGGTGGGCTAATCAGGCTTGTTGATAATCCAGGGTAAAAGGAATGAATTTTTCCATCTTCAAGATTGTAAGCCCCATATCTCTTCCACCACCACCTATGTAGCTTTTTTGGTCATAAAACTCATCAATGAAATATGTGATTAGGTTTGACTCCGTTTGAGGCGGAGTCAATGGCAATGAAAGTTGCATCACCAAGACCCAAAAAAATAGCGTAATCTCCCAAGTTTTTAATCTCCTCCTTCAATTCACCTTTCATTACATCTTTTTTTTTTTTTTTTAAGGTAGGTGTATATCATTCAAGACCAATGAGAGGGGCTTTGCCTGACCTCCAAAATTACACCATCGACTGATAACCAGTCCATCAAAAAAAATAAAGGGCTCTTCAACTAACTATTAGTTTGCCCTTTCTATACAGTTTCTACACATCAACTTACAAAAAAATTAGCACTATCATATCTAATTCTGATACTAGGGAGTTGATACCTATCTAGGATGAACGGACCCTTAGCATATCTGGGCAATTGTTGGAACGAGTGGTAGATAATGCCATCCTCCAACGTAGAAGCCTGCTTTGCCAAAAAATCAGCGACCTGATTTGCTTCCCTGAAACAATGACTGATTTTGACATCTACTTGATTTAACAATTGAATTGTTTCATCAATACAACTCTTCAATTTGAGATTGATTGTGGACTTGTTTTCCAACATAGATGTCACTAACAGTGAGTCAAGTTCTAGATGAATACTAGTATATCCTTGCTGAATACACCATTTTGCCCCAAACATAGCTGCTTGTGCCTTGTTAGAGTTGCTCCTAATTGGTACAGAGAATGCCATGATAAAATCGCCATATTCATCCCTAACAATTCCTCCGATGCCAGCAGCTCCCGTTTCCTTTATAAAGCTTCCATCTGTGTTCACTTTCACCCTTCCCTGTTCAGGTTTCATCCACACTACTTCTTTCCAAGCTGGTACTTGTCTCAGCTTGATAACCATGCTACACAGGTCAAACCAATTCATTTGGTTTCCAATTCTTGAAAAGTTTTTGTTAAAGGCTGCTTTCATGATCCAAGTCACTTGGAACACCATATTTTGAGGAAATATTTTTTTTTCTCACCAAATTTACAAGCTGCAACATTTCTCCATATTTCCCAGCATATGACAATGGGGCATACCCCCATAATAAACTTGTGGACCAAGTTTACAGGTTTTGTCCACCACCAGTGAGCTAAAGTCTCCATGACAGTTCCATTGTGATGTTGTATACCCAAAGGAATGCCAAAATAGCCCCATAAGTGTTTCGCGACATCACTTTGTATGAAAACATGTTGAAGTGTTTCACACATAGGAGATGCACAACAAAAATATTTGGACACATTATTATTGCCAAACATAGTGAGAACATTGTCTAGAGGAAGTTTTCCTTTTATTAATCTCCAAGACAAAAAAGAGATTTTAAAAGGAAGACTTTTATGCCATACCTGTCCAACGAAGTTATCCTTTGGCTTCTGGGCTCTGATGTTGTGCCAAGCTGACTTGTTGGTGTACCTTCCATCTTCTGATAAGCTCCACACCGCATAGTCTGGCTGGTTCGAGTTACCCCTGGAGATTTCCATTACATTCTGCACCCAATTATTTGGTAGCACCCTTCTTAGTTTGGCCAGATTCCATCCATCTTCAAAGAAGAAATCTTTCACCTTAATCTTTTGAGATTTCCTGTAGCTTCACAAATTCTAGCCAATGCACCATGACCTGTCCAGTTGTCCCACTAGAAACTGCGCTCGCCAGCATTTATCCTCCAAATGATATTTCTCTCAGCCTTTTTGTTTTATTCCCATCAAGCATCTCCATGCATGTGAATTAGCATATGTACCTTTTTTTGCCACCGGATGTGCCCTAGAGCAATACTTCGCTTTGAGAGAGTCTGCCCATAGGGAAGGTTGCGTCCTGAATCTCCACCATCTTTTGATTATGCAAATTTCATTTATTTCATCCATTCTCCTAATTCCAGCACCTCCTTCATCCTTGGGATAGCATATGTTTTTCCAAGAGCTCCAATGATACTTGTTTTTGTCCCCTGTCGAGCCCCACAAAAATCTAGCAAAATGCTTTTCAATCAGATTAAGAGTGGTTTTGGGTGGACTCATAGCAGACAGAGTGTACAACGATAAGGACTGCAGAAAAATTTTAATTAGCTCCATTCTTCCTCCATGAGACAACATTTTTCCTTGCCACCCCTGTAGCCTTTTGACAATTTTGGCCACTATACCATCAAAGTAGCTGAATTTCTTCCTACCCATATAAACAGGACACCCCAGATAATTGAAAGGAAATTCTTTTTCCATGAAACCTGTGGCCGTCCTCATTCTATTAATTCCGTTTGCCGAAGTCTTTGGAGCAGTTATGAAATAGCTTTTCTTCTTATTCACCTTCTGTCCAGAGAACTTTTCATAAATTTTGACTTGTTTCATCACCTCTCTAATTGATCTGTTGTTTCCACTTGCGAATACAACTACGTCATCGGCATATGCAAGATGATTTACTTGAGGACCCCTGGCGCACATAGAGAATGGAGTGAATTTATCATTCTGGTTCATATTGTTCAGTAGTCTTGATAGCACTTCAGATCCTAGGATGAATAAGGATGGAGATAATGGATCACCCTGCTTTAATCCTTGTGATGAGGTGAAGAAACCATTCCTATTGCCGTTGAGAATAATGGAATACCATACGTTAGAGATCAGCCTCCAGATATTATCAATCCAAATTTCTGAAAAACCAAACTTCCTTAGAACATTGAGAATAAAGCACCATGACATTCTGTCATATGCTTTCTCCATATCTAGTTTAAGCACAATATTTCCACCCTTGTTAGGATCTGAGATTCCTTGAACCACCTCTTGTGCAAGCAATATATTTTCAATAATCAACCTGCCTTTTACAAATGCACTTGAATTTTCAGAAATCATCTTGGTGAGAAGAGGAGTCAGTCTTAATGATAGGATCTTTGAGATGATTTTGCTGGAAAAGTTGCACAAGCTGATTGGTCTCATCTCCGAGAATGATTCCGGTATGTCCACCTTTGGCAACAATACCAAGCAAGTATGGGAGAAAAACTTTGTGAGCTTTTTCCCATTGAAGAAGGCTTGAACAAAGTCTTTGATGTCCTCATGTATGATATCCCAACAGCATTGATAAAAAACCCCGTTGTACCCATCAGGACAAGCAGCATTCGATCCACACATGCTAAAAACAGCATCTTTAATTTCATCTATTGGAGGGATAGCAGTCAACATTGCATTGTCTGCCTCTAGAATACTCTTAGGGATACACTCCAGCTCCCTTGAATCCCTGTTGTGTTGTGGAAGGTTGAATAATCTCTTGTAATGTCTAATTGCCGCTTTGGAAATTTTTTCCTCACTACATATCCATCGACCCTTGTGATTTTTAATCCTGTGTATTTGTAGCCTTCTCTGTCTTTCCCTGATTACATTGTGAAAATACTTACTACTACAATCTCCCTCCTTAAACCATTTGACTTGGGACTTCTGTTTTAGTAAGGGCTCCTGAAGGTGTAACTACCTTATGTATTCTGCCTGACACTTGTTAAGTTCCTCCCTTGACTGCTCTGAATTATGAATTTGATCAAATTGCTCCACCACTTGCATTTGTGCTTCCCATCTAGCAACTTGGTCATTTACATTACCAATTGTCTCCCTGGACCACAAACTAAGTCTCTTGCCGAGCCTTTTGAGTTTCTGTTGCAATCTCCACATAGGGTTGCCAATAACATTTTGCTCCCAAGATTCTCTAACTATTTCATGAAAGCCTTCTTGCTCCGCCCAAAAGTTTAGGAACCTGAAGTATTTCACATTATCCACTTGCTTGTGTTGGCATTTCATCAGCAAAGGCCTATGTTTTGAGCCTGTTCTTGCAAGGTGTCTGACAATGTTGGTATTAAATAGTTGTGCCCATGAGCCATTGACATAGATTCTGTCCAATCTCTTCCAAATTCTTTTTCTAGGCCTTCTGTTGTTACACCAAGTGAACCTAGGTCCCACATAACCCAAGATCAGTCATCTCACATGCGTCCATGCAGCTAGTGAAGTCAAAACTCTTATGGACTCTGTGCGGTCTGCCGTAATAGCGCACCTTTCATTACATCTAATTCCCACACTTTAAATCTAGTGGTGTCCTAACTCAACCATTCAATACGGTGATACTTGGCAACAAGTAATAGCGCACCTGATACCTCGACTAGGTAGAACCAAACCTTGTCTATGAATATATCATCTTCTAGCGAAACAAGCAGGTCTTCATTTAAAACTGGTTCAAGAATGCCCTGGGCGTCAAAAACCCAGACTTGGCAAGTCTCATTATCTGCGCCATAAAATCGGCCCTCATAGCAAATCAAATTGGTGATGTCGGCCACGAAGTTAAGCACGTAGTCAATATAAGTCCAGTTACGGCCTCCAGGATGCCAAGTAGCTAAAATAGATATATTATCTGCATAACAGGAAACGGCCAGTACATAATCTGATGTAAGACAAGGAATTGCGATAAGACAACGTTGGTAATTTTGTAATAACTGATTACTTTTTCTTCTAAATATGGAGGAGTATCACCACATAAAAACCCCTCCAATAAGGATTCTTCGGAAGGAAGATGAATTTGGGTATGGGAGAAAGGATGTAACAAGTTCATCTCTCCCCCGTGTAAAGTGCAGAGCCATCCTTGTGATGGAAAACACTCTCGCCCTCTAGCTTCGGGGAGGTATACTATACGTGACACTATTTTCTTGGAAAGAGAGTAAAATTCTCGATAATCCTCACCTTTGTCAGACAGCATAAGCAGCGGAACTTGAGGGCACTGATGCGGGGCAAACCACCACAAGGCCCTTTACGAGAAGCCAAGCCCAAACACTTCATGATGCTCACTTGCACTTGATCCGGAAGGGCATGGACGACATGAGCTCGGGAGAGGACTTGAAGACAATGCATTGGAGCTCACTCAACGTTGAAATAGGGCAGAAAACTGTGCAGGCAGCAGGGGAACAAAACAGAGCAAAACAGGGGAACATCTGCTGAGCTACTGCCTGAAGCTGGACTTTTGTTCTTCGCGATCGCGTGCCCAACCTTCGCGATCGCGAAGAGTCTTTCTTTTGTCTTCGCGATAGCACCGTGTCTCGCGCGATCGCGCTACTCAGTTTTAAGTGTGCCTCGCGATCGCATATAATCATGCGCGATCGCGATGAACACTTGAGCAGACTCGGACCAGTAGCTAGGAAAACCTTGTAAAGGGGTGTATTTATAACACCCCTCTTTCATTTATTGCACTTACATTACTTTGAACACAAAACACATTGAATGAGCTTAGCTCTTGAAAACTTGTAACCTTTTTGGCTTGAAATCAATTGGATGAATCCAAGTTGCTCTTCAATCCATCTCCGATCATTCTATTTGCTCGAGCCTCGTGACTCTTGAGGATAGTTGCATAGTGTTAGGTGATTCTTTCCAATCGTTCGGGGTGTAACGGAACTAGTTCTTCGTTGCTACTCGACTTTAGTGTAAGTCTCGTCTCGCTTTTATCATTTTATCGCTTTCGTGGGTTCGCCCCTTATCAGTTGGTATCAGAGCAAGGCTAGGGTTACGTTCTTACGAACCCTCGTCCTACTCTTCATGCTTGTCATCTTTGTTTCGTGTTTATTTTCGTGTTCTTGTTCTTGTTATATTGAAAAGAAGAAAAAAATTCAAAAAAAAAAAAACTTGAAAACCCAAAAATTTGAAGGAAATCGCTTGTTGTTACGATTTTGTTGGTGTTAATTATCGGGGATTGATCGTTTATGTAATCCCGACAATTGGGAACCAACAAAACACGTTTTGGAGTTGAAAATCAAAGTTTGGGAAAATTTGAACCCTAAGTTGAATATTTTGCAAAATTTGCCAAAACTTGTTTGATCTTATGATTTTGTGGATGTTTGGTATCGGGGATTGTTCACTATAGTTTTCCCGTTGTTTTGATACCATCATAACATCATTTGGAGTGTTGGAGTGAAAATCGAAATTTTGAGTTCTTGAAGGTTTGAAACATTTGAAGAACTTGACCAAAATTCATTGAAAACAAGTTGTTTGTTTGTTTAAACCATTGGGAAGTGTTTACTACAGTTGAAAACCCTTGTGGAAGCTTGAAAAACTGAAACAAATTGAAGTTGGGTTGTTTGTGTGCCAAATTCTGCAGTTTTCTGTCGAGTTTCTGGTTCATCTGAACAAACCTGCGCGATCGCGCAAGGTCTCGCGCTGTCGCGCCATTTCTGAGTTTTTTGTTCATCGCGATCGCGCTCCTCTGCACGCGATCGCGAAGTGTACCAATTTCCAGAATTTCCTGAAGTTGGACAGAATGTTCGCGAAGCTATCGTAACAGTTTCCAACCACCAAAACTCCCATACCATCATCAAATATGGTGAGTTCCTAGATCACAAGCCAAATTTCATCCAATTCCGAATCCGTTTGGTGACGATTCGATCTTTGGACATTTGATCGCGTCACTTCCGGTTAGTACTTTGAGGGTAACACTTCTACCTAATTAGTACTAATCCATTGTGCGAATAGGATCCTCGTGCCTAGAAGGAGAGTAGAATTCAAAGAAGAATCGTAGTTAATTGTTTGGTTCAAGTGCGCACCAAATAGCTTAGCGTTTATCGAGTCCCATTGAAATCCACTCTTCCCGAAGAGCATTTGGTTCTTGTATTTTGGTTTGATCATTGAGGAGGTTGCGCAACTACGAGGAGGCCATTGATCTCAAGCTTGTGTGAACCTAACCCCAACTTGAGTGAACCCGAGCGACAAACAAAAGTGAGGGAGTGAGTGAGGACTTTTTACTCTAATCTCTTTTCTTGTTTTGATTGTTGCAGGCACAATGTCCAACGAAGGACAAGATTTCATAAAGGAGGCCTTGGCTAACCTTCTTGCCAAGATGGACCTCATGAACCAAAGAATTGAGTCTCTTGAAAAGGGTGCTTCAAGTGCCCTAGTTGAGCAAGGGACTTCCAATGAGCAATCGGAAAAGGGGACCCCGAGTGTCCAAGTTGAGAAGGGGGCCCCGAGTGCCCAAGTTGATGGTGTTGAGGGCACAAGTAGCCCGACCTTTACCCCGGAACAAGTCGTTGAGTTGCTCCATCGCCAACAACGGGTAAGGGAGGATCGTGATCGAATTGACCAATTGTTGGGCAATACCCAACCTGTGACCATTCCTAACCTTATGGGCAATCCCCAAAGGAATGCTCCACTTCCCAGACCGATCCGAAATGTTCAACATCTTGAGCAAGTTGCACAAGCTCAAGAAGGGGAGGAGGATGATTATGGTGATGGTGGGTATGGTGCTCACTTCCCATTTAGGGGTCGCAATGTGGATAGGGGTAGAGGCCAAGGTCGAGGGCCACCCATAGGGTATGTTGGAGGGAATGCTAGGAGAGATTATGGTGGTTATGGAGATAACTTTGGAGGCCAACCGGAGCCGCACCAAGGGGGTCGAGAGCATAACAACCTTAATAGTGTGAAGCTTACTATTCCTTCTTTCAAAGGGGGTAGTGACCCGGTGGAGTATATTGATTGGAAGTTGTCCATGGAGCGGATATTCAACACCAACGACATGCCCGAGGTGAAGAAGACCAAGTATGCAATATCCTCCTTTGAATCCTTTGCTTCTACGTGGTGGGAGTCGGTAAAGAGGAATAGAAGGAGGACGGGAATGGCTATCAATCTTACTTGGGAAGAGTTGATCCGTGTGATGGATGAAAAGTACTTGACTAGTCAATACCGTGTGGACCAACACAAGCGTTTCTATGAGTTGAAACAAGGCCCCAAAACGGTTGGGGAATATTTCAATGACTTTGAGCAAATCCGCATGAGTCTTGACTTGGATGAGGAAGACAATGAGACGGCCATGATCCGTTTTAAAGGGGGTTTGAACTGAGACATAGCTTCACAATTGAAGTTCCACAAATATGATGATCTTTACAAGCTATGTGATGATGCCATCGAAGCCGAGAAATGGCTCAAAGAGGAGAGAGCCCTCCGAAACAAGAGTGGTACTACTACTTCCATGAGCAAGCCAAGGGAGTGGAAGACTCCTACTCCCAATGCCAAGTTCCCAAGTTCAAGTGGTGCAACCCCTAGCAGGGATGTGAAGAAGCCTTTTGAAAAGTCTACACCACAAGTGGGAGGTAATTCTAGAACTCACTTAAGTAATCCTATTTCTACTTCTACTCAATGCTTTAAGTGTAAGGGTTATGGACATATCTCCAAAGATTGCCCTACCCGGAAAACTATGGTTCTTGTGGGTGATTTGGTGTATGAACAAGATAGTGAACCCGAGGAAGAAGAGGGAGTAGAGGATGATGAGGGGGTTGATGAGGGGGAGGTTGCAATGGAGGATGATGATGACGCCCATGCTTTTCTTGTTGTGAGGAGGAGTTTAGGGGCCATGTTGGTGGAGGATAGTGAGACTTTACAAAGAGAGAACCTCTTCCATTCTAAATGCCGAGTCATGGGTCTCCTTTGTTCCATGATTATTGACTCGGGAAGTTGTGCCAATGTCATTAGCCAAACACTAGTCTCCCAATTGAAAATACCCACCTTAAAACACCCAAGTCCTTACCGTTTGCAATGGCTTAGTGAGTGTGGTGAATTGAGGGTGGTCAAACAATGCTTAATCAAGTTCAAGATAGGGAACTATGTGGATGAGCACATGTTCGATGTTCTGCCCATGCAAGCATGCCACCTTCTCTTTGGAAGGCCATGGCAATTTGATCGACATGTGGTTCATGATGGCCGTGCCAACACCTACATGGTGAAGCATGAAGGTAAAAAGTTTGTACTCAAGCCCTTATCGCCCAAGCAAGTAAGTGATGACTACAAGCGCATGAGGGAATTGAGGAAAGCGGCAAAGGCTAAGTCGGTTGTTGGGACTAGCTCTTTGGCCGAGAGCTTGGTGGTGACACCACCATCTTCTACCGGTGGCATTTGTGCCATGATGCAACCGGGTGAACTTTTGCGAGGAAATGATGGCAACAAACTACTCATTTGCCTAGTGTACAAAGGTATGATTCTTACTTCCGAAATTGATTATTCTTCTAACCCTTTGCCTAGTGCTTTTGAAAATGTTTTGAAGGATTATGGGGACATGTTCCCGAATGAGATGCCCGATGGATTACCTCCCTTGAGGGGTATTGAGCACCAAATCGATTTTGTTCCGGGGTCCCAAATCCCAAACAAGCCGGCCTATAGGAGCAACCCGGAGGACACCAAGGAATTGCAAAGGCAAGTGGATGAATTGCTCACCAAAGGGTTGGTTCGAGAAAGCTTGAGCCCGTGTGCCGTACCGGTCATTCTTGTGCCAAAGAAGGACGGGACATGGAGGATGTGTGTTGATTGCCGTGCGGTCAACAAGATAACGGTAAAGTATCGTCATCCCATTCCTAGACTTGATGACATGCTTGATGAATTGAGTGGTTCAAGTGTCTTTACCAAGATAGATCTTAGGTCCGGCTACCACCAAATCCGGATGAAACCGGATGATGAGTGGAAGACCGCATTCAAGACCAAATTTGGTCTTTATGAATGGTTGGTGATGTCTTTCGGCCTCTCCAACGCACCTAGCACTTTCATGCGGTTAATGAACCATGTCTTGAAGCCGTTTATCAACAAATTCGTGGTTGTCTATTTTGATGATATCTTGATATATAGCAAATCAATAGACGACCATGTTGGCCACTTGAGGCAAGTGCTTGAGGTTTTAAGGGCCGAAAAGCTCTATGCCAACTTCAAGAAGTGTGCCTTTGGTGTTGAAAAGGTAGTCTTTCTTGGGTTTGTTGTGAGTGCCCAAGGAGTGGAGGTAGATGAGTCTAAGGTAGAGGCCATTCGTGATTGGCCTACTCCTACTACCGTGACTCAAGTGCGGAGCTTTCATGGTCTTGCTAGCTTCTATAGGCGATTTGTGAAAGACTTTAGCTCCATTGCCGCCCCACTCACCGAGTTAATAAAGAAAGACAAATCCTTTGTTTGGGGGGAGCCGCAAGAAAAGGCTTTCCAAGAATTGAAAAGTAGGCTAAGTACCGCCCCATTGCTACAATTGCCCGACATCGGGAAGGCTTTTGAGGTAGAATGTGATGCCTCGGGGGTGGGTATTGGGGGGTGTTCTCATGCAAGAAGGGAAACCCGTTGCCTACTTTAGCGAGAAGTTGAAGGGCGCTTCCTTGAATTACTCCACGTATGACAAGGAGTTGTATGCCCTTGTGAGAGCTCTAGCCCATTGGCAACACTATCTTTGGCCTCGGGAATTTGTGATCAAGAGTGACCATGAGTCACTCAAACATCTAAGAGGCCAAGAAAGGTTGAACAAGAGACATGCCAAGTGGGTGGAGTTCATTGAGTCTTTCCCTTACGTGATTCATTACAAAAAGGGTAAGGACAATGTTGTAGCCGATGCGCTTTCTAGGAAATTTGCCCTTGCTACCACTCTTGCCTCTAGACTTATGGGTTTTGAGAGTATAAAATCTTTGTATGAACATGACCCAAAGTTCAAGAGCATTCATGATGCTCTAGTGAGTGGCGAGCGGGTGGAGAAATACCAATGGGTTGATGGCTACATTTTTAAAAATGGAAGAGTTTGTGTACCCGAGTCCTCATGGAGGGAGTTGCTTGTTCGTGAAGCACATTGTGGGGGCTTGATGGGTCACTTTGGGAGGAACAAAACCTTGGCCATTCTCATGGAGCAATTCCACTGGCCAAAGATGGGTGTGCAAGTTGAGAGACTTTGCAAAACTTGCTTGGATTGCAAGTATGCTAAGTCCAAATCTAATTCCCATGGTTTGTATACTCCCCTCCCTATTCCTACTAGCCCGTGGGTGGACATCTCGATGGATTTTGTTATGGGATTTCCGCGGTCTAAGGGGGGGCACGATAGCATTTATGTTGTCGTGGATAGGTTCTCCAAAATGGCTCACTTCATTCCTTGTAAAAAGAGTCATGATGCACAACATGTAGCTACTTTGTTCATTGATAATGTGTTAAAGTTGCATGGTGTGCCTCAAACCATTGTGAGTGATAGGGACTCTAAGTTCCTTAGCCATTTTTGGAGGTGTCTTTGGGGTGCTCTTGGCACCAAGTTGTTGTTTTCTACATCCCACCACCCACAAACGGATGGTCAAACCGAAGTGGTGAACCGAACTTTGGGTGCCCTTCTTAGAGCCATGACCTGAGGTAAGGCCGGGACGTGGATTGATAAATTACCTCTTATGGAGTTTGCTTACAATCGCACATTGCATAGCATGATTGGTTTGACTCCGTTTGAGTGCGTCTATGGTTTTAATCCTTTGATTCCACTTGATCTAACCCCTTTGCCCAAGGAAATGGTTGTTAATTTTGAAGGTAAAAACCGAGCTAAGGCCATGCTTGAAATCCATGCCAATGCGAGGAAGCGATTGGAGGAAGCCTATGACAAGGTTGCCCTTAAGAAGAACAAGGGGAGAAAGAAGTTGGAACTCAAGAAAGGAGATTGGGTGTGGGTGCACTTCCGCAAAGAGAGGTTTCCAAACCTTAGAAAAGGGAAGTTGGCACCCCGAGGTGATGGACCCTTTCAAGTGCTCTCCAAGCTCAACAACAACGCATATGTGATCGATTTGCCGGGTGAGTATAATGTATCAAACACTTTTAATGTTAGTGACTTGGCTCCTTTTGATGTAGGTCATGATGCCGTGGAGGTGGATACTTCAATTTCGAGGACGAAATCTTCTCAAGAAGGGGAGAATGATGCGGGGCAAACCACCACAAGGCCCTTTACGAGAAGCCAAGCCCAAACACTTCATGATGCTCACTTGCACTTGATCCGGAAGGGCATGGACGACATGAGCTCGGGAGAGGACTTGAAGACAATGCATTGGAGCTCACTCAACGTTGAAACAGGGCAGGAAACTGTGCAGGCAGCAGGGGAACAAAACAGAGCAAAACAGGGGAACATCTGCTGAGCTACTGCCTGAAGCTGGACTTTTGTTCTTCGCGATCGCGTGCCCAACCTTCGCGATCGCAAAGAGTCTTTCTTTTGTCTTCGCGATAGCGCCGTGTCTCGCGCGATCGCGCTACTCAGTTTTAAGTGTGCCTCGCGATCGCATATAATCATGCGCGATCGCGATGAACACTTAAGCAGACTCAGACCAGTAGCTAGGAAAACCTTGTAAAGGGGTGTATTTATAACACCCCTCTTTCATTTATTGCACTTACATTACTTTGAACACAAAACACATTGAATGAGCTTAGCTCTTGAAAACTTGTAACCTTTTTGGCTTGAAATCAATTGGATGAATCCAAGTTGCTCTTCAATCCATCTCCGATCATTCTATTTGCTCGAGCCTCGTGACTCTTGAGGATAGTTGCATAGTGTTAGGTGATTCTTTCCAATCGTTCGGGGTGTAACGGAACTAGTTCTTCGTTGCTACTCGACTTTAGTGTAAGTCTCGTCTCGCTTTTATCATTTTATCGCTTTCGTGGGTTCGCCCCTTATCAGGCACAGCACATCAAAGTTGTCCTTAGAGGCAGCAGCACGCCAAGAGGTACAAACACCCCCCAAAAGCAATGAAATCTTCCATTACTTTTACACGCTTTGCGATCATGCTAAGGAGATCGTATGGCAAATCTGCCCAGTTTGCCATAAGTGTTATTGTTGCAGCAAAATTTGGGAATTTTGAATGTAAGAAATGCTTCGACCGTTTGTTGCAAATGTAACTGATTGTAAGTGATTATAAAAATATTTTGATTGAAATTTATATTCTCTTTCTATATATTATTTTACTACTGTAATAGTATTAGTTTGAAAATTCTTTACCACGTGTATCGATTATCCTTGGTTATGTCCCTTTGTCCCTACTTAAAAATAATTTAGCAAATTAGCTTTCGAGACAACACTTCAAGTTATAATTTGACAAGTATTGCTCCTTCGGGAAATATAAATGGCAAATGTTGCATGTCAAGAGACTGAAGGGGCAAGTATTGCTGAGGCAATACTTCAAATTATTTAGGAGAATGTGGGAAGAGCTAAAAGGGCAAGTGTTGCCTATGCAAGAAGGGGTCAAAGTCAAGTATTATCAAGTGTTGTCTAAGAGGCAACACTCACGAGAAAGGGAGGGCGGGGCAATACTTCAAGTTATTTGGAAGAATGTGGGAAGAGATAAATGGGTAAGTGTTGTCTATGCAAGAGGGGGCAACACTTACGTAAAAAGGAATGCGGGATACATGCGTCGCCTAAGAGGCAACACTTACGTAAAAAGGAATGCGGGATGCATACGACATTATAAAATTTCGTACGCATATTTCCATTCTGAATTTATTCATTATAATTAGCTGAGGTCATTCTTACAAAATCATTTTAAATGGAATCAATGAGGCAAACCACTGCCTATGATGTCATAATTTTGTAAATTACTCGTATTAGTTTAGTACTACTATGTATATCGTGGAGAGAGCTGCCATTGGTTTCAAATCGCTTGGGAATTTGACTCGTAGCCACTCTTCTGGATTCTAAGCTAGCGTCTGGCCATAAGATTTGGGAGCAATATTTCAAATATTGACTTCAAATTCAATGTTTGTATATTAAATTTGCACAAAAATTTGAATTCAGCTCCAAATACTATTTCAAATCCCAAATTCTCCAAAAATGTAGGATTTGGGATTTCAAATCTTGATTCAATTTTGTTTAAATATAAATTTGACCGATAAGTTTATATTTTGTCAAAAAAGACCCATATTATAGTTTGTATAAAATGACTCGTGCACGACGTGAAGAGATTGTCCATGCTATGTGGAACGATTATATTAAAGAATAACTAGTTGCTGCTATTGTTGATTTTTTGAAAGTGGATCTTTGAAAAATTATGTATATTTAAAAGTTTGTAATAACATGTAATAATCTATCTATAAAAGGATTATTGAGTTATGTAATTTTTTTAATGTAGCGCTTTAGGATAGTCCGATATCTTGTTTATGAATTATGATTTGCTCATTTGGTAAGATTATATAAGTTTTGGGAAATTTTTTGATAGTTTTCAATAAATTGAAGGGTTTTCATGTTTATGAGAAAAAATACAATATAAGAAATTTAATAAGTTCAAATTGTATGTCCAAACAAAATTTCAACTTTCCAAATCTCAAATCCCAAATCCCAAATTTCAAACTAACCTAGTCACTTCCTTAGATTCTAATTAACAAATGTCCTATGTTCGCCACGTATTGAGAATACCCATGTGTAGCGACTCTTCTATATTCTAATTAATGTATAGCATGTATACATTTGACCCAAAGCCACTTCTTTAGATTCTAATTAATAAATAGCCTATGTTTGCCACATATTTGAGAATAGCCACGTTAAAAATGCATATTCTTCTTAATAGTAGCTAGTATTTTGTTTTTAAACAAAGAGTCGACTAGGCATGTCGCATAGAGACCAATTTTATTAATACTATAAACCAAAACAATTGTCTTTACAATATGAATTAAATAAAAACTTGCATAATTAAAGTGATACTAGCTAGATCACATACATCGACATGTCTAAGTATTAGAGTCACATCATTGGAATGAGCATCAAGTGGCACTAATACCACTAATTGAAGTAATTGTAATACATTGACAATGCACTTTACAATCTTCCTAGCTAGTACGACAAATAGAATTGTAACTACATATGTAATTATGTAAAATGTTTTCCATTTATCACGCAAGTTTGATGTGCAGGTTAACTTGCCATTATGCCCCTTGCAAGCTTGTAGTAGCAGCCCATGAAGCAGTGCTGCTCCCCTTTGATATTGTAAAAGTTCATGCCACACTTCAAGAAAAATCAGAGACTTGATCGCCACAACGACTGAGATAGTGAGCTGAAAGGCGCGGGCCAGCAGAAATCTTATCGCCTCCGCATGCTCCTCAGCAAGCAAAACCAAAAACACGGGCCGCGCCTCAACGAGTTGGTCCGCAATGCGCCCCTCATTTAGAAAACTGATAGGCGCCCCCAAGCAAAATTCTTATCGCCTTAATATGAGACCCTACGAGCAACTCCATCAACTTGCTTTCAAGGCAAAAACATGTAGCCTCAACGAGCAAGGCTGCCTGTATTTTCCATGTGCGATCTTGCTCCTTTCTTCCTCTCCTCCTTGAAACATTGTCCCTCGACACCTGAGCCAAGAATCTAGCAACAATAAACTGCCTAGGAAAAGAAAGCATCCAACATTTGTATCATTCAAGTATGTACCTGCAAAAAAGAGAATTGTTAGTGAAAAATCCTTCCATGATCTCCACCATACGGTCTTGATCATAGAAGGTAGTCTCAAGCTTCCTCTTCTTCATAGTTCTTCCCAACCTTGAAGTACTAATTATCTTCTTAAAGGCCGACCTAATGTTAACACAATGATGCTTATCAAGATTTACCAATAACATTCTTCTAGATGGTAATTGAGCAAAGGAAGTAAAGCATACAATAAGCAACTCATAAGCAAGATTGGCAATGTAGTCTACCAACATATTACCTTCACGAAGTGTATGCTTAAATTGAAATTCCCCTAGATGTTTGAGCCTCTTTATCTCATCAACCACAACTACTATATGAAAGACCCTTCTCAATATATGTGAAGTACAAAGTACACGGCTGAATTTATACAATACAAAAGATAAGAGTCGTAGAGCTATAAGAATACAAAACCAACTTAGACTAGGAAGCTAGATGACATATCCTAGTTGGAATAGTTATCCTTCATCATTCCCCCTCAAGTTGAGCAGGGGTTAAGGAAACACTGTCAACTTAGATTTCAAATCAAGAAATCGAGACTTTGACAGGGGCTTGGTGAGGAAATCAGCCACTTGATCATGAGTACTCACATAGCGAACTGAAAGAGACTTAGCACGGACCTTGTCCCGAACATAATGAAAATCAATTTTCATATATTTCGTGCGAGAATGAAAAATGGGATTAACGGTAAAATATGTAGCACTTAGGTTGTCACCCCAAAGAATCGGAGTAGTAGATGTGAATCAACCAATCTCACGGAGAAGATACTCAACCCAAGTTATTTCAGAAGTAACAGCTGCAAGTGCGCGATATTCCGCCTCAGTGCTTGATCGTGAGACAGCCTTTTGCTTCCGCGATGACCAAGAGATTAAATGAGTACCAAGAAATATAGCAAAGCCAGTTGTGGACTTCCGATCATCCAAATCTCCTGCCCAATCTGAATTAGTGTAGCCATGAAGCAAAGTGTTAGAAGCATGAGAGAAGAACAATCCATGTGAAGTAGTAGCTTTGATATAGCGTAAAATACACTTCACTGCCACCCAATGAACATCCATAGGGCACTACATAAATTGGGACACTTTGTTCACAACGCACCCGATTTCTGGTCGAGTGAAAGTTAGGTACTGTAAAGCCCCAACAACGCTGCAAAATAGAGTAGGATCAGAGTACGAAACACCAACTGAAGCAGAGAGCTTTGACTATGGGTGTCAAACGGGTATACGGGTCCGGGTTCGGGTTGTAAAATTGTAACCCGCAGGTTCCGGGTACGGGTTTAAATTACGGATTTTTAACGGATACGGGTTTCGGCTAGAAAAAAAAACCGTGCGGGTTCGGATCTTAGCGGGTAGGGGTACGGGTTCGGGTCTTAACAAATCGGGTTTGGCTACGGGTTATAATTTTAGTTTTTAATAATATTATTTTAAATACTTAAAACAAATTAAAAAAAGAGCAATAGGAAAAACTCAAAGAGTTACTTTATTTAAGATACTTGAACTATTAAAGTCTTAAATATTAAACTTCCAAATTTAAAAAGTGCAACATCAAAACTATAATGAAAATTCAAATTACAAATTTAAATATGCCTGATTCTTTCGGTAATTTCTTCCATGTCATTTCCATCATGCTCCGGAGTAGGTGCCATTGATGGTGCTTGATCACTTAATAGAATTTCTTCAAGGTTATCATCTTGTTCTAGTGAGTCTTCAATTCCTTGATTTCTTCGCTCCGATCTAATCCAGTCTCGTAAACAAACTAGAACGTCCAAAGCATTATTACCCAAAGAGTGGCAGGTATCACCTATCATTTGTCTTCCTTGGCTAAATGCACTTTCTGATACAATTAGTTGTATGCGACGACATGTAATTCAAAATATTTTATGTAGTGAATTAAACAATTATATTTTCTAATAAATACGATCCCATAATTACTTTGTCCGACTCCAAGTAGCTTATTTTCTGAGGTATATATCGAAATTAATAGTTGAAGTTCTATACCATATTAGAGTAATATATATTCAAACTTCAAAGTGTTGATTTATTATGGAATATAAAGTATTTTTTTAATTAAATAAATAATTTGTTTCTCTTGAACATATTTCACTACTAACAATATGGACACAAATCAAATTAAACCATGAGTGGAAAACTTGTGTATACGTTTCTCTCCACGTACAAGTTTTATTACTCAGTTTATTTTAACGGGTACGGGTATATCCATTAATACCCCATAATTTTGACGGGTCTTAACGGATACAGGTATTTGTTAAGAAAAAAAAAAACCCGTTCGGGTAGGGGTATTTTAGGGGGTCTACGGGTCCGGGTGGGGTCGGATTTTAATGAGTCCGGATCCGGGTTTTGACGGGTAGACCCCTACCCGTTTGACACCCATAGCTTTGACGCTGGTGAAATGGGTGTACAAACTGGACTACTAGAATCCATATGAACACGACAAAGAAGGTCCTCAACATATTTTCTTTGTGATAAAAACAACCCCTCAGGTGTCCAGGTTGCAGAAATGCCCAAAAAATAAGACAAAGTCCCTAAATCACGAATCGCTAACTGAGATTGAAGTTGTTTAACTAGGGACTGCAGACGTGAAGAATTATTACCCATAATTAAGATGTCATCAATATAGATCAAGACAAAAAACTTGACATTAGCAGTGGACATATAGAACACAGAGGAATCTGTTTTGTACCCCGAAAAACCAAGAGAACGAAGTGCATCAGTGAGTCTCTTATTCCACATACTTGTTTGAGTCCGTAGAGAGATTGTTTCAGCTGGCATACATGATTCGGACGAGAAGGATCAATAAAACCAGGAGGTTGAGACATATAGACCACTTCATCCATGTTACCATGAAGAAAGACATTAAAAATATCTAATTGTGTAATATGCCAACCATTAGGCACAACTAAGGAGAGCATCAATCTAACTATTTCAGGCTTCACCACTGGACTAAATGTGTCCGCAAAATCAATCCTGGGGCATTTGTGATACCCCTTGGAAACCAATCGTGCCTTGTAATGATCTAAAGAACCATCAGATTCTAACTTTGTCTTGAACACCCATCGACAACCAATGACATTTTGAGTTGGTAATGGAGGAACAAGCTGCCAGGTTCCATTATGAATCAAAGCATTATTTTCCTCAGTCATTGCACGACGCCAATGCTCATCCTTAGCTACTTGGGAATAACAGGAAGGTTCCACACTAAGAGAAGAAGTGGCAGCCATGGAGAATCGTTTCTTGGGCTTCAGCTTGCCTGTTTGAGAACGAGTGACCATGCCTTGAGCAGGTGGTGGAGAATTAGAAGGCTGAAGGTTTCCCGGTGAGTTAGACAATGGAATTTCTGGACAGGATGGCGATGTAGGTTAGGATATAAGTGGAACAGTATGTGGTGGGACTGTAGATGGGTTGGTCTGAGGCGTAGAAGTTGGACTAGACAGAGGTGTGACTGTCAAAAGTGGTAATGGTATTTGTAAGGTAACTGGATCAGTGACAGCACTGGTTGAAGTCGTTGGCACCATAGCATCATGTGAAGAAAAAGGAAATACATTTTCATCAAAAACAACATGTCGAGATACAAAAAATTTTGAGAAAGCTGGATCAAAGCATTTGTACCCCTTATGGATTTTACTATAGCCCAAGAAAACACAAGGTCTGGACCGCTGTGATAATTTATCTTTTGCGTAAGGACGAAGCCATGGAAAACAAAGGCAACCAAAAATATGTAACAAAGAGTAATCAGGATTACTTTGAAATAACACACTGAATGGGGGTTGATCATTAACCGTGGTGTGGGTAATCTATTAATAGTATACACAGCTGTCTCAAATGCATTTGTCCAAAAATGAGATGGAATATTGGCATGATGTAGGAGTGATCTCCCAGTTTCAACAATGTGCCGATATTTGCGTTCGGCACAACCATTCTGCTCGGGAGAATATGGACAGGATAAACGTTGCATAATTCCATTATCACGTAAAAAATGTGTCAAAGCTTGAAACTCTCCACCCTAGTCGGCTTGAAAAGATTTAATAGGCCGACCAAAATATTTTTCAATAATAGTATAAAATTGAATAAAAACTAAGAGAACTTCAGACTTAAAGCGAAGAAAATAAATCCAAGTGTATTTACTAAAATGATCAAAAAAGATATCATAATAGCAACAACCATCATTAGAAACAACTGGAGCAGGACCCCAAACATCCGAACAAATTAAATCAAGAGGGCCAGAGGCCTGAAAACTAGACTCACTAGATGGAATTTCATGACTCTGGCTAACAGCACAAGTAGTGAATAAACTCGAAGATTTACTAGAACTAATAATAGTAGATGGTAATGCTTGACGAACTGTAGGATATGATGCATGAGCAAGACGAGCATGCCAAACACCAAATGAAGTAGCAAATGAAGCTGGTGAGACTGATGTGGTCACTGGAAGAGAGTAAAGTCCTCCTCTACTCAGCCCGGTGTGCAAAATTTCCTTCGTTGCCAAGTCCTTAATAAAAAATGGTTAGGAAAAAATTTCAATGGAAACATTGTTAGACTTAGCAAACGAACTGATAGAGACCAAGTTTTGAGTAGCAGTAGGAACATGAAAAAAATCATTAAGTGCAAAGATTTTGTTAGAAGCAACCATGGAACTTTTACCTATATGAGAAATCGGTAGTTTAGAACCATTACCTAGAGTGACTTCTTTAGGGCCTTGATATTCAGAGTGAATAGCAAGGTTCAAGATCAGCAGTAAGATGATGCGTGGTGCCACTATCCATCAACCAGTTTTGGGTAGGTGGGCTTTGAACGTTGGCTAAGTTGGATGTAGGTCGTCCAGAAAATCTGGTTCCATTTGTTGGCTTAGGCGAGTGACAAACTCGTGCGATGTGACCTTAACCTTCACAATTGTGACAAATAATTTTTGACATGTCAGAAGCGGAAGGTAGAGTATTTGAGGACTGGTTGGAGTTCTGGAAACCACGAGATTGAGTTGGCGAAGAGAACCCTTGATTTTGATGGCGTCCACGGCCGCGATCACCTCTACCTCTCCCATGTCCGCGATTTGGATTAAATGAACTTTGAGTAAATTGTGCTGTGGGAGCAATGACATTAAGCGCTTCATCTCTCTTTAGCTGACATTCTTCATTAAGCAAAAGACCATATAAAGCATCAAAAGAAATATCCTCTTGAAGGGATTCAAGTGATCTTGTAAAAGGACGATAAGCTGGTCCTAATCCAGCAAGAACAAACACGACCAAATCATCATTGGAAACTGGATACTGCAATGCAGCCATCTTATCCGAAATTCCATTTGCTCTTTGTATATAAGACTCAATACTCGCATTATCTCTCCCCAAGGTGTGCAACTGAGTTTTTAACTCGCAAATTTGTGGCTTTGAGCCCGAGGCATAGGCAGCCACAAGTTTATTCCACGCTGCTCGAGCAGTTTATGCGCCAACTAATTGAGATAATATACCTTCTGAAACCGAAGCAACAATCCAACTTAAAACAAGTTGATCTTCTCTTACCCAAGTATTATATATTGGGTTGGGTTTATTTTTAGCCAGAAACTGTTCGGGAATCGACTCACTGCCATCAATATGATGACTGAGACCACAACCCCGGACCATAGGAAGAAATTGAGTTTTCCATAGCAAAAAATTTGATGATGTAAGTTTGATAGGCAATTGATGTGCCAGATTTGGAGAGGGTAGGGTAGTAACTATGGAAGATTGTGCTCGTCCTAAAGTTGGCGTTGAATCACCTACCATTGTTGTATTCTTGCGGCACCTTTTTCTCTTAGTTTTGAATATGGGTTTATTTAACCTCTTAGGGCTCTGATACCATGAAAGACCCTTCTCAATATATGTGAAGTACAAAGTACACTGCTGAATTTATACAATACAAAACACAAGATTCCTAGAACTATAAGAATACAAAACCAACTTAGACAAGGAAGCTAGATGACATATCCTAGTTGGAATAGTTATCCTTCATCACTATTGACACGACCTGGAATCCGGCTAGTCCGTGCGGGCACCCGACATCCTCCTCTAGACCCACCGGGCAAACCCTTGCCAATTAAATTAGGAAAATAAATATAATTCAATTCATAAATAAGAACAAGACTTAAAAAAAATACTGACATACTGATACCTCTAAGCTGTACAAAAGAAATTACAACTGACTACCCACATACTAGGTTTAGGGCTATCCAGACTAGACATCTAAGAGTACAAAAGAAGACAGATACCTCCTGAAGCGAGCAAAATGCAGCTGAAATAATAACCAATAAACTGGTGGCCATCCGGAATAAAAGCTGGCTCACCCTGACAGCTGAAGTCGTCTTCGCTCCTTCACAACGTGGCGAACTCAATCCTGGAGCGAACCTGCCGAAACAAAATAGATAGACAAGAAACAAACAACAAATAAGGGTGAGTCAAAAGGACTCAATAAGTGGGGCAGACTAGCCACCTCAAAGAATAGGATAGCTAGCCAGGGAGAAGAAACAGATAAACCAAATTTCTCTTATATAAATAATAAAAAGGCAGAACCAGATAATAACCGGAAACACGTATGAAACAATAAACTAAACCAGGAATACGAGCCAGAAGCATATCAACAAATAAGCAATGCATGTATAAGTAGAATAGTAGTTATGTACCACAAGTTTACACAATGGTATGAAATGAAATGAAATGAAATATGATGCAAAGGGTCACATGTGCCAAATGAATGGAGCGGAATCCTCCTGCTCCGAGGGCGGAATCCTCCTACCCTCAATATGATGTGATGGAGCGGAATCCTCCTGCTCCAAGGGCGGAATACTCCTACCCTCATGATGCGATGGAGCGGAATCCTCCTGCTCCGACGGCGGAATCCTCCTACCCTCAATATGATGCAATGGAGCGGAATCCTCCTGCTCCGAGGGCGGAATCCTCCTACCCTCAATATGATGCAATGGAGCGAAATCCTCCTGTTCCGAGGGCGGAATCCTCCTACCCTCAATATGATGCAATGATAACCTTCACCAGCACGAAACTCTCATCGACAGCCGGGAAGCATATGCCAACTCACAGCCAGAGTACAATGCTCAGATCCTCAATGCAATACCAACAACAAGACATAACATATAATATACAATGTAAATCCAAAGCTAAGGCGTAATGAGTACGCCTATCGACAGCTACACACGTAAGGAACACGTGGTAGAAAAATCCACGAGGCCAGGTGCCTCCAAAGAAATGGATATAAACACTTACCTCTCCCAAAAGTTACCATTGCTAATCAACAACCGCTTTATCCTTTGGTTTCATTGCCAAACGATCCCACTCTATTCAATAAGCAGAAAAATATATCAAATTAGACTAAAGGCTTCATTCCTCACATCTTAAGGCAATCCGGTTAGGAACCTGATAACTTATTTGCATACGCAATACGCAGGCCAGGCCTATGTACAGGGTTTAAGGTCATATAACCAAACCCTAAATAAATTATATTTATATGTTGCCCATAACTCACCGAGTACGAATATATAATCAATTTCATTATCAGGGTCTATTTGACCCTTTAAACTATTAATTGAACTTATTAAAACGATGTCAAATATTCCAAGCTTTACCGTCAAAAACATATTGAAACATACATAATAAACTCAAATAATGCATTAAGATCATTACCTCAATATTTTGGGGTAAAAATTCTACTATTTTCCCAGCTCTTTTCTCATTTTCTGGAAATTTTTCCTGATAATTTTCGTTGTTTCTCAATTTCTCTAATTCTGTTCCATTTCGCTCATGCTTCTATTTGCATCATACTACTACTACCTGGTCCTTAGCTAAGGACCCACCGCCTAACATTATATATTTTATGTTTTCCCCTTTTTTTTGATTTTCTTTTCGCGACGAAAATTAAAACGGTACCCTACATTATTCGAAATAATTCCAACTTTTGCATACAAGTTATACAAAATATATGTAACATATTCATGAAGGCGGATCTCAAATTGGACTCCGAAATTCAAGATGCGAATTTAAATGGAAAAAAGTCAAATTATTTAACTTTCAGCATTTTAGCGGAAACTAGCCGAACAACATCGAAATTCACTTTTGAAAGTTTACAAAAGTCACAAATAATCATACGAACCTAATGGAGCTTTCGGATTTCGAATCGGAGCTCATTCGCCAAAACCGAGCTCGAAATTTTTTTTTTAACATTTATCGATAATAAAAACTGAAATCTTCTTCCGATGCCTACCAAACGAGGTCTGATTTAGCTCAAATTTTACAGACAGGTCCTAATGGATATTACGAATATTTTAAAATTATCGACAAGCCAATCGAAGTCCTAACTTTCGAAACGACTGACGGAGGTCGTTTCAACTATAGACGAAAGTGTTGGCCACACACCTTTCAGTAATCAGCTTCACCACGAACGAATCAATTTCAATAATCATAGGACCCAAGCTTTGAGTGACACAATAATTCATAGCCACCCTTATCCCCATTGCTTCAGCTACCAAATTATTATGCTCCCCAATGACCTTTGCATAATCATAAAGTAGATCACTAGCACCATCCCTAATAAAACCCAATGAGCTTAGTCCTGGATTGCCCTTAGAAGAACCATCTATATTTCACTTTAGAAAACCCTCATGAGGCTTTTGCTATGCCACCTTCACATACTTGAATCTTGGCATATAATTCTCCAAGGCATTAACAATGTCACTCCATGATTCCCTCACTAATGGAATGTAAGGAAATCACAATTTGTATTGGGTGAAAAATCACCGAGGCCTTGAGCAAGGGCGTAAGACTTGATTCAAATTGACGTTATGAGACGAACCCACGAGGGAGATGGCATGACCCTCCGTCTCGAAAAGTTGCCTCGGGGAAGAAGTACAACCGAATCCAAAGTACAGAGATCGGAATGATCACCACGACCACATGGTCCGCGAGCAAGTATGACACCTCACCAAAACAAGGCCTAGTCTCTGTAACATTCGACCGTTGCTCAGGCATTTAAGAAGAATATCGTGGGCTGACCACGATCAAATGCAGAGTAATGACCATAAAAACATGATTATTATGGTTGTAACGTCACTGTTCTTGTCAACTACAAATAGGATTCATTTGTAGCCAAGGAGATCATCCAGAAATACAATACTTGACTTATATTCTTAAGCTTTGTCTCGTTTTATCAGCTCGTTTATTTCTTGCCTCGTTTATTCCATTAAGAATTTGTGTCATTTAAATTCAATCTTAGTTCGATCATAACTTTGATACAAGAAAATTATCGATCAACCCCGAAACAAATTCGATTTGTTGTCCTATCTCGATTTAGGCCAACACAAATTGGCGTCGTATGTGGGGACTTGGTAATAATGTTTGTTCCAAAGTTTGTAATTTTGATTTTCGCTAAAAAATGGCCGAGATTATTGATGACAATGTTTTCACCCAAATATCGGACCAAACAACGGGAGCCACAGAAACTAGTAGAGGGACCCCAATCCCTCCAATTGGCCCAACTCTTTCGGCTGGCCTAACACCACCCATTTGCCCCATCCCAACAATTAACTCCACTCCGTTGGTAGGGTTAACACCACCAAATGGATTGACTCCCTCGATCGGTCTAACTCCCCCCGTAGGAGTGATTTCAGCCGATCCAACTTCCTCAAGCTCAAATGATCAGTTCAAGCAATTCATGATGAGCTCATTGCAGCAGAGGCGAGAGCAAGCGGCCGCTCAAGTGGCGGCGCAAGCTCAATTTAATGAACAATTTCGAAGCTCCTTGTAAGCCCTCGCTGGGAATAGAAGGGCCCTTCTAACCCAGGCGATGCTCCCTTCGTGACACCCAACGGAGGAAATTCCAACACTGTCCCCATGAACACCACCATGCGAGGCTTTCCAAATTGAGTCACATCTGGGGGCTCGGGGACAACAGCTCATGCAGTATCTCAAACAAGCGTCGCATCCGACTTTTAGAAGTGGAAGAAAGATTTCGAGGCGAGCATGGAAAAGCGGCTCGAAAATATGCCAGGGGTTCGAAAACCTCAACGCGTGCTGGACATTGAAAAATGTCGTCAACTACCTTTCAAGCCCGAAGCTGCTCCAGCACCCATCCCAAAACATTTCAAGCTACAGATTTTTAAAAAAGTACGATGGGACAACTGACCTAGTCGACCATATAACCAAATCTATGGCCATGGTCAAAAGTAATTATTTGACTCTAATCGAGAGGGAGTCCATATTCTTGAAAAACTTCTCCTATACCTTGGAAAAAGGGGTGCTGCATTGGTACATGCTTCTCCCCTCCAAGTCCATCTCCAACTTCGAGGAATTGGCTGACATGTTCATCAAGGGTCACACTGGAGCCCAAAAGATCCTCAAGAGAAAGGAGGACATCTTCGAAGTCAAACAAGGATACGTCGAGCCAATCAAGGACTTCTTTGAACACTTTCAGGCTGAAAGAATGGATCTGCCGAAAATGGATGACAGTTTGGCGGTCATGGCTTTTGAAAAGAATCTCAATCTGAGTAATTCCGATGCCGCGGCTGAATTAAAGAAAGAGCTTCAGCAATGATAATCCCGAACTTGGGACGAGTTGCATGGTCGGGCCACGGTGAAGATTAGGCTCGAGGAAGCAGAGTGGAGAAGGACAGGTCGGAACCATTCCTACCGAGGTCGATCTGAGTCCTCTCGATGCGTCGACGCTCCACAAGGGAACTCAAAAAACCGTTACGAGCCATACAACCAAGCTCAAAAGCAACACGTAAGTCAACGCCTTGGGGAACATCAGTATGTGAGCCAACGACTTGGAGGAAAGTCTGGCTCGTCCTTCAATAAAAACCCTCGGGCCCGTCTTTAGTATCCAAGGAGAAATACTTACCTCGGATCTCTGAGTAAAATTTCAGCATATCGACCACTTAATTGGTGAATGCGATCAAAGGAATGAATGATCAAGGTGTGAGGTTGCCTAAGGACATGAGAACGCCCCCGAGAAAGAGGAATCAAACTCAACACTGCGAATTTCACATGGATTATGGGCTTGCAACTGAGGACTGTAAAGCACTGCGTCTCGAGGTGGCCCATCTCCTTAAGAAGGAAGTGTTAGCTAAGTATCTGGCTGATAAGGGGAAACACAACTACTCAAAGAATAGGAGAGAGGAACAGCCACCTCGAACGCAGTCACAAAAAGAGTGGTAAACGTCATTACAAGAGGCTCCGAGGTAAACAAGATAAACTTTACTGCTACAAAGAAATTTGCAAAATCATCAAGTACAGCAGAGAAGAGAGTAATAGATGGCGGATCAGGTAAAGAAATAATGTTTAGCAAAGAGGATTGTGATGGGATGATGTTTCCCTACCACGACCCCCTAGTGATCACGCTCAGGATCAACGACTGCAATGTCAAACGAGCCTTAATCGATCCTGGTAGCTCGGTGAACATCATTAACTATGAAGCCATCAAGAAGATGTGGTTGAAGGATCTCGTCGTCCCAAAGGCAACCATATTAATAGGGTTCAACAACTCCACCGAGAAAACTTTGGGAGAAATAACCCTCACAAAAACTGCGGAGGGGGTGGACAAGAAAACCACCTTTAAGTGATGGCCGAGGACATGGCCTATAATGTCATTTTTGGAAGGCCCTGGATCCATGAAATGGAAGCTATACCGTCGTCCCTACACCAGGTGATTAAGTTTCCAACCCCATGGGGAATAAGAGCCATTCGAGGAGAGCAACAAATAGCCTGAGAGTGATATTCGATTGCAATGAAGAGTACAGTCGGCCCGGTCGGTCTAAGAAAATGAAATAATTAATTTGCCAAGACCCCTCGTCTATTTTTCTGAAGAAAACGAAACCTAGTAATCAAGCCTTGCTCCATGCACTCGATCAATTGGGGGGGGGGGGGGAAGAAATGACGAACTAGGGACTAGTCAAATTGATCGACCGTTTATAATAAAAGTTTTTTTTTTCAAATAAGGGAGGGGACTTTAACAGAGAAGACCCTCGGAGAACGAGCGATCATCTCACCGAGGGCTATCCTCGGATACTCGCTCATTAGTTCATGCTTTGATCTTTTAATTTTCCTGCCTAAGTCCTGTTGCGACCAGGCGTCTTTTATAATAAAGGCTTGCAAATGCATCTTATCAATGAAATAAACTTTGCAACATCTTTTTATTATCATATGATATGCATAGCCGATTACCATTTAAGCCTCCGGCTCAAGGGCGAGAGGTCCTCCTAAGCTAGCTCGAGCAAAGAAAAAAATACGAAAAGCCTTGCAAGCAAACTCATCCAAGGGATATTGAACACATCCAATATTCTCAATAAGAAGTTCCATTCATGAAGCGGCTCAGAGGCCAAAGTATTTACAAAACAAGTGGCCCAAAGGCCTCAACAGAAAATGTCGACAAAAAATAAAAATAAAAATGCTACTCTAAGCTTCTGCCTCGGAATCATCTTCCTCGTCATCTGAGCTCCCGCTGCTCGAAGGAAGACATTCGATTAACTTTTGAGCTGTGGTAGCATCACTCTCAGCCTTAGCGATCTCTGCATCAAGGTTAGCTCCGCTACGACACTCCTTCAAAGTTTTTAGCCTCGTTTGAATAATCGCCCAATTCTTGTCAACCTTGGCCCGGGTCCTCCTCATTCCACGCCTCGAGGAGAAAGAATCAACTTTGCTTCGCAAATCCTTAACCTCGTTTTCGAGTCGTTCTTTCTCCCTGGCCAGCTGCTCTTTCTCTCCGGCCAACTCATTCATTTTGAGCAACTTCTGCCTCAAGTCAGCATGAAATTTCTTAGCGCGTTCGTTAATAGCTGACTGGGCTTCGATTCTCACTCCTTTCAACTCGGAATCGCGGAGCTCTTTCAAACGAGCCATCTTCTCCTCAACGGCAGACTTAGCCTCGAGGGCTTTGAGCATCTCGAGATTAGATTTGTCAGCAGCTTTCTTGGCTTGGTCAAGCTCAAGCCTTGTGCTCAACAATTCTTTCTCGAGACTCCTCATCTTAGACTCGAGGCCTGCCCGCTCTAGCCTCCATCCTGCCTTCATTTGGCTGAGATTTTCATCTTGACGGCACTCAATCTCGGCAGCCCTGATAGAATTGATGTAACACTACAATAGAAAATTCAGAAAAATCAAAAAGGAAATAAAAACAAGGCCGAAAGGAAAAGTTGAGAGAGTAAAAGCATACATGAATATCGTGTTGAGCAGCATCAGCCATCAAATCAGCAATATGAGCCTTCCCGAGGCAGTCACGTTCCAACAGACCCAAAAGTCCAGGAAGACTAATCGAGACCTAAATATCACTATCTAGGAGGCAAAGATCGAAGAGGATTTTGATATAATGAAATTGTTTCTAAGAAGCTGCATCGGGAGCAGGCTCGGAAGCAGCTCGAGGAGTCTTGTCTCCCACTCAAGGTGGTTGAAAGTCGTCTATTTCTACTGCAGCTGAAGGCTGAGCTACCCCTTTACCTTTATTAGCAACTTTAACCGGCTCTGGCTCGCAGGAGGGGAGGGGGGAAACCACAGCCTTTTCTTGGTCCTGCTTCATCTCCTCGGCAGGAGTAAGCTCGGGGAAAGGGACAGGCTCTACTTTGGCCCGTTTCCCCTCCGAGGTTTTCTCCAGAGATGATTTCTTCCTTGTTAAAACTAAAAGAAAAGGGAAAAAGAATGATTAGCAGAAAAATAAAGTAAAAGGAAGAACGAAATCGAAAGGGCAAACACTCAACTTGTCTTAGCCCTAAGGTCAGGTGACCCTTCGAGAACTGTTGCTCTCTCTTCCTCTTCATTTCCTTCATTTTCTTTCCCCTTCGAAAGGTTTCTAATCAAACCTTGAAGGGCACTCCCTCGTTGTCGTTTCTTCTCCTTCATTTTCTTTCTGTCGTTTCTTCTCCTTCGACGCGGTGATCTCCCTCGTTGGGAGACCTACAACAAAGAAAGATAATGATTCACCGAGAAAAGACGACTGGTGGAAAATATGAAGGACATTAATTTGGTGGAGGACCACTCACCATGCCATTTGCATGCCCATCGGTTCTCGTCCAAGGAAGCCAAAACAATTCATGACCTTTCCGATCGGGATTTGGCATCGATAATAGCTTGGACTATTGGGGGTCAAATCCTTCGGGCGGAAAATCAGGATCGCCTCGGCTGAAACAAAGCAAAGAAGGAGAATAACGCAAAGAAGTGCCAAAGTAAAAATAAAAAATAACAGAGAAGAATACTTTACTTACGTGTTGGATTCCATTGGTCGGGAAAATTAGGCCTCGAGGACAAAAGGTCAGTGGGCAGAAGAACGAAGCGCTCACTCCATCCACGATCCTCAATATCCTCGCTCTTTGTAATCAACGAGTACGAACTTCGTTTGTTGAGCTGGACGATTCTATCCTTGTGAAGGGAGGGGGTAGAAGAGGTACAAAAGATGATCTAGAGTAAAAGTGACCCCGACTAACTTACTCAAAAATTCAAGGCATTGAACGTGCCTCCACATCCCGGGGCCATTTTAGGCTATGCATAATTGATAGGTGCGGAAAAAGGTGCCTAACACCTCGAGGATAGGAAGAAAAAAACCTATTGTAAAGGTGGTGCAATGCAATTCCCGAAGGGGTTGCTAGCACAAACGCGGAAGAACAAACAAGAAGGATAAAGATAGAAGCAAGACAAAACTTGCTTCTTTCGAAAGAACAGTGAGGAACCTGTCTCAAAGCTCAATCGAAAGGAGTACAAGGATCACCTATACTATGCAACAATCCTCAAGAGAACATTGCCTCTTGCAAACTGAATGATCAAGAGGAATGTTCAATCGGACTAGCCGAAAGCCACAAGTCCTTAAAAGCCCTCACCGGGGTTTTGCTCACGACGGAGACAAGAAGAAATGTGCTCGGCACTTTCATTCAATTCATCAATATTCAAAAACTAGTTACTTACAATGAAAGGAAACAATGTTTATATAGGAAATACTAAGGGTAAACTAGTAAAAGGGTCACAGTTGACCAATAGAAATAAGCCACGCAGGGCTGAGTTAAAATGTGTTCGGCAGACTTTGACTTCGGTAAGCCTTGGCTTCGGTTCTCGATTGTCTGCTCGAACACAGTTGTTGCCTTCGGACGCTCAATTGTCTTCGAGCTCATTGTCCTCGGTCACTTTGCCATCGGGCTCAAATCTGAAGATAATGCCTTCGATTCTTGAGCTCGGCCACTCAGCTTCGGAGCAATTGTTTTCCTTTGGCCAGGCTAAGTGAACATGCACATCGTGCAGCAGCTTGGCTTGGCTTCTTGTCATCGGTCTCCTCGGTGGATCGAACACTTGATCAGCACGTGTTCGGGCTGCATCATCCTCCCCTTCTTGAGAAGATTTCGTCCTCGAAATCAAGCCCTCCTCGAAACCATGGCTTAGGCTATTGTTTTCACCATTTAAAACATACCTGGTACGACGAGCATCCTTCCAATTGCACTCCAGTTGCTTGGGCAAAAAACTTCCACATCTAGGCGTGATTGGACTTGTCCACAAAATATGTTCGCTAGTTTCAACACTTGGTTGCACACAACACCAACATCAAGAAAGAAAATTATACTCCATTCTTTTGAACACTTCATCTAAGGATTAATTAAACTTCCACATCCTCCACATCATAAATGACACCTTAATTGGTATCCTCGTGACCCACATGTATTTAACAATTCTCACCTTATTCTCTTTAGCACATAGGTACTTCAAAATACTACTCACTATAAACTACCCATTTGGTGTTAATCACTGCCAAGCCTTATCACTTTCGATCTTCCTCTCCTACACTAACATTTTGAAGTTGAGCAAGCAACCCTACTACAAATTATAAATCACCTCTTTAACACTATTATACCAAAGATCACACTTGTTATAATTTATGCACCTCCTAAAGATACTAGAACTGGGGGGGGGGGGGGGTGGGAGGTTGAATAGTGTCTACCGATTTTCGTTACAAGAACCTGGTTCTTCTGAACGTAGAACCTAGTTCTTACCTTAGCTCTTATACTACTTCAAACACTGCAACTCACCACACCATACACACAGAAGACACAAGAATTTTACGTGGAAAACTCCTTGCTCAAGGGAGAAAAACCACGACCCACACTCTGAGATTTTAGAACTGAATCCACTAACACAAGAGCAAAGTTTCTGATTACAAACTCTGTAACCAAGGGGCTACACTCTAGACCCTAATCACTACTCAAAGCTAAACTCAAGCTTTTTTAGTAATTACACACGAGTTCACCTAATACATATGCTTCTGTAATAAGCCAATAGGTAAAAACTATGAATGCTCAAACTAAGACAACTTACAACTCGATGAACCTAGACAGAATATCTAGACTCAATACACTGCATGCACTCCCGTTGTCTTCTCCAGTTTACTCACGTAGAAAGATGCTAGATTGCCTTTGTATGCTCTCAACTCTCCGTTTGTGAATAACTGATTTACGGCTGTCTCCACTATTTGTATTTATACGGGTCTTGAAACCCTAGTTGAGTCCTACAAGGAATCCTTTTAATTATGGTAAGTCAGGATTCCTAGTAACCCTTTTCCATGTTAAAGTCCAACTCCTTTTCACACTTCGAAGACACAGCCTGGGCACCGCCTCTTTTAGTCTGACTAGGATGCATATTCATTCACGCGCCACTACTCCTAGTTCCGCAGGGATTTGCAACTCGTAATTCTTTTCGATCAAGCGTGCCCTTCATTTCAAGGACTAGGTTCTTTGTGGGAACCTCTGAGTCCTTTCCGTTTTTCATACTTCAAAACCAGCTTTCAACAAATTCCCCCTTTTTAATGATGACAAACAAATGTTGCCCACGAACCTGAATAGACATAAACCAAAAGCACAGAAACAAAAGTAACAAGTTCAAGAAAAAAATGAAACAGATGAATTAGGTCACAAACACCCCAACATTTCCTTCTTCCCCCTTTTGGCATCATCGAAAAGATTCAAATACCTGCATGAACCTGTCAATACTATCCAGTCTAAAGCACAAGGCAACAAGTCAGTAATAAGAGCAAACACAGGCAGAAATAAGGGCCCAATCAAGAACTAATTACTGAAGCAGGAAACAGTCATAAGCATAAGAAAATGAAAACCATCATCCAGGGTGTGATATCCACACAACCCCATCAATAAGTACACAACTGAAACATAAATTGTTTTAAACAACCATCACATGCAACAGGAGAGAATTGGAAGAAATAGACAACAGGCAGAAAGAGGAATAGGAGGATAGGACAGGAGGACTCAAAGCTGAATGTTGAAGTGTTTGACAAGCGCCTCAAGTTGCTTCATATTCTTGGCCCTTTCCATCACTAGCTCGGCCTCATACTTGTGGCAGTCTATCTTCAAACGATCAATTTCTTGATCCTTCAACTTCAGCTGTCTGTGGAGCTCTGCATTTTCTGTATTAACCTCAAGGACATGAGTCTCCAGCTCCTTCACAACATCAATGGCCTCTTCAGGTCCATAGTCCTCACTTTCCTCTGCTAGCTCTTGCTTGGCCTGCATTGATTTCTTAGAAGCTCTGATTTCCTTGAAGAAGTCACAATTTTTAAGCACATTGTGCCCAAACATTTGATGAATGGTCGGCTTCTTCCCAGCTTCCAGGGGAACCCCAAAGTGTTCAAGTACATGCTGGAGGATGTAGGAATGCACAAGGGAATGTGGCTTTTGATCTGTGTCAGCAATCCTCTTTATATGTCTGATTATCAGCCCAGGCAAATTGATTTTTACCCCCTGTCCAGCAAGTCCATGTATGTCAGGTCCAAAGCACTAGCTTCACAGTTCCTCTCTCCTCTAGGCAGAAGGAACCTGTGCACAAACTCAAACAGCAAC
The DNA here is from genome assembly GCA_037355625.1 of Petunia x hybrida. Lineage (NCBI taxonomy): Eukaryota > Viridiplantae > Streptophyta > Magnoliopsida > Solanales > Solanaceae > Petunia > Petunia x hybrida. The sequence continues at coordinate 2,182,121 of JBBBVM010000465.1, forward strand.
TGGTGTGCAGGTTCCATCTCCTTCTTATCTACCTTTCTCTCCTTCTTTAGCTTGGGTTTTCCTGAGAACTTCTTGACTACATCCAGAGGGGTCACTCCATCAGTCCTCTTTGGCCATTTCAACTTTATATACCTGCAATAACCTTCAGCAGGTATGTCAAGAATCACTCCAAGCTCAGGTCTCCCAAACTCTATCTCAATTCCCCTCACTGTGGTGAACACTCTCCTGGTATTAACTCTGCAGTTGGTGTAGAATTCTCTGATCTCATCAACAAATGATTTTCTTTCTTTGTTGGCAAACAAACCCAGCCATCCCTGGTTAGCAATCATTCTCAGCAGTGGCTTCATATAAAATTCCTTCTCATCATGCAAGATGCTGCCAGGCAACACCTGATGCTTAGAGAAGAAAGCCACCCTGTCAGCTTCTTCTTCACTACCTCTCCTTCTTTTTCTGTTCTCAGCTTCACTATCTGTATCAGAGTCACTTGGCTCTGCATAACTTCCAGCATCATCACTCTCTTCCTGTACTTCCTCAGCTTTCTTTTCTTCTTCTTCTTCCCTTTTCTTTGCCTCTCTGTCTTTTACATTTGTCACTGTTCTTTCCAATTTACCAACCTTCTCCAGCTGTTGCTTTAATGCAGACCTGGTCCCAACCCTCCTGGCAACAGGCTCATCAACAGTCTTGTCATCACTATCTCCACTAGCTTCATCAACTAGTTTTGTTTTCAGTACTGGCTTTCCCCCTTTCACCAGTCTCCTCCTTTTTTCAGGCTCTACTTTGTTCTCTTTGACAAACACAACCTCCTCTTCTTCTTCCTCACCTGCCAGTCTTTCATCCTCTTCACCAAACTTTCTCTTTCTTTTTGAATCTTCTCCTTTCTTAGTCACCTCTTCTTTTTCAACTTTTTCTAAAACAATCTCCTTCTTCTCCTCTTCTTCAGAATCTGTCCAGTTTAAGTCTGCATCATCAGCCTCAGTGGAATTTGGACAAGCAACAGGCTCTTGACACAAATTCTTTGAAGCTTCAGCAAGACCAAGTCTTTCAACTACTGGACTTTTTGGCACAGATTCTTCCTCATTCTTCTCAGTACTTCCAACATCTTTACAGAGTTCTATTTCCCTTTTTCTAAGGGTTTCAACACGATCTTGTTCCCTAAGTTGTTCTTTCACTCTTTCTGCAATATCCAACTGTACACCAGTCTTTTCAACCAAAGGCACCTGTAAATCTTCCCTAAGTTCATCCTGTACACTATCTTGCTCTGTTTCACACGGGTTCCCCCTATCTATTCTGTCATCATGCTAAACTCCTATAATTTTTTCTAGTCCTGTAACTAGGGTTTCAGTATCCGTAGTTCCAGGGCTTTTTATATCTACTAAACCAACAGGAGTAGATGAAATAAGATCAGGGATTACCTCAGACGGTGATTGTGATGAACTTTGTGCAGTGGGCGTAGTAGGTACTGCTCTAGACCTCATTTTCTTAACCAATTTCTTGTCGCCTTTTTGAAGAAATTTTGTGCGGGCCCTCGCGATTCTTTGTGCGAGAGTGGATAGGGGTGGTTTTGCAGACATTGTGAAGAATTTTGTGAGTAGTTACTGAGATTTCTAGAGAATTTTCTGTTTTAGGTCTTGGGAGAGAACTTTGGTGTGGAAGGGGAGAAGTAGTTGGTTTGAGAGGGATTCTGAGTGTATCGACAAAAAGGGAAGGGGTTTTGGTGATTTGACAACTTCTAGGGAAGACAAAGAAATAATGATGTAAAGTAAAGAAGCAGCTTTTTGAACTTTTTGAGAACCGGAAAAAGTTAAAGATTTGACGTTTTGGACTCATTTAATATACCATTTTTAAGTAGTGGGGTCCAAACAAGTCAAATAGAATTCTACCCGAAAAAGGAATGTGTTCCTATAATTTAGGACAGTTATAAGAACATGGAGGATCTCCCTTGACACACGTATGATTGACAATTTAATTTCAGTTATGACTTCTATCATGCAGGGTAGTGTGAATGTACCTGGACATGATTCCTCATGCTTTAGTTGGTTCCTTCTTAGTACATAGTAGGTTCTTCATGGGATCACATTATTCTCACCTGGTGCTCAAAGATTGAACAAGTGTAATTATTCAAGTACAGGGTTAGACTGGACATTAATGACAAAATTTAAACATGAACAATTGAATACTTAACTTAACCAATCATAAAGGGATTACCTGCTGGGTCATCCGTGTATTTTGGTCATCCCTAATTCCAACATGTTCCTCTCAAACTGTACCTTGTTCAATGCTTTGGTAAATATGTCAGCAATTTGATCTTCAGTCCTGCACGAATTCATAGTAATCAGACCCTTTTCCACATTATCTCTCAGGAAGTGGTGTCTAATATCAATGTGCTTGGTTCTTTTATGTTAGACTGGGTTCTTGGCAATATTCACTGCACTAGTGTTATCACAGAAAATTGGCACTGCTCCACACTTGATGCCAAAGTCCTCCAGTTGTTGTTTGATCCACAACAATTGCGAACAGCATGATGCAGTTGCCACATACTCAGCTTCAGCAGTAGATAAAGCAACTGAGTTTTGCTTCTTTGTAGCCCAAGAGACCAAACAAGGACCTAGAAAGTGTGCCATTCCTGAAGTGCTTTTCCTATCCACCAAATGACCTGCATAATCTGCATCAGCAAAACCAATTAGTTCAAAAGTACCTCCTCTTGGGTACCAAAGACAAAGGTCCTGAGTTCCTTTGAAGTATCTCAGGATCCTCTTCACAGCTGTCAAATGTGACTCCTTGGCCTTGGACTGAAATCTAGCACACAGTCATACACTGTATACGTTGTCAGGTCGACTGGCTGTGAGATAAAGAAGTGAACCTATGATTCCTCTATATTTTGTCTCGTTTGTCAAAGGACCTAGTTCATCCAAATCCAGCTTCATCCCAGGTGCAAAGGGAGTAGTCATTTCTTTTTCTTCTTCCATGTCAAATTTCTTCAGTAGTTCCTTGACATATTTTTGCTGGTGAATCATAGTTCCTTCAGGCATTTGCTTTATCTGCAATCCAAGGAAGAAATTTAGTTCGCCCATCATGCTCATTTCAAATTCACTTCCCATCAGATCTGCAAATCCTTTGCATAGCCCCTCATCAGTGGCTCCAAAGATGATATCATCAACATACACTTAAACCACCAATAGATCTTTTCCTTTCTTTTTGAGGAACAATATGTTGTTAATCTTTCCTCTTGAGAAACCATTCTTAAGTAGAAATCCTGAAAGTCTTTCATACCAGGCTCTAGGGGCTTGCTTCAATCCATAGAGGGCCTTGTCCAGTTTGTAAACATGATCATGGAATTCATTGTTCACAAATCCTGGTGGCTGTATCACATAGATTTCTTCATTCAGGTAGCCGTTTAAGAAAGCACTCTTTACATCCATCCGGTATAATGTAAACTCCATATATGTAGCAAAGGCAATTAGCATCCTGATGGCCTCAATCCTTGCAACCGGTGCAAAGGTTTCATCATAGTCTATTCCTTCTTCCTGACTATAACCTTGGACTACTAATCTCGCTTTGTTTCTCGTCACTATACCATGCTCATCCAGTTTGTTCCCGAAAACCCATTTTGTTCCAATTATTGATCTGTCCTTTGGCTTAGGAACCAGGTGCCACACTTTGCTTCTTTCGAATTGATGTAGTTCCTCCTGTATGGCTAGAATCCAGTCTGCGTCTTCTAGAGTTTCTTTTATATTCTTTGGTTCCAGAGATGAGAGGAACGCAAATAAAGCACAGAAGTTCTTCAAAGCTGACCTGGTCATGATTCCTGTATCCAATTCCGATAGGACACTCTCTAAAGGATGAGATCTTTGATGTTTCCATGGCCTGAGTTGAGTATGACCGGAAGAACCTGCAGCATTATCCTGGAGGGGTTCTTCCTGACTTGCTGGATCATCAGCTTCATCAGAGGTTCCCCCTGTCAAGTTGACTCCTTGTTCTAGTATGCTTGGATTTTCACCCGATGTCTCCTTGTCTTCTGAGTCTTCCAGTTCATTTACACCTTCTTCCCTGCTTAGGCCAATCACTTGATCTTCTGTCTCACTCTCCTCCAGTGCCTTATTTGATTCATCAAATACAACATGCATACTTTCTTCTACTGTTTATGTTCTTTTGTTAAACACCTTGTATGCTTTGCTTTGAGTAGAATAACCAAAAAATTTTGCCTCATCACTCCTAGCATCGAACTTTCCCAAGGGTTCCTTGCCATTGTTGTGAACAAAACATTTACAGCCAAATGGTCTTAGGTGAGCAATATTTGGTTTTCTACCTCTCAGTAGCTCATATGGTGTCTTGTCAAGAATTGCTTTGATGGAATATCTGTTCAGCAAGTAGCATGCAGTATTTATAGCTTCAGCCCAAAAGTTTCTTGCAAGCCCACTCGACAACAGCATAGTCCTGGCCATATCCTCCAGAGACCTGTTCTTCCTCTCAACCACCCCATTTTGTTGGGGGAGTTCTTGGGGCAGAGAAGTTATGATCTATGCTGTTCTTTGCACAATACTCAGAGAATTTTGAGTTCTCAAACTCAGTTCCATGATCAGATCTGATGCTGATGAGTTCAAGACTTAACCTTTTCTGAACTACACCAGCCCAATCTTTAAAGCTGTCAAAAGCTTCATCTTTAGATGCTAAGAACAGGGTCCATGTGTACCTAGAGTAGTCATCGACAATCACGAACACAAATCTCTTTCTTCCTCTACTTCTGACTCTCATAGGTCCACACAGATCCATATTCAATAGTTCCAGTGGCTTTGATGTCCTTACCACCTTCTTGGATTTAAAGGATGATCTCACATGCTTTCCCTTTACGCACGCATCACACATTTTTATGTTTTCAAATCTCTTGCTTGGCAATCCACGAACCAGCTCCTTCGATACAAGCTTATTCAGTTGTGAGAGACTTGCATGACCCATCCTTTTGTGCCACAGCTGAGAGTCACTTTCTTGTACATTCAAGCATGTTAGGTTATTTTCAGGTAGTGACATGCTTTGTATACATTGTTCACCCTCTTTCCTTCCATAACAGTTTCTCCACTCTGTAGGTTCTTCACAATGCATCCTACAGACGAGAAACTCACTTCGTTACCTCTGTCACAAAGTTGGGAGATGCTCAGCAGATTATGTCTGAGACCATCAACACAATAAACATTCTCAATTGCATGATCAAGAGTTCTCCCAATCTTTCCAATTCCTACTATCTGACCACTTTTTCCTCCTCTGAAGGCCACACTGCCTCCTTGAAATGCTGCGAGTGAGAGAAAGTTTCTTCTATCTCCTGTCATGTGCCTTGAACAACTACTATCAAGAATCCAGCTTGAGTTGTTCTTCCTCACTCCAGCCTGCAAAACAAATTAGAGGTTACCCTTAGGAACCCAGACAAGCTTGGGTCCCTTCTTACTAGAAAATGGATAAATCAAGTCCTGTCTAGCCCAGTTAGGTAGAACACTTCATTTGTTCTTGGCCTTTGCCTTGCTGACATTAATGCACTTTTGTTTGACATGTCCAGTTTCACCACAAAAAGTACATAACATGTTGCAAGGTAATGCCACATACTTGGTCTTAGGGTTATATGGAGGCAGTGGTTTCTTAAATCCTAACCCTTGTTTTCCTTTATTTTGATTTTCAAGAACCCAGTTCATTGCCTCTGATGATTTATTCCATTTAGTCAATCTGGTAAGCTCAAATTTTGATTTTTCAACCGTTAGACTTAAAACCCTGTTCTTCTCAGTTTCCTGATACAGAATTTCATTAGCTCTTTTCAATTCATTTTCCAAAAAAACTTCACTTATTACTTGCTTACCATTTGCACTTTCTCTTAACTGACTGCATTCCAATTCTAGCTCAGTGATCTTAGAGTTTGACACGAGAGTTTGCCCTTTCAAGATGGCATTGACTTCTTCAAGTTCAATGTTCTGTTCTAGGAGACTCTTGTGCTTGGTTCTAAGACTACTTAGTTCTTCAGTTAATTTATCTTTTTTCAAGCTTCTCTTTTTCATAACCCTCGATTAAGGTGGCAGTGATTAAAATCAAGTTTTCAGAAGAGTATGTATGCAATGTTTCCTATAGTTCAGATAGACATACCTCAGCAGAATGAGCATCTTCAGTTCCATCAGCTGCCATGAGAGTAGAGTCCTTCTTTTGATTGTCATCTGAGTACACCTCCTTCAGTCTTTCCCAGATTTCCTTGGCAGACTTGCATTCAAGTATCATAGCAAGCACATCGTAGGTAAGTCCTCTTTTCAGGTACCATTCGGCTTTAGAGTTTGCCTGTAACCAGTCTAGGTCTTGAGGATCCAGTTCTTCTACCTTCTTAGGCACTAAGACTCCATTTGAAGCTCTCTTTACAGGAACATGAGGTCCCCTCTTCACAATCAGCCATAGACTATAGTCTGCTACTTGCAAGAAGGTATTCATCTGTTTCTTCCAGTTCTTGTAATGAGTCCCGTTGAACACAGGTGGCCTTGACGGATCTCTTCCTCCTCTAAACTCTCTAGGGTCTTCTTTATCAGAACTGATGTCTGACATACCCATTAGTGGCAGTGGTGGATCATCTTCAGAGTCCTTTTCATGATCAGATTCACTATCAGTTGGTCCCCATGTAGCATAGAAGGCTTCCTTCTTCTTTCTCATTTCTGCTCTGAAGTTTGGAGGTCGTCTTGACTTTTTCTTATCTTTGTCATTTTCCTTTGGCATCTCCTTCTCCTTTTCCTTGGATGCTCTATTTTTCATCCACTCTATCTCCCACATAGGACAGTCCACGTTAGCATGATCCTTTTTGAAGCACTTAAAGCATCCTGAATAATAAGGGCTGTCAACTATGGTTTTCTTGCCAGAATTCTCCTTGCCACTTCTTTTGAATCCTTTGAACCTTCCCAAATTAAGCTTCTGTCTTAGGGCACTTACCATTGCTGCTTCAACTGATTGAAGATCAATATATTCATCGATTTCATCAGTTGCTTCAAGCGCAAGGGTCTTGTCCTTCTTTACAGTTGGTTTAGCTTTTGAGTCCTTCATCATCTCACGAGTTTTCAAGCTACCAACCAGTTCTTCAAGTTTGATAGATCTGAGAGATTTGGATTCAATGATGGCGGTCATCTTTGGTTCCCATGCTTTAGGAAGCACATTCAGAATTTTATCAACCATCTCTATTTCAGGCAGCTCCATATCTAGAGATCTCATCTCATTAGTAATGATGGTCAACCTGGTCATCATATCCTGAATTGATTCTTTCTCTCCCATGGTGAATAGTTCAAATTGTCTCTTCAACATTCTCCTTTTTGAGTCCTTCACTTCTGTGGTTCCTTCATGCGCAACCTACAAAGCATCTCATATAAGATGATACTCTATTGAACTCCTCAGGACCAAGACCACATATGACCAGACGTTTAGCTTTGTGATTCTTTTCAATCATCTTATAATCCGTCTCGTTGAACTCTTCGTTCAGTTTAGGTTCTTGCTTAGCAGTGGCTCCTTCACCAACTATTTTAGTAGGGATCAGGTTTCCTTCAGAGACTATCAGCCAGAGTTGATAGTCTTCAACACATATGTAATTCTCCATCCTGTTCTTCCACCATGCATAGTATTGCCCATTAAACTGTGGGGGCCTCTGAACTGACTGTCCTTCAGTAATGGTAGGTGGTGCACTCATGATTCTGATCCTTCTCAAGGTGTTAACCTTTCACGAGAAGACCCGCTCTGATACCACTTGTTATAATCTATGCACCTCCTAAAGACACTAGAAGGGGGGGGGGGGTTGAATAGTGTCAAACGATTTTCGTTACAAGAACTTGGTTCTTTTGAACGTAGAACCTAGTTCTTACCTTAGCTCTTATACTACTTCAAACACTGCAACTCACCACACCACACACACAGAAGATACAAAGATTTTACGTGGAAAACTCCTTGCTCAAGGGAGAAAAACCACGACCCACACTCTGGGATTTTAGAACTGGATCCACTAACACAAGAGCAAAGTTTCTTATTACAAACTCTGTAACCAAGGGGCTACACTCTAGACCCTAATCACTACTCAAAGCTAAACTCAAGCTTTTCTAGTAATTACACACGAGTTCACCTAATACATACGCTTCTGTAATAAGCCAATAGGTAAAAACTATGAATGCTCAAACTAAGACAACTTACAACTCGATGAACCTAGACAGAATATCTAGATTCAATACACTGCATGCACTCCAGTTGTCTTCTCCAGTTTACTCACGTAGAAAGATGCTAGATTGCCTTTGTATGCTCTCAACTTTCCGTTTGTGAATAACTGATTTACGGCTGTCTCCACTACTTGTATTTATACGGGTCTTGAAACCCTAGTTGAGTCCTACAAGGAATCCTTTTAATTATGGTAAGTCATGATTCCTAGTAACCCTTTTCCATGTTAAAGTCCAACTCCTTTTCACACTTCGAAGACACAGCCTGGGCACCATCTCTTTTAGTCTGACTAGGATGCATATTCATTCACGCGCCACTACTCCTAGTTCCGCAGGGATTTGCAACCCGTAATTCTTTTCGATCAAGCGTGCCCTTTATTTCAAGGACTAGGTTCTTCGTGGGAACCTCTGAGTCCTTTCCGTTTGTCATACTTCAAAACCAGCTCTCAACAACACTAAGACTGTAGGATAAACAAATTATAAAGGATCCAACCATATCCAATTGTCATACCATAAATGAGCACTACGCTTTCTAGTTTACCAAAAAATCTCATGATCTATGGCATCTCTCCCTTGAAGCATCTTCTTCGATACATAAGAACCTCCCTCGTAAGGAACAATAGCTTTATGTAACTTCTTACAATACTTGTTAGCCATATAAGTTCTCCAAAGAAGATAGCTTTATATAACTTCTTAAAATACTTGTTAGCTATATAAGTTCCCCAACTATTTCTAAAGATCCACCACAGTTTAGCAAATAAGGCAATAGAAACATCAAAAAGTGAGCAAAAACCCACACCTCCTTCATCTACTAGCAAGCATAGATATTTCCAAAAGGCCCAATGTCTACATGATCCTTCCTGAGAATTGCCTCATAGAATACCAAGGAACTAATCTTGATACCAAGGAACTAGTTGTGATACCGTTTGGATGAAAAGTGAAAAAATACCTATACTATGCAACGATCCTCAAGAATACAAATGATTCTTGTAAACCGAGTGATCAAAAGGAAAATGTTCAATTGGATTCCATCAAATGAACAAGTTTTACAAGTTTCCACACGGGTTGTAATCACCTAATTTTCGCTCGAAATGGAATTAAAAATTGCTCAGAATAGTTAGCATTAATTTTCTTGAAATTTTTGGCTAATTCATCTAGTTTTTTTTTTTGTCATTTTTCTAGCTACTTTTATTAGTTTCATTAGAAGAAACCATATTAAAATTGCTCAACTTTTTTTTGATTTTATTTTCCTAATAGTTGTTTTATGTTAATTTGTGTGATTATAGTTTTGTGAATGTTAGTTTAATTATTTAGCTTGCTAGTTTGTAGGGGGGTGTCAATGATTTTTCAAAAACCAACATAACCGACCAAACCGAACCGCAAAAAAACCGAATTTTAGGTTCTTTAATATAAAACCGTAGGTTCTTATGCAAAGTCATAACCGCACCGATTATTAGGTTAGGTTTTTTAATTTACAAAAAGAAATCGAAAAAATACCGAAGCTACCCGGATAAATTTATATGCATAAAATATACTTTACATATGAAACTTATATATATATATATATATATATATATATATATATATATATATATATATATATATATATATATATATATATATATATATATATATATATATATATATATTAATTCCACCCCAAGGATTAACGGCTAAACAATATATACATATAATTTAATTAATTCTAAAATCAACAATGCATAAATTGTTTAGCCGTTAATCCTTGGGGTGAAAGTTAATAATGTAAAGCATCCCAACCTACTTTAATAGTACAATAACTACTACTAAAAGTTGAAACTAATATGCTTCAATAGTGTAGTGATTTCGCTATTTTTAAACTCTAAACTTCTTAAAATCTAGTTCTTGCAGAAGTGACAAAATTTATTATAGAAGGTCTTCGCGGACCATTTGCGCTCGTCTTGTAATTTTGTCTACATAGGTGAGAGTTTAGTCTCTTTTCAAATTTATGTCGACTTATGTTTATTTCTAACTTTCATTTAGTTTAGAACAATACATCATAATTAAAATTCTTCTTGCAAAAAATAAATGAAAATGAGTTTAACAGTCGAAATAATATAGATAATTGTCTAAATTTTTATCTATCATTCTTACCCACTCTTTCATAATATTATCTATAGGGTATTGTAAAGTGCTTCACTACTTGCATATTAAAATGAATCATTTTAAGTACTATTCGCCAAATATTCAATTGATTGTGATATCATTGTTATCTCTAATATCGTCTAGTACTTAAGTAAGATGATATTGGTATTTTGATTTAATCACAAGAACCGTATGAGTTTAGCAATGAAATTAATACATGTTTTTCAATGTTGTTGTCTTATATACAAAAATGGTAGTCTTACGCAATAAACATTTTTTTTAAAAAAAATACCGAAAATTAACCGAGCCGTATCGAAACAGATATGATTGGGACATTTTTTGAAATTGTTTTTGGTTATACATTCTAGAATAACCAAAAAATTGGGATGGTATAAAATTTTCAAAATAACCGACCGAAGCAAGCTTTTGACACCCCTACTATATTGTGGCTAAATTATGTTAGTGCTAGGTGACTTGTTAATATGGTATATTGAGGATATTTATGTAGAAATCCCTTTATTTAAGTAGACTTTGTTTAGTTTTATATAACCATTTGGGCTTTCTGAAAATAAGAAAAAGGGGAAAGTGCACGAAAGGCTACTTTTGCCACTGGTCTTTGGGCACAGGCCACTAATACCAAAATATTTAGTTTGTGGCCACTTTTGCTTAAAGAGATAGAACTTCAGTCCAGAGGCCGGATTGAAGTTCAGTCCTTAAAGATTGAACTTCAATCCAGACTGAACTTCAATCCAGGGCCATATGGACTGAAGTTCAGTCCAGTCCTTAAGATGGAACTTCAGTCCAGGGCCATATGGACTGAAGTTCAATCGGGAAATTTTGATCACTAGCCATTTTTGGACGCGTTCATTGGGGACTATCCACCGTTTCCAAATTCATTGAAGAATAGCCAAAAATTCGCGCGCACACTTAAGCTCCATTAGCGTTGGAAAAACACCCCAGACTAGTCCCATAACAAAATACTGGGGCTTTAAACAAAATTTGTTCAAAACCCAAGTATTTTGTTATGGGACTTTATATATAAAGCTTCAGTCCCATAACAAAATGATGGGGCTGTGAACAAGTTTTGTTCAAAGCCCCAGCATTTTGTTATGGGTTATGGGACTTTATGTATAAAGCTTCAGTCACATAACAAAATGCTGGGGCTTTGAACAAGTTTTGTTCACAGCCCCAGCATTTTGTTATGGGACTGAAGCTTTATACAAAGTCTCATAACAAAATGCTGGGGCCTTGAACAAAATTTGTTCAAAGCCCCAGTATTTTATACTGGTGTTAGTTTACTGAAGCTTCTCAGTATAAATACTGGGGCCTTGAACAAGTTTTGTTCAAGGCCCCAGTATTTATACTGGAATTTGTCCGGAGGTGGCTATTTCTCAGCGAATTTGTTTTTGACGGCTACAAATCAATTAATGTGCGCCAAACAGGCCCCTGCACGAAATTTTTACAGTTCAATCCTTAAAGATGGAACTTCAGTCCATGGCCATACCATGGACTGAAGTTCAGTCCATGGCCATATAGACTGAAGTTCAGTCCTTAAAGATGGAACTTCAGTCCAGGGGCCGTATGGACTGAACTTCAGTCAATTATCATAACTTAAGTCAATATTTATTTAGTAAAGGCCCAAAAGTGGCCTCTAGTTTAAGACCAAAGAAAATAGTGACCTCAAACCAAATACCAGTGTTAAAAGTGGCTGCTGGGCGAAATTTTTACTAAGAAAAAGGAAGAAAAAGAGTAGCCCATATTCCTCCTCTGACCCGTCCAAGTCTTAAAGCCTATCCACATCTACACTTTCAATCCTAGCTATTAAATCGTAAAAATTTCGCCCAGCAGCCACTTTTAACACTGGTATTTAGTTTGAGGCCACTATTTTCTTTGGTCTTACACTAGAGGCCACTTTTGTGCCTTTACTAAATAAATGTTGACTTAAGTTCTGATAGTTGACTTAAGTTCAGTCCACACGGCCCCTGGACTGAAGTTCCATTTCTTAAGGACTGAACTTTCAGTCCATATGGCCATGGACTGAACTTCAGTCCATAGTATGGCCATGGACTGAACTTCAGTCCATGACCATGGACTGAAGTTCTATCTTAAGGATTGGACTGAACTTCAGTCCATATGGCCGTGGATTGAAGTTCAATCTTTAAGGACTGAACTTCAATCCGGCCTCTGGACTGAAGTTCTATCTCTTTAAGCAAAAGTGGCCACAAACTAAATGTTTTGATATTAATGGCCTGTGCCCAAAGACCAGTGGCAAAAGTGGCCTTTCATGCACTTAGCCCTATTAAATCCTATTTGATCTAAGGGCTCACATGCATTCTCCCCATTCCCTTATAAGCTTCAAAAATCCCTTAATTTCCTCATTCCTACAATAAGTCTCAATGCCTGCGCCAAACTAACCACCACGAAAAAAATTACAAACCATATATTTTCGAAAAGTTCTCGACCTCCTCTTTTCAATTTTCAACTCCATTTCCCCTAAAACATAGCCGCGAAGTATATGTTTTCCTGTTGCTTGAAGAACAATGTGTAATTTAAAATCTGTATATAGATTTACATTACTCACCTACCCGTGATTAAAATCACAAATTACGAATTTTGTTATGTGTCTATTTTCATTGGATTTCTTGCTTTTACAGTCTTGCATTGTCAGTCCGTTAGACAAGTACGGATGGCTAGTTCTTTGGAGAACTTGTCTAGCATATATCATAGGTCTGCCGCCCTTTTGTGTGTTAGTAGTATCACATAAGAATATAAGCTTCCTTAGTCCAAAAGAGATAAATAGTCACTTTCTTTTGATATTTATAACATCACATCTCTTTCCATCAAATTTGAATACCAAAAAAATATAGAATCTCCAAAATAAGTAGTTTAACAACCATTCAACAATTCCTTAACACAGGAACCAATAATGACAAATTCCAGGAGTCATTTAAGATATGTTATCTTCTTCTTTTTTCGTTTTCTAAAGACACCCATTTAAGTTTGCTTTACTAGCTTTATTTGGCAATACAATACAACATGCACGGTGTCTTACTTTTTTTTATTTAGTTAATTTTATTTAAGTTGTGAAAATTTGCAAAATGCTGCCATGGTCAGGGAGAAGGAATCCCACTTTAGATCAGTCTTGCAGTTCATTTAAGATTAACCTTCGATGATCTCGTATGCCTTGAAAAAGTGTGACTGAAGGTTGAAAACCTTGTATCTTCCAAACAAAAGATTACAGACAGCACGAAATAAGAACAAATGCAAGAGAAATATTCTAGTTAACAGAAAAGAAAAGAATATTAAAGGCATCTTGCTTGCTCATGAACGATACTGATGCTAAAACGTAGCATAAAATGGAATATGCAAATAGTTACTAGTATATATGCTTAGACAAATGAATATCCAATATAAGTTCTTTTCTGTTGGTACCAATTATGCTTTAATTCCATTTAGCTGAAATCGACTGGATTCATTCTACTTTAATCTACTAATGTTCAATATTCAAATTCATCACATATACGTAGTCCATTCTGATCGTATATATGTTTTTAGCTTACGTGATGTACATAAAGATATATGCCCATTAGATAATACCTGAGTGCTTAATTGTTAGACTATGATCTCCCCTAGCAAATGGTGCAAGAATCGTTTCCAGTAACACTATCACTATCAATTTGAATACCATTGACATTACAGAATTAAGCTAACTAAAAGTCCAATCAACTTTTTTCTTTTTGTGGTTGGAGGTGGGGTTGATCAAACATAGTGACTCAGCTAGAGGGAATTAACTCCTTGATAAATCTTGTCCGTGTATAGGTGTTCCTGTTGCATGAAGAACAGCAGGTAAATTAAACTAACGATATCTACATAGGTTTGCATGACCTACCTACCAGTCATATAAACAACTAATTCTGCATTTTGTTATGCTTCCATTTTTATTGGGTTACTTGTTTTTGTAGTGTTGCATTGTCGATCCGTCTGCAACCCTTTTTGTGTAGTAGTACCAGATAAGAATATTACCTTCTTTAGTCCTAAAGAGATAAATAATCACTTTCTTTAGAAACTTATAATATCACTATCTCTTTTATCAAATTTGGATACCAAGGAAGTGTTGAGCTAAAACAGCCCAAGATACTCTTAACATGGTATGATATTGTTTTCTTTGGGCTTTGGCCCGTACGGTTTTCCCAAAAGGCCTCACATCATTAAGAGATCTCTACAGCTTATATGTAGTTTATTTTCCTTGCAAACTTCTGATGTGGGACTTGGTTCGCACACCCAAATAATCTCCCCCTCAAACTAAGTTCTACATGGAACATCACTGCTTAATTGGAGATTCACTATACTGTGTGTCACCCACATTTCTGTGTGCATCTTGGAAGCTACGACAAAGGTTGTAAATCGGCTAATAGAGAAACTATGGCTTTTGGTATTTAAAGGTCAAAACGATGTTGAAAGTGGTTATGAAGAATTAGAAGAAGGAGCACACTCACTACGGCGGAAACAAATACGTTAAAAGAAACTAGCTCTTGCTTGTATTCCACAAGTGATGAGTGAGTCTATTTTTCAATGAATCATAAAAGCCACAATGTCAAATGACGCTCGGAGGCTCTATGTGAAGAATATCAAGGAGATACAAGGGTACGATCTATTAAGCTTTAAACTCGAAGAAGTGAGTTTGAGATATGAAAATGAAAGATGGAAATTTTTTGAAAGAATACTTCTCTAAAGTTGTTGAAATTGCAAATCAAATGATTTTATTTGAAGAGGTGATTGAAGATAAGAAATTGGTGGTGAAAATTTTGATAAGTTGGAATGAAAAGTATGATTGCATAGTCTCTATTATTGAGGAGATGAATGATGTCTAAAAGTTGAGTATTCTTGTATTGATGGCATCTTTACAAGCCCACCGAGCAAAGGTTGTTAAGACACTCCGAAAAATCTATTGAGAGTGCTTTACACTCTAAGCTCAACTTTTTCACAAATTTAAGAGGAGCTGAGCAGTATAAAAGAGAATCATTAAGAGGAGGCAGATCTGGTCGTGAAGGAGGAAGAAATTAAAGAGGGGGGGTGAGGTGGTAATTGTGGTAGAAACCTAACTAATTTTGACAGGAGTTCTAGTAACTTTGGACAGAGTTTCAGTAACTCTGGGCAGAAATGAAGCATATGTAAAAGAAGCAGCCATGTTCATAAGATTTTTAATTTCAAGGGAAGCCACAGTGTCACTACTATAAAAAGTTTGGGCATGAGCAGAAAGATTTTAGGTTCAAAAACTAACAAGAAAATGTTTTTGAAGAAAGAGAAGATGAAAATCAAGGTGTTTTCTTTGCAAGTTGTCAAATGGCCAAAGAGAAAAATGATGATATTTGGCTATTGGACAGCGGATACAGCAACCATATGACACGAACAAAAGTGTTTTTAAAATTGTGACTCCCTGATGTGTGCGGAAAATGCCACAAATTACTCATGAAGACATGATTATCTTAGCTTAAATCTTGTATTTAATCTTATAAAATTAATGGGTTAACATAAATCTAGCTCTTCATCGCACTTTCTTAACTAGAATTTAAGGCACGGCCATACTTGAACCTAATCCCACTTTGCTTTTATCACTCGAAAGGGGTTGAAGGCGTAGGTTAATGGAGACTAGCAAGAATTGGGGTTACATTGGTTGCGGCCTATCCCATCTAAATGGGGTCGACCTATCCCGAGAGGGTTTTGAGAAATGCTTTAGAGGTCCGATCATTAATGTTACCCATGAGATTTGTGAGATTAATATAGGTATTTAGCTAAGAGAACCATGTTGGAATGGATAAACCCCTAGTTCATTCCCATAGTTTTCCCCATAATCATTATTTAGTTGTTTTACATTAACTTCTAAATTAGTTATCGTTAAACACTTTCACCGTTAATTATTAGGAACATTACGAACAATGTTTAGGACCGGAACTATTCAACCTAAGTCTAATAAATTATCTTCCTAGCTCTCTGTGGAAATCGACCCCGACTCATAAGTTGGGTACTATTATCTTTGACGACCGCTCCATCACCCTTTGAGGTGCGTGGATTGAGCGTGGATCAAATTTTGGCGCCATTGCCAGGGAGCTACGGTACATCTATTAGGTTGAATATTTTATGTTCTAGTGTTGTTAGTTGTTCCTACATTTTACCTCGTGCTTTGTTTTACCGTGTGTAGGTGAATTCAAGTATGAGAAGTAATCTGGATAGAGCTATGAGGAACCCCCTCTACAATAGTGCTAATGAGGGAGTTCCATTTCCAAATGCTCCAATTGCTCCGAATGATTATTATGAAGAGTCCGAGGATGATTATGATGATACTTCTCTTAGTGAGGAGAGTTATTGAATTTATGGTGCCTTTGAAGAAAATGAAGACCCTCAAGTGGAAAATGCAGCCCCAAATGATTCAATTCCTCGTGGCAATGCTCAAGCAAATGCAGGAGTTCGAGTTGGTAACAATGATGGTGTTGCAGACAATGCAAGCCAAAGAGGCAACAATGGTAATAGAGGAGGGCGAGGTGCAAACCGAGGAGGCCATAGAGCTCAAGCTAATAGAATATCCAATGCCAATCGGGTGAATGTTCGTAATGACAACCGGAACCAAAGGAATGCAAGGGGTGGTCAAAATGACAATCAACATGTGCAGGAAACTTTTGCAAGTGCTATTGTACCACCACCAATTCGTGGGAATGTGACTTTCAATACCCCACAAGTGATTCTTCATGGACTTGATCAAAATGGACTTTTTAGTGGAGGAAAGCATGATGACCCCACGAAATATTTGAGATATTTTGTGCAAACGTGTCATCTCTTCAAGTAGGCACATTGTACGGAAGAGTCTCTATGCCTAAGAGTCTTTCCCTAGTCTCGATCAGGGAAGGCCAAGGCATCGTTGAACAAGCTACCAAAGAATTCTATTTATAGTTGGGAAGAACTTGTGAAGCAATTTTTGGCAAAGTTCTTGCCCAAAGGCAAGCAAACATCAATGAGACACAAGGTGTATATGTTCAAGCAAGATCCTACTGATTCATTGTATGAGGCATGGGAAGCTTTTCAAGAGGTTTTGCTATATTGCCCAACTCATAGTTTTGAAGATGATATGCTTTTGCGATGTTTCTACCAAGGGCTTAACAAGAATAACCAAGCGGCTGTGAACAACTTATGTGGAGGTGCTATCATGGACCATACTTTTCAAGAGGTCAAGGAAATTCTCAACAAAGTTGCCAAATAATCTCAAGATTGGCAATCAAGAGCTCAAAACCTAAATGGTGAAGGAGGAATGTGATGAATACAAGAGGGGGGGTGAATTGTTTTTACCTATAATTTTAGTCGACTACTCAAATTATTAGTTGACTTAGGAAGATAAGTAATAAGCAGTGCAGAACAAAAGGCAGTAAATAAACAAGGAACGACACAGAGTTTTATACTGGTTCAGAACCAAACGGTTCCTAATCCAGTCCCCTTGGGTCACAAGGGAGTTATCTCTCTTCAAGCTCTTGTAGAATACAATTACAAGTATGGTTTATCGTTAACCACAAACGTCTTCTCACATGTGGTTTTAATCCTTCGCTCACCACTAACGACAGTGTCTGATTTATAGATGATCAGACCAACTTCAGTGACACAACTATTACCTCCCTACACGATCTCTCTTATCTTTTCTGTGACACACTCGTAAACACTTACGAATACAGTTCTTGCAAGTAAAAGACTTAGAGATAGTAGATAGTAATAAGAAGCGTAAGTAATATCTCCAGAGATGCTTGAATATATAGTGACCCAACAGCGAAGCCCGTTGAAGGGAAATGAGGCAGATCTGTAATCGAGATATGATGGAGATGTGATTGACGAGTATTACGGAATAGAGAGATTTGACCCAAGAGATTTGATTCTCTTAGGGATATGAATATCTCCAAAGAATAAGGCAAGAGCAGATTGTGGAACAAGTCCCACGAGAAACGCGGGCCACAAATCTCAACCTTCCATAGCTGACTCTCGAAATCAATCAGCGATCTTCAGAATCAATCTTCCATAATCTTTTGACTCTTGTCTTGTAGTTCCTGCAGAAGGCACATAGGACTTAAGTGTCGCACTCTTTTTGTCATAAACAAAACATGTATTTAGATTAACTCAAAAATCTCCCCCTTTTTGGTGATGACAAAAAGTAAAGGAGTATGTGCCAGGATACTTCCCTTTGTCGCTTTAGTCGACTGTCCCATCCTGATAGCTGATTCCCCCTGAGTGAGTGCACATCCAATCCTGATAGCTGACTCCCCTTGAGTAAGCATCCTGTTACATCGACAAGTAGAGGTCTACAGGGTAAGGAGGTTAGTTGACTCCCCCTGAGTGAGTGACCCTATACATTGTATAATGCAGATACGATAATACCATAATCACATAGATGCAAATGTACATAGAGGGAATAAGCAGTCTGTTCTCCTCCTTGGCATCAACCAAAAAGGAGCAAAACAACAACAAAAGAGCAAGTCTAAAATATCCTGAATATTACAGACCCAGAGAGCTTAGTTTAACGAGGAGCAAGGAAGTAGGTAAAGGTATTCACAACATTATCAGTCATCTTGTCCAGCTTGGTTTGAGCATCTGTAGACATGGCAGTAATTCTGGCCTGAACATCCGTAGAAACAGCATCAATTCGGGCATGCACCTGTCTTATAGCAGCAGCAGAGTCAGTCACAACAGTGTCTAACTTAAGTGAGAACCTACCAACATCCAGTTTGAGCTCAGCAATGTCATCGGAGGCCTTTTCACATTTGTAGTGTAGACTAAGTAACAGGTCATTGATGTCTGCCATAACATCCTTAAGTTTACCAGCAGGCTCATCAGCAGCCGGAACAGATGGCTTGGAAGGACCAGCAAGATCATCAGCCGGTTTAGGAGACTTTGGTTCCTTGCGAACCCATGAGCCATTAATGCGAACATACCCCATGGATGCAAAAGTGCGAGAATTATAGCATGTAGTTAATGAGCAGGTTTTCCAAGCAGAGATATCAACTCTATAAAAGTGCAGGATACGAGTGATAACGATACCATACGGAAGAGAAGCACATTCAGCAATACTTTCAAGCATATATTCAATGATCCAGGCAGCCAAATCAAGTTTCTTCTTAGTAACTAAGCAGTAAACAATCAGAGTGTCACGTTGGGAGAGGGAACGGAGGGAACCAGTGCGGGGAAGCAGAGTAGTACCAACAATATGAGCCAACACACTCATTTCAAAGGAGAGGTCTAAAGGGCCTAGCTGTCCTTCAGGAACATCAGACTTATCACATAAAAAGGTCTTGGCTTGGTCAAAGGAGACCTTAAAATCAGCAGGCCAAGAAATTTTAAAGAATTCAGGGTAGCCAGAAGACTTACAGCCTAGAATACGACACAGAATGGCCTTGGTGATAACAATGCGAGTGTTCAACACCATTGTCTCAAAACCACCGGAGGAACAGGGGCGAAGATTTGCATAAAAGAGTCTTACCAAATCCTCGGGAATGTCGATGGGTTCAGTGGAGAAAAAATTAGACCAGTCTTGAGCGTCAAAACCACAGATTCAGAGAGCAATTGAGAGAATCCATAAACTCCAAATCCACAAGTCTGCCATGAGCCAGAGGTTTCTCCTTGATAGCGGCAAGCTTTTCACTCGCAGAGACATCCCAAAAATCCAGTGTTTTATCCAAATCAGCAAGGGAGAATTCCTTCTTGGGTCTTTTGACACATTCTTCGTCAGGAGACTGCATGGGTCTTTTGCCAGATTTCTTGGAAGGATTAGGGTTCCTGTCAGGGCTTTGATAATTTGACATGGTATTTTCAGAGTGGTCGGAGTCCACCTGTACAGGAGTGGTAGAGGTAGTGGGTAATTTTGATTTTGTGTGTTGACTCCGACGAGCAGAGAAGGAAGTTTTCCTGACCATTTTAATATAGAAGGATTGAGGAGAGGTGGAGATATGAAAGGGTTTGAGAATGAGAAGAGTTAAAAAGAAGAGGGAATGAAAATAGAAGAGGTATCGTGTGAGGGAGAGGAAGCGAAACGACATGATGTTTTGATGGAAGTGAAAGGACACAGTGCAGACCCTTGGAACTCGCTTTCACGCCGCCTGACAACTTTTCAACTAAAGAGAGTAATGATGGCATTTGAAAAGGTAAAAAGTAATAATGACAAAATAAAATAACATAAAAACAGGAAAGTCTTAAATATAATAAAACAAAAGAGGTTTAAGTTTAAGAGAGTAAGGAGATTTAATAAGGATCAGGTAAGATTCCAAGCAAATCACGTAGGGCACAGAACCGTTCTTCTAAAAGAGGTTTAGTAAAAAATGTCAGCCAATTGAAAATCGGTGCTCATGAATGCAATATCAACATTACCATCCTGAACATGATCTCTAATAAAATGATAACGAACATCGATATGCTTAGTTCTAGGATGATCAACAGGATTGTATGATAATTCAATAGCACTAGTGTTATCACATAGCATAGGAATAGGTTTAAAAAATAAATCATAGTCAGATAGTTGCTTGCCCATCCAAAGAAGTTGAGTGCAGCAATGACCTAGTGTGACATATTCTGATTCAGCAGTAGAAAGAGTAGTGTAATCCTGTTTCTTACTGTGCCAAGAAACAAGGGATTTCCCAAGAAAGAAGCTTGCACCACTGGTGCTTTTTCTATCAATTCTATCACCTGCATAGTCAGCGTCTGAAAAGCCAATAAGATCAACGAAATTGCTGCATGGGTACCACAGACCATAGTTAACTGTCCCAACAAGATATTGAAGGATTCTTTTGACTGCAGTAAGATGGGATACTTTAGGAGCTGACTGAAAGCGAGCACATTTACAAACTGAAAGCATAATATATGGTCGACTGGCAGTTAAGTAAAGTAATGATCCAATCATTCCTCGATAGAGGGAAGCATTGATACTTGTACCTTTTGAGTAACTTACCAGATGGGTAGCAGGGCTCATGGGAGTTTTAGCAGAGTTGGCGTCATTCATGCCAAACTTAAGAATGAGTTCCTTAGTATATTTAGATTGACAAATAAAGATACCATCATCGTACTGTTTGATTTGAAGTCCTAGGAAGAACGTGAGTTCACCCATCATACTCATTTCAAATTCTCCCTGCATTAGTACTTCAAAATTCTTGCATAATTCTGGATTAGTGCTACCAAAAATGATATCATCCACGTAAATTTGTATAATGAGAATATTAGAGGAAGTTTTCTGTATAAATAAGGTTTTGTCACTTTTACCTCTAGAAAAGCCATGGGATAATAAGAAGGAGCTGAGTCTTTCATACCAAGCACGAGGGGCTTATTTAAGACCGTAAAGGGCTTTGGAAAGCTTGAACACATGATGAGGGTAGTCAGAGTTTTCAAAACCAGGGGGTTGCTTGAAAAAAACTTCTTCTTTAATAAATCCATTTAGGGAAGCACTTTTAACATCCATTTGAAAAGGTTTGAACCGTTTGAAAGAAGCAAAAGCCAAAAGCATACGAATAGATTCAAGTCTAGCAACAGGAGCAAATGTCTCGTCGTAGTCGACTCCCTCCGTTTGGGAGTAGCCTTGAGCCACTAGACGAGCCTTGTTTCTTACCACCTTACCTTCTTCGTTGAGCTTGTTTCGGAACACCCATTTTGTGCCGATAACAGATTTTCCCTTGGGTTTGGGAACTAGCTTCCATACCTGATTTTTCTCAAATTGATCGAGCTCCTCTTTCATGGCAACGACTCAAGATTCATCTTGAAGAGCTTCGTTTATCTTCTTTGGTTCAATCGGTGAGATGAAAGCCAAATTAGATTTGAGAGAGTTTCTCATTTTCATACCTTCTCGAGGAACTCCAATGATGTATTTCTGTGGATAGTCGGGATCACTCTTCCATTCATTTGGTACTACCACTTCCAGTTCTTTGAAGTGTGTAGTTGACTCAGCCAGTTCTGGAATGGAATTTGACTCCTTAGTATTTTGAATTTGTGGGCTTGGAGGCTCAGAGGTGGTGATTGTGATCTCTGAGGGTGTTGATTGGGTTGGGTCGACTTCTTCTTCATCTGCATCATTACCTTTCTCCACATGGGTAAAAGAATCATCAAAGACAACATGCATGGACTCGTTAACAGATAATGTCCTTTTATTAAACACTCTATAAGATCTACTGGTAGTAGAGTATCCTAGAAAAATACCTTCGTCACTACGAGGATCAAATTTGCCAAGATTATCTTTGCCATTATTATGAATAAAGCTTTTACATCCAAAGGGGTGAAAATAACTAATATTAGGTCTTTTACCTTTCCAGAGTTCATAGGGGGTTTTATGAAGGATAGGGCGAATAAGACACCTATTTAGAATATGACAAGCAGTACTTACAGCTTCAGCCCAAAATTGATTCGGAAGAGAGTACTCAACTAACATGGTTCTGGCCATGTCTTGAAGAGTGCGATTCTTTCTTTCTACAACTCCATTTTGCTGAGGAGTCCGAGGAGAAGAGAAGTTGTGAGTGAACCCATGAGAATTGCAGTATTCTTCAAAAATTTTGCTTTCGAATTCTCCTCCATGATCACTTCTGATGGTGGAATTGTAGTAACCTTTCTCTCTTTGAACTTTCTTGCAAAATACTTCAAAGCCTTTAAAAGAATCATCTTTATGAGATAGAAACATAACCCAAGTAAAACGAGAGTAATCATCAACAATTACAAATGCATATCTTTTACCTCCTATACTAGTAGTTCTGGTTGGACCGAATAGATCCATATGCAGTAGTTCAAGGGGGTTGGATGTACAGACAATATCCTTTCCTTTAAAAGAAGTTCTAGTTTGCTTGCCTAGCTGACATGCATCGCAGATATGATCTTTTGAGAAGTTAAGCTTAGGTAATCCAATGACTAGTTCCTGTTTAGATAGTTTCTCGATCAAAGACATACTAGCATGACCTAACTTTCTATGCCATGTCCAAGGGTCATTAGTAATAGATGCAAGACATAAATGTTTACCTGTTGATGCTTTACCATTGTTTAGGACATAGATATTGTTTTCTCTGGATCCAGAGAGAACAACCTTACCTTTGTTGTCATGGATGATGCATCTGCTAGATTCAAATTTTACCTTGTATCCACCATCACATAGTTGACTGATGCTTAATAGATTGTGATTGAGTCCATCAACTAGGAATGTTTCCTTGATATCACAGGAGGGACTTAAAGATATGATTCCAATGCCAACGATCTTTCCTTTGGCATCTCCTCCAAATTTGACAGAACCTCCATCAATCTTTGTTATAGATTTGAACAACTGTTTATCGCCGGTCATATGTCGGGAACATCCACTATCAAGAAACCATTTTCCCATCTTCATTGTCCTTTTGTGGCGTCCCTGCAAAACAATGTTTTAAAGCATGTTTAGGTACCCAAGCTTGCTTGGGTCCTTAAGGGTTAGCTTTAGAGGTGCTAGCCTCATTTTTAGCCTTTGGTCTCCAAATCCATTTTCCAGGATTTCTCTTTTGACATTTTCTAAACACATGTCCTGGTTCACCACAGTGATAGCAAATAAGCATAATTTAGTTTCTCTTGTAGACATAGAAGATCTAGCTGATCTATAGAATCTATTTGATCCTACCGAGCTCTGACTGGTGGACTTTCTATGGCTGTTAAGTTTAAGTTTGAGATGATTCATTTCTTCCTTCAGGAATTCATTTTCTGTCTCAACTACTTCCAGTTTCATTTCCTATTCCTCTTTCTCTTTACTTAGTTTCTTAATTTTCCTAAGTGCTTTTTCCAGCTCGTTTAGAACTTCATCAAGATTTCTAGAGTTTTCAATACAGAATTCACAACGTACCTCACTTGAGTCATTTGATGGAATTCCACTACTGGTAGAGTTGTCTGAGGCCATGAAGCAGATGTTGGCTGCTTCTTCCTGCTCAGCATCAGCTGCATCCTCATCACTCCATGCTACGTAAGATCTGTTCCTTCCTTTCCTTTTGGCGTCAGGGCAGTTGGTTGCAATGTGACCTTGTTTGCCACATTCAAAATATCGACCCTCATTTCTGTAGTTGGTTTGGTCTTTCTTGAAGGGAGCTTTGCCTTTTCTGAATTATCGTCGACGATTCACAAGGCCATTCAAGTTTCTAGACATCATAGCAAGTTGTTCTTGGATATCATCTTCTTCAACATCCTGATCATAGTCGACTTCCTCCACTGTAGTATTGAAAGCCACAGTTTTCTTTTTCTCTTCCAACACATTTCGTTTCAGATGAGTTTTCTCAAAGGCAATTAGATCACTTCTGAGTTCATTATAAGAAATTTTGTTTAGATCTTCACTTTCTATGTTTATAACCTTAGATTGCCAAGTAGTAG
Organism: Petunia x hybrida; assembly: GCA_037355625.1. NCBI lineage: Eukaryota > Viridiplantae > Streptophyta > Magnoliopsida > Solanales > Solanaceae > Petunia > Petunia x hybrida. Next base: position 2,206,816 of record JBBBVM010000465.1, read on the forward strand.
GAAGGCTTCTCAGAATCTTCCTTATCTGTTCAACACTAGAGTAGATCTTTCCAAGTGCTTTGAGTTCACCAATAATTTTGCTAAACCTAGCAAACATATCTTCAGCAGATGCTCCATCTTTCATTTGAAATAGTTCATATTCATAAACTAGAAGATTGATTTTAGTTTCCTTGACCTTACTGGTTCCTTCATACGTAACCTCCAACTTATCCCATATTTCTTTGGCCGTTTCACAACTGGATATTTTTTCATATTCTTCACCACTGATAGCGTTGTAAAGAATATTTATAGCCTTGTAATTAAGTTGGATAATCTCCCGTTGTTCGTCAGTATAATTGTCCATATCAACATCAGTAGGAACATTTTGAAGATCTCATTCTTTCTTTGTAGTTTTGATAGTGGGAATGTCAGAGGGACCCATCTTGATGACACGCCAGACCTTAAAGTCAACCGATTTGATGTATGTTTCTATACGAATCTTCCAATGACCATAGTGCTTACCATTGACGTAAGGAGGTCGGGTGGCAGAAGTTCCCTCTTGTAGAAGAGCTCCATTCACAACGTGTGATGACATGATCTTTTCTCACTTGCTATAAGGCAAAAACAAAAAGTGTGAGTCCAAACTCTGATACCAATTGATGAATACAAGAGGGGGGTGAATTGTTTTTACCTATAATTTTAGTCGACTACTCAAATTATTAGTTGACTTAGGAAGATAAGTAATAAGCAGTGCAGAACAAAAGGCAGTAAATAAACAAGGAACGACAAAGAGTTTTATACTGGTTCAGAACCAAACGGTTCCTAATCCAGTCTCCTTGGGTCACAAGGGAGTTATCTCTCTTCAAGCTCTTGTAGAACACAATTACAAGTATGGTTTATAGTTAATCACAAACGTCTTCTCACTGGTGGTTTTAATCCTTCGTTCACCACTAACGACAGTGTCTGATTTATAGATGATCAGACCAACTTCAGTGACACAACTATTACCTCACTACACGATCTCTCTCGTCTTTTCTGTGACACACTAGTAAACACTTAGGAATACAGTTCTTGCAAGTAAAAGACTTAGAGATAGTAGATAGTAATAAGAAGCGTAAGTAATATCTCCAGAGATGCTTGAATATATGGTGACCCAACAGCGAAGCCCGTTGAAGGGAAATGAGGCAGATCTGTAATCGAGATATGATGGAGATGTGATTGACGAGTATTACGAAATAGAGAGATTTGACCCAAGAGATTTGATTCTCTTAGGGATATGAATATCTACAAAGAATAAGGCAAGAGCAGATTGTGGAACAAGTCTCACGAGAAACGCGGGCCACAAATCTCAACCTTCCATAGCTGACTCTCGAAATCAATAAGCGATCTTCAGAATCAATCTTCCATAATCACTCTTGTCTTGTAGTTCCTGCAGAAGGCACATAGGACTTAAGTGTCGCACTCTTTTTGTCATAAACAAAACATGTATTTAGATTAACTCAACAGAATGAACCAAATGATGATGAAAAGATTTGAAGATCAAGCGGAAAAATGGCTCAAATCATCACCAACATTGAGCTTCTTAGAGGTGCCAAGAAAGAGAGAGAAAAAGGCAACCAAGGTTGAAAATATTCAAGTTACAAAAATGGGCCAACAAGTAGCCCCAATTGGGTATGTCAACCCCAGAGGTCTACCTCTAACCCTTCTCCAAAAAGGGCAAGAGGAGTATTTTCCGGAGCAATGTTTCAATGTCCAAAATGAAGAAGAACACAACTTTGTGGCTTACCAACAAGGTGGTTATCAAAGGCCTTATCAACAAGGCCAATGGAGGCAAGATCAAGGAAGACAAAATTGGAACAACAATCAAGGTGAAAGAGGAGTTGGTGCTTCTAAAAATTATGCACCAAGAGCTCCTTACAAGCAAGGTGAAAATAATGGGAGAAGTCAAGCAAAATTGGAGGAAATGATGGGAGAAGTCCTCAAGAATCAAGAAAGTTATGCCGGTGTTATCAAGGAGATTAAGCAAACGGTCAATGCTCATAGTACTTCTATCAAAGCCCTTGAATCTCAAATGAGCACCCTCTCTCACCAAGTGAATCAATGACCTCAAGGAGCACTACCAAGTGATACGGTGATGAATCCTAAGAGGAATAGGAAAGATCATGTGATGGAAATTATGACAAGGAGTGGAAAATATGGGAAGATCCTAAATCAAAAGGAGATATGGATGAAGTAGAAATGCAAAAAGGGGAGCAAAACAAGGAGGAGGAGTTACAACAAGTCAAGGAAAATGATGTGGAAGTAGAGATTTCAAGAAATGAAGTTGATGAAGAGGAAATCCCTCAAGAACCAACCCCCGAAGTCACTACCTCTTAAAAAGACAAACCAAAGAAAACTCCACCACCCAAACAAAGCCTTTCTAGTCCAAGCTCCATACCCAAAATTCCACTTACTTTCCCACAAAAGAGTATGATACAAAAACAAGCATCTCAAGCTAAGAAAATTTGGAATAAGATAGCATCAACATCCATCAACCTCTCTTTGTTTGACACATTGAGTCAAATGCCGAATGTTGCAAAGCTTGTGAAAGATCTTGTGACCAAGAAGAATTATGAGGACTCTGAGCAAAGCAAGATGACTCATCAATGTAGTTCAATTGTCTCAAAGCATATGACAAGGAAAATAGAGGACCCCAGAGCCTTCATGGTTCCATGCACAATTGGAGGGAAGTATTTCCCTAAAGCTCTATATGATCTTGGAGCTAGCATCAACTTGATGTCGCGGTCTACAAGACTTTGACTACTATGGAAGTTCCCAAGGCTACAAATATGAATTTGCAAATGGCCGACCTCTCCATGAAGCAACCAATTAGAGTTGTTACCAATGTTCTAGTGAAGGTGGAGAAATCTATATTCCCGGCGGACTTTGTGATCCTTGATTCCCCGGTGGACTTTGATGTCCCCATTATTCTTGGGCGTCTATTTTTAGCGACCGGAAGAGCACTTTGTGATGTGGAGAAGGGGGAGCTTACATTTCGTTTCAATGGTGAGAAGGTTGAGTTTCATATATACAAAACATTGCAACAACCCATGGAGGAGGAAGCCACTTGTTCTTATGTGGACATGGTTGTGGAAGCACTTGTGGAAAAAGAGAGTGTTCTAATGAGTCAAGCGGACGAATTGGCCGCGGTGTTTTGGAACATGGATATTGACAGTGAAGAGAGTGTTGCCGAATGTGTTAAAGCATTGGAAGGACTTGGCCCTAAGCCCTATGTTCCCAAGAAGCTTTCCCTTGATCTTGAAAATCGAACCACTCCTCCCACAAAGCCCACCATTGAAGAACCTCTTAAACTTGAACTAAAGGTACTCCCAAACCACTTGAGATACACTTTCTTAGGCCAAACTCCATTCTTCCTATAATCATCTCTTCCCACTTGACCAAAGAGCAAGAAGATCAACTAGTAAGAGTGGTGAGAAGAAGAATTAAAGCAATTGGGTGGACTCTTGCGGACATAAGAGGAATTTCACCAGGAGTATACACTCACAAGATTCTTCTTGAAGAAGGATGTAAGCCAACGGTGGAACATCAAAGGAGGTTGAATCCTCCAATGCAAGAAGTTATAAAAAAGGAGATCATCAAATGGTTAGATACTGGGGTGATTGTACCACTCTCTGATAGTGAATGGGTCTCACCCGTTCAATGTGTGCCCAAAAATGAAGGGATGACGGTAGTTCACAATGAAAAAGGTGAAGCTATATCAACTCGAACCGTGACCGGTTGGCGAGTATGCATGGACTACCGTAAGCTCAACAATGCAACAAGAAAAGATCATTTTTCCTTACCCTTCATTGACCAAATGCTTGATCGTTTGGCGGGGCGAGCTTACTATTATTTTCTTGATGGATATTCAGGGTACAATAAAATCTCAATTGAAGCAAATGATTAAGATAAGACAACCTTCACATGGCCTTATGATACTTTCGCATTCCGCAAAATGCCTTTTGGACTTTGCAATGCCCCGACCACTTTTCAAAGGTGTATGCTTGCACTCTTCCATGACATGGTCGAAAATTTATTAGAGGTGTTCATGGATGATTTCTCTGTGGTGGGTGATTCTTTTGAAGATTTTTTGTCTAATTTGGAGAAAGTCTTAGAGAGGTGTGAAGAAACTAAACTTGCGCTCAATTGGGAGAAATGTCATTTCCTTGTTCAAGAAGGAATTGTTCAAGGGCACAAGGTGTCAAAGAAAGCAATTAAAGTAGATCATGCAAAGATTGAAGTCATCTCCAAACTTCCACCTCCTACAACCGTCAAATGAGTGAGAATCTTCTTGGGACATGCGGGATTTTATTGACAACGCTCAACACACACCTCGAATTAAGGTATGAACGGTCATCGCAATATAATTTACCCAACTAGGAGTCGGGGTCGAATCCACAAGGAACAAAGTGATGCGATCAAAGTAGTGGAGGAACTAAAACTATTTGACTAAGCCAAACTAGGATAACGAGGTGATGGGACGATATTAACTACTACAAACTACACTAGGAAAGCAAGTAAATATGATCTATGGCCTTCTCGCAACCAAGGAAAGCAAGTTTTGAGCCTAGGATACAATTATAGCACGGGGTTTATGTATTATGGCCGAGTCGTTCTAATGTAATCCCTAGAATCCTTCCGGCCTAGAAGGGATTTACCTCAACGGCGCTCGTCAAAGCCATGGTTGAGCTTATAAAGCACTACCCATTACCCGAGGAAAGAAGACCTCTTCCGAGCGTAACTTCTTTTAGATGAGTTAGTCTATGAAATAGCCTATCAACTCAAATCCTCACTAGCTTCACTATTCTACGCTAACTAATCTCTCCCGAGTCTTTAATTAGCAAAGTAGACGGGCGACTCAAGTGTCGCGAGCACAAGAGTCAAGCAATCAAAACAATGGAAGCTAGATAATCAAAACCCAACAATATAAATTCCTAGTCATGACTCATTCATATATTCATGTCCAAACTCATATCAATTAACAACACAAATAGGCATGAAATATATTCACAAAATCAATTCTTCAATAACATCAACAACACCCAGTATATTCAATACAAAGCATGAAAGTAAAGAAAGGAGTACTAATTGTTGAGAATCTCTCAACGGGTTGCTCCAAATCTTCACCCTCTTGATGTTCTTGTTGATGGATCCTTGCTCCAAGATTGGAAAAATGACCAAAAGATCAGCCCTATGTCGTGCAAGGGCTGAATATATGTTCCCCATTTAGGCTGCTGTGAAATTACAAAACTGTCCAGCACAGTTCAGACGCGACCCTTCGCGATCGCGACACACTGGGCGCTATCGCGCTTCAGCTTCTTCTTCCTTCTGCGCGATCGCGCTTATATCGGCGCCTTCGCGACGTGTTGTTTCAGTCTTCTACGCGATCGCGTGAGGCACTGGCGCGATCGCGAAGAACAATTCTCCAGCCAGAAACAGAAGCTTCACAGATTGCCTTGTTTTGACTTGTTTTCATCCATTCATCACTACAGCTTCAATATTCTGTAATATGCAACTAAAACATGATAAGTGCACGTATTTAATCAATAATGCACAACAAAAGCTCGAGTAAATCGAAGGTAATGTGTGGCATTTTGCCCACACATCACACCCCCAAACTTAAACTATTGCTTGTCCTCAAGCAAAGCACACTTCAATAAAAACCAAGTTGCAATTTATCTATTCATGCATTTTTCATAAAAGCCACAACAAGCCAAAACTCGATTCAAGTTCAACAACTAATGACATTGGTTGGTGCCAACAATTAAGCCAAACCATGTGAGCATCACTTTCATATACAAAACATCAAAGAAGACAAACATACCATGACACAAGACTTTCAAAGTTTACCTCTTTGTCACAAGAGTTCACCGTTTTGCTTGCTCACCTCAATTGAAAAGTGAAACACAAGTCCTCAACTCGACTTCACAAGTGCCCTCACCACTCAAGAGAATATCCCAACCACAAAAATGCAATGATAACACAAATGGGATTAATGATAGGAAGAATTCACTCACTCTCTCAAAAGAAGTTCATCATGCACACTAAAGATCCATAGGCTTGCCCTTCGTGTACCTCTCCACTAATGTAGGAATGCATGACCCGAGATCAATTAGGACTTGTTAGGGTTGTAATGTAGGCTTTTGGTCAAAGGTGGGGTAAATATGGGCAAATAGTGACTACACACCTCCTTGAGCACTACACCGTACAAAAATTAAGGCACACTTCATTTTTCTTGCACTTGCATCTTTCTAAATCGAGGATTATACTTTTCCTCTTTATTCATCAATTCACTTTTTCTTCTTTTTCTTTCTTTTCTTTCACTTGCTTCTTTTTGTTTCTTTTCACTTTTTCACCTTCTTTTTTTTTTTATTTTTTATATTCAACTCACTTTTGTTGCTCTTTCTTTTCATTTAACTTCCACACTTTCACCATAACTCGTGCCACCCCCAAACTTAGGCTTTTGCCTAAGTTGCACGTCTTTCAATGCACTCAAGGAGGTAGGGCCAAAAGAGAGGGTTAGTGCTTTAAGCACTTAGAATTGGTCCGGGTTAATAATGTGGTTGCCAAAGAAAAGGATATTAAGCTCAAAGGGGTCGACTAAGGATATAATGCAAGGGTAGGCTTTTTAGATTACTGAGCGGGCCAAAGAAAGCCTAAAATCATTTTTCAAGTCAAGCATCACCTAAGATTTCGCCTCGAAGCACACTTAGGGCAAGTTCTAGATCAAGAAGCACACACACGAACACACCAAAACCTCACCACACATGGCACATGTAAAACAAGGAAGACGAGTATATTCAAGTCCCAATCAAAGGCAATTAAGCATCCAAAGTTTACTCATAGCCTAATGAGAGCTAATTAGTGACATAAGAGCCAAAAGTTGAACTTAAAGATCATAGCACAATTTACCAACTAAATTTTCCTATTCATTTTCAAAACAAGCTCACATGATAAGGATTAAATAATGGTGGAACCAAACATGCCAAAAGTCGCTAAGGGGCAAAAATCTACAACTAATCATCATTATTTACAACTAAATACTAAACTAGTACTAGAGATGCCCGGTTCAACACAATTACTTCATTGGAAAAGAACCATGGCAAAGAAAACCCAAGGAGGTTATTTCAAAAATTTTATACAACATGGTATTTACAATAAAAATGGTTGTTCGGACCCAAATGAGGCTTTCGCACCCACATGGGATGCCTACGTATCACCCGTGAGTGAATCAGATAAAGAAAAGGTAACATCCCAAGCGTAGTTCATGGGAGTACCATGTGTTTTTGTTTTAAATTAACTAACTACTACTACATATGAACAAGCTACTAACACAATACTATAATAACTACTAATACTAAGTATACACAAGCTATTAACACAATAGTTATACTAATATTAAAGAAAATGATCATCCACAAAAATATTCACAATTTGCTCAAAAACAGGGAGACGATGAGAGAGATATGTCATAAGTATCAAGTACATGAGCAACATACTAACTACACCCAGAACACAAATGCACCCCCAAACTTAAATTATGCACTGTCCTCAGTGCAACTAGCAATGTAATACAAAGGGTGTGAGGAACTCCCTGTCTAGCAGATCACTCCTCACTGTCAGTGTTGGGGTAGCGAAGCTCATCCTCGGACTCCTCATCTGAGCTACTGGAGCGACAGAGCGAATTCAGCTTGCTCATCATCTTGTTGAGGAAGTTGCTTGTTCTTTTGCCAAAATTCTTCTGCTTCCTCTCCATTTTATCCAGTCTGACCTTAATCCGCTCTTGCTCAGCTGCTACTTCCTCCAATGATGGCGTGCTCAGAGGCCTGGAGGAAGAACCCTCTCCATGTGGGCCTGAAGGAAGCCCTGCTACTAGCTGTCTAATCTGGGCGTCTACAGAAGAAATTTGAGAGGAAATGTACCTCATGTTAGACGCTCCAGATGCAAGTGGTGGAACTGGAGTGTAAGAACTCCCTGGTGCAGTAGCAGTATCAGGTGTGGAGAATTGCCCAAAAGCTGGGTCCTCGATATCAACCTGGGAAGGCATCTCAACTTTTCTCTTTTTGCTTTGTATTACTCCTCCCCGTCCTTTCTTCAGCAGTGGATAGATAGGTTTTTCAGGACCCACACTTTTGTCAGTAGTGCGTATCTCCACCCCGGCATCCATGCATAGTCGGTGAATCAAGCTTGGGAAGAATAAACTCTTTGTTCTTTCTAGCACCACTTCCTCAATCTCACGTACAATTATTTCACTAACATTAACCTTGAGCCCATCAATCAGTGCCGCGACCAGGCGAGCTTTTTCAGGAGTGAGATCACTCTCATTGCTCGAAGGCATCACCCTCGTGCACACAATGGATAGCCAAATGCGGGCCTCAGCTATAAAGTCGGTAGATACAATTTTGTGACCAAATATGGACCAACCTGAGTGGTTGCCCCCTTGAAGCATATCTACCATCCACTGCATACCCCCTTCTGAAGCACGAGCTTTATATAGAGCATTGTCAACATTCTCGAGCTCGTATACCGCATTGATAGCAGCTGCATCAAATCTCACCAACTTGCCCCTCACAGTTGTCACCAACTCCCCACTAAAATCTGTCCGAGTGGCGTTTGCATAGAACTCCCGCGCTATGGTAGCATTAGCCTTCGCAGGAGTCTCGGCAAAACAGATCCACCCGTTATGTTCTAGCTTTTGAAAGAATTCGGGGAGTTTCTCTTCCACTTTTTCCATATGTATCCCCCTTTCCTTAATGAAGCTCATGTCAAGGTCCCTCTTGAATTTTTCATAGCATGATCTGGATAAGAACCTCGTTCTGTCATATGCTGCTTCTTCTCCTCCTGTTGAGTTCCGTTGGTTGTTTCCTTCGGCCATTATAATGAAAAAAAGTACCTACAAAGATCAACATTGTTAAAACACGATTTGAGTACTTAATATATGCATTTATAAAGCTTAGGAGCCAAAGGTTGAAGCCAAAAAATTTCAGCAGTGGACTGTGCAAGCTCACTGTTTCTGCCAGATTTTTCATCTCTGCGCGATCGCGAAAGGACAGGCGCGATCGCGCTGCTTTGTCTATGACCTTCTGCGCGATCGCGATAGTTATGACGCGATCGCGAAGAACAGCCATGGACAAAGCTTCGCGATCGCGCAGGTGTTAACGCGATCGCGAGGCTGTCTTCTCTAGCAGAGAGGAGACAGACCTCGGCTACAACACCCAGAATTTTTATGTTTTGAGCATCATTTACAGTGCACAGCCACAATTTAAGCAAGAAAAACATCAACTTTGGCTTCAATTTGTCAGATCTGACACCAGGGTTTTTAGTTCAATTGAGCATTAACAACTAGTAATCTAACCCATTTTTCTTCACAAACAATTTGTCTATAAGGGTACATCAGATTTCCCCTATTGTTCATAAAAAGCTCTTTGTTTGCTTATTGCTACAACCATTAATGGAACCTTACCTTGACAATGGAGATATATTCAACAAAATGGAAGATGGAAATTGGGAAACATACCTTGACAATGGAGTGGAGTACTTGAGCGTGTAGTAGAAGATGCAAAGAGACACTTGGAATGCAAAAATGGGGGAGGGGAATTTGAGAGAATGGGGGTTTTGAAATTATGGTTCGATTTTCTCTTGAAACTGCCTATTATCTGCCTGAGGTATTGTTCTTTGCGATCGCGTGGTCAAATCCGCGATCGCGCTTTTCTGTTGAGGTAACCTACGCGATCGCGTGAGGCTCAGTCGCGATCGCGCAAGTTTGTTTCATAGTGAAGCGCGATCGCGTGGGTTTCGACGCGATAGCGATGAACAAATTTTTTTTCAACTTCCAGTAAGCAGAATTTTAGTGAGGCGGTCCGCCCCAAACTTTAGGCGCTCCGCCTACTGGGACTCAGAATGCCCAGTTTCAGTGGGCGGTCCGCCTTCTCTCATTGAATGGTCCGCCTCACACCCCGTGCAATTCATTTTTTTCAATGTTTATGCTTTAAATCATGCATCCTAACAACTACTACATGTGGGATTCATGTGAGATGATCAAAAACTAGTCTAATCCTAACATGCAATCAAATAACAACTAAAATTTTAAAAGGAATTCGGGTTGCCTCCCGAAAAGAGCTTTATTTAACGTCTTGGCTAGACGGTACCCATGGTGCTTTTCTCTCCACTTGGTGAAGGTGAATTTTCTCCCCAACATCGCTTCATGCTTTTTGTTATGCTCTTTAGGCGGGGGCACATATTTCCAAGATTGCGAAGCCGGATTCTTCATTTTGCACTTCTTCGCTTTCAAGTGAGGAATGTCATTTTGCCTTCTTGGCATGGAAAATTCAACAATGTACTCATTTTGCTCATCAACGCCAAAATTTTCCGAAGGTGCTTGTTCTTCCACTTCTATTGCTTCATCCACACATAGAGTTGAAAAGTGAAGTGAATGAGGTTCCAATTGTTTTAACATCAATGGAGCACCAAGCATGACATCCTCTTCTTCACATGTGCTAGAGTCTTCATCACAAGAGTTTTTCATTTCCGCTCTAGACTCCAACACCCATTTCTTGTTCACGGCATCATCACCAAATATCTTGACGATGTGATCACTTTCATGAGTTCCCATGATTTGACTTGTGCTCTCTTCCACAAATTCGCTCATTTCTAGCATAGCATTCACTACTTCTTCATGTCGAGCCTTGGAGGCTTCAACCACTTCATGCACTAGAATGTTCAAGACATGAGCTTCAAGATCAAATTGGTTCACTCTTTGTCCTAGTTCTTCCTTTTCATGTTCGAGATCCCAACCATCTACATTTAAGTCATGAAGGCATGCTTCATGAACTTTCATTTTTCGAGCTTGATCTCGGAGCCAAGCTCGGCTCACAATTTCTTCTTCATCCCAATTGTGCTCTTCTTCAATAATTTTTTCTTGATATTCAAGCACATCTTCAATGGAGGATTCCTCTTGGAACTCAACCTGATCTTCCATGTAAATCCTTTGTTGAGATTTGGCAACACTCTTAGCTTGTTGATCATTGAAAGTGTCAACCAATTGGCTCAATTGAGTTTTCAAGTTGTGAATTGCCAAGCCATTTTGATGGATTGTTTCTTTGAAGACTTTGGCATTCTCACAATGTTGTTCAATTATCCGCTCCATCAAATGTTCCAACCTTGCATTTTCGTTGCATTCATCTTGTGAAGTTGATAGGTCCATCTCTTCTTGAAACCTCTCTTGGATGCCTTGCCACTCGGGTTCAAGCTCCATGTTCATGTTAACATTTGCCCTATCAAACTCATAAGAATCATTAGCATCATTATAAAAATCATTAGAAGAAGAATAAGGAATATTAGGACAACCGTCCCAATGGCCATTTTGACCCCCACACTCATGACATATGTCCCACTCAAAGGGTTGAGAAGGTGCACACAACTCGCCCCCGGAAACAATTTGACAATCTTGCCAATGGTGAGGTCCGCCACAATAAGGACAAGGATCACTCATGTATGGATTTTCAATATTGGACCAATTTTGGTTCCATGATGCCGTTTCAAGATGGTTACCACTAATCTAACCTAACTAATTAATACAAGTAAACACTACACACAAACAAATATTTACAATTTACAAAGAACATTACTACTATTCACAATTTTAACAAGAACGGTTCACAAAGTTTGGAACTAAGCCAACTAGCTCAACTCCTCAAACCACTCTAATACGCCAATTGTTCCCCGGCAACGGCGCCAATTTTGACAACGCTCAACACACACCTCGAATTAAGGTATGAACGGTCATCGCAATATAATTTACCCAACTAGGAGTCGGGGTCGAATCCACAAGGAACAAAGTGATGCGATCAAAGTAGTGGAGGAACTAAACCTATTTGACTAAGCCAAACTAGGATAACGAGGTGATGGGACGATATTAACTACTACAAACTACACTAGGAAAGCAAGTAAATATGATCTATGGCCTTCTCGCAACCAAGGAAAGCAAGTTTTGAGCCTAGGATACAATTATAGCACGAGGTTTATGTATTATGGCCGAGTCGTTCTAATGTAATCCCTAGAATCCTTCCGGCCTAGAAGGGATTTACCTCAACGGCGCTCGTCAAAGCCATGGTTGAGCTTATAAAGCACTACCCATTACCCGAGGAAAGAAGACCTCTTCCGAGCGTAACTTCTTTTAGATGAGTTAGTCTATGAAATAGCCTATCAACTCAAATCCTCGCTAGCTTCACTATTCTACGCTAACTAATCTCTCCCGAGTCTTTAATTAGCAAAGTAGACGGGCGACTCAAGTGTCGCGAGCACAAGAGTCAAGCAATCAAAACAATGGAAGCTAGATAATCAAAACCCAACAATATAAATTCCTAGTCATGACTCATTCATATATTCATGTCCAAACTCATATCAATTAACAACACAAATAGGCATGAAATATATTCACAAAATCAATTCTTCAATAACATCAACAACACCCAATATATTCAATACAAAGCATGAAAGTAAAGAAAGGAGTACTAATTGTTGAGAATCTCTCAACGGGTTGCTCCAAATCTTCACCCTCTTGATGTTCTTGTTGATGGATCCTTGCTCCAAGATTGGAAAAATGACCAAAAGATCAGCCCTATGTCGTGCAAGGGCTGAATATATGTTCCCCATTTAGGCTGCTGTGAAATTACAAAACTGTCCAGCACAGTTCAGACGCGACCCTTCGCGATCGCGACACACTGGGCGCTATCGCGCTTCAGCTTCTTCTTCCTTCTGCGCGATCGCGCTTATATCGGCGCCTTCGCGACGTGTTGTTTCAGTCTTCTACGCGATCGCGTGAGGCACTGGCGCGATCGCGAAGAACAATTCTCCAGCCAGAAACAGAAGCTTCACAGATTGCCTGGTTTTGACTTGTTTTCATCCATTCATCACTACAGCTTCAATATTCTGTAATATGCAACTAAAACATGATAAGTGTACGTATTTAATCAATAATGCACAACAAAAGCTCGAGTAAATCGAAGGTAATGTGTGGCATTTTGCCCACACATCATTTATCACCGCTTCATCAAATATTTCTCCAAGATTGTTAAACCATTCTGCAAGTTGTTGGAAAAAGATGCTAAGTTTGAATTCGATGAAGCAAGTTTGAATTCAATGAAGTATGTTTGAAAGCCTTTGAAGAAGTCAAATTGAGATTGACAACCGCACCGATAATAGTGAGTCCAAAATGGGATCTTCCGTTTGAGCTTATGTGTGATGCTAGCGATGTTGCATTGGGAGCCGTACTTGGCCAAAGGGTTAAGAAGATGTTTCACCCTATCTATTATACTAGCAAGACCATGAATGGAGCTCAACAAAATTACATGGTGACGGAGAAGGAGTTGCTAGCCATTGTCTTTGGCTTTGAGAAATTTCGATCTTACTTGATTGGATCTAAAGTCATTGTGCATACTGATCATTCTGCAATCCGATACTTGATGGCCAAGAAAGATTCAAAAGAAAGATTGATTAGATGGGTGCTATTGTTACAAGAATTTGATCTTGAGGTGCTTGATGGTAAAGGAACCGAGAATCATGTGGCAGACCACTTATCCCGGTTGGAAGAGGAGGGTCACCAAAAAAAAACTCTTGAGATCAATGATTCTTTCCCAGATGAGAAGCTATTGGCGGTATCTAGGGAGAAAACTCCTTGGTATGCGGACTTAGCTAATTATGTTGCATGTGGAGAGACCCCGGAGGATTTCTCATTTAATCAAAGCAAGAAGTTAATCAAAGATGCACGGCAATACTTTTGGGATGATCCCTTTCTTTTCAAAGTATGTGTCGATGGAATGATAAGCAGGTGTGTTGCCGAAGCCGTGAAAAGAGCTATTCTTGAAGTATGTCACTCCGCTCCTTATGGAGGACATCATGGAGGTGTGAGAACGGCAACAAAAGTACTTGAATGCGGTTTCTTTTGGCCTACTTTGTACAAAGATTCTTATGAATACACAGTGAGTTGTGATCAATATCAAAGAACGGGAGAAATCTCAAGGAGGTATGAAATGCCTCAAAATCCCACTGTGGAAGTTGATCTCGTTGATGTATGGGGAATTGACTTCATGGGCCCTTTTCCAAGTTCTTATGGTATGAAGTACATCCTTGTGGCGGTTGATTATGTGTCAAAATGGGTTGAGGCAATGGCCTTACCAAACAATGAAGCTAGAAGAGTCACCGCCTTCCTCAAGATAAACATTTTTACCAGATTTTGCACCCCTCGCACCATCATAAATGATGGGGGTACCAACTTTTGCAATCGGGCCTTTGGCTCTTTATTGGAGAAATATGGGGTGAGACACAAGGTTGCTACACCTTATCATCCCCAAAAAAGTAGCCAAGTGGAAGTGTCGAATCGAGAGATCAAGCAAATCTTAGCCAAGTTGGTTAATGTGAACCAGACGGATTAGTCGAAGAAGTTGGATGATGCCTTATGGGCATATCGCACGACATAAAAGACTCCTATTGGGATGTCACCGTTCTGGTTAGTCTTTGGCAAAGCTTGTCATATCCCCGTGGAGTTGGAGTATAAAGCTCTCTGGGCATTGAAAAATCTCAACATGAACTGGGATGAAGCTTCCAAGTCCTGGGTGGAAAAGCTATATGAACTTGAGGAAATGAGGTTCCTTGCCTATGAAAATGTAAAGCTCTTCAAGGAAAAGATGAAGATCATCCATGACAACAAGATATGGAATCGAGAATTCAAGATGGGGGACATGGTGTATTATTCAATTCAAGATTGCACTTATTCCCCGAAAAGTTGAAATCAAAGTGGAGTGGACCTTTCAAAGTGGTGGGAACATCACCTTATGGATGGGTCGAGTTGAAAGAAAAGAGAAGTTCAAAAACTTTCTGAGTAAATGGCCAATGAGTGAAGCATTATTTGGGATGTGAAGCCGAGTCTAGGAAGGTCGCTTGCATCTACTTCATGGATCCTTGAAGGTTGAGGTAACACTGTCGTGCCGCGACATTAAATCAAGGACTTCTTAGGAGGCAACCCAAGTTTTACTTTTAGCAATCTTAGTTTTAACCATGTAGTTAGTGTAAAAATTTCATGTGAAGTTATGTGGTGAATGCATTTGATCTTGGTCGGAGTGGTGTTGATGCAGGGAATTGCAAGGAATTAAAAGTGAGAAAAATTGAAGAGTGGGAAGGACCGCCGATTAAAGTACGGAAGCAAAAAGGCGGCCCAACCAAAGGAAATGCGGCCTGCCGGTACAGGCAGTGAACAAATTTTTTCTGCGGAGTAAAGGACCACTCAGCCTTTTATTCGGTGAGCCGCCCAATCAATTCCGCAAAACAATCGGCGGGCCAACCCACTTGTGCACACTTGGAGAACTTAAAGTCCTACTCGCATTCACTTCGGTGACCCGCAGAATAAAGTGCGAGCCGCCTCTTTCATGGGCCTGACGGGTTTTTACCCGACTATATAAGGCCCCAAGGTAAGTTTTTTTTATTACTTTTCACCCCAATCAAAAAAGTACAACTACCATCGGAATTTACTGTTCCGACACACCACCACTACAAACAACACTCCATATCACAACACACGCACTCGATTTCACCAACCCACTGCTAATCCCTCGACCCGATTCGAAATTCTTCACAGATTCGGTATGAATTCAACCCCTCGCTTTAAATTTTCATGTTTTACATGTGGGGTAGTTAAAAACTTCATGTTGGGGGTAGGGTTTGGTTGATTAATTTCATTTTCCATTATTAGGTTGATTTTAGGATTTGTTCTTATTTTTTATTTCAAGAAATTAGAATCCTAGAGTCTGTAGTTGTGGGTTTACTTTGCTCTTAAGTGAAGAAATGAGTATAAGGAGAGAGTAAAAGTAAAAACAACCAAAAATTGAATTTGAATGACACCATGAACGTACCTTGTTTGCCTTGAATATTGGAAAAGTTTTGAACTTGGTATGAAAAATGATTGACCTTTCATGAATTTTGGTTGAAATCGTGGTCTCGTTCTTGAGAGAAAATGTGAGAGACGTGAGAAGTTGAAAAGACCACTTAGGAGTGTGTTTGGGGGTGTAAAGAGAAGTGAGAAATGGAATAACTTGGAATCTGTGCACTGTAGAAAAAATGGGCTAGGAACTCGGCAAGCCGCCGATGAGGCAAGATGCCGCACAATTAAGTGCGGACTACACTAGGCGTGCGTGCACAAGCAAGTGCGAGGCCACCGGTGTAAACAGTGACCTCGAAAAAGAGGCGAGCTGGGTTTGCCAATCGCACAAAAAAGGGCGACTCGCCAACCTCTTTCTTCAAAAGTGTGCGAGTCGGCTAAGCCAAAGTGCGACTCGCAGATAGAAGAGCAGAACAAATAGGCGAGCTTTCGCTTACAAGTACGAGCCGCCGACTCTAACAGAGAGTAAAATTTTTCTGCGGCTGGAGCAAATGCCTTGCATTTTAGTCGGCGACCCGCCGGTGTTTCTCAGCACTTGTTTTTGCGGACTACCTTTCTTGTCTTCGAGCTCGCCCATTGTTCTGTTACCCGTCTTTTCTTTTGCATCCTAAATTGTTTTAATTTCCCAAGTATTCCATTCCATCCCATCCCATCCTTGTCCTTTCTATTCCATGAATTTCACATGCTAGTTTAGGATGATCACAGCTTAGTTAGGAATAGGATTGTGTAATTGATTGAGTGACTCACATTGCTCTTTGAGTTTGGTTTTGGTCAGATTTTAAATGGCTCAAGCACCAATGAAAAGAGGAAGAGCACTTGCACCACCCAACCCTCCACCTTCTGACAGTGACTCCTTCAATATTGACATTAGCACAGATGAGGAGAAAGGTGAAATGATGTGTGAAAGAAGGGTGATAATGAAGAAGCTTGAGGAGCTTAACCCCAACTTATACAATCGATTTGTCAAAAATGGATGGGCTGAAATTTTCACAAAGAGGTTAGGTCCAACAGCAATAGAGTTGATAGAAGAATTCTACTCGGAGCTGAGTAATCAATCAGCACCTGAATATATAATCGAATGTAGAGGCCAAGTGGTGGAAGTGTCAGCTCAGGCCTTGAACCAACACCTGAACCTTCCTAACTTTAGAACAGATGAATATTTGGGTAAGTTACGGATGGGAGAAAAGGCTTAAAGAAATTTGAAGAGAGAAAAAGCCTGCAGGGTGAAGATTCGGTGCACCAATTACCTTTCAAGACTTGAATTTTGAAGCCAAAGGATGGCATGCCATTGTGAACTCAAGAATCATGCCTTCAAGGGATGCACAGCTGATCTCTCTCAGAAAGGCTATCATCATTGGATGCCTCATGCAGGGGTGAGAATTAATCTGGGGGCTGAAATGGTGAGAAATATGCTAGAAGCTGCCCCCACTGGAAGTGACCACCTCCCCTTTGCCAACATACTGACTGAGTTTCTCATGGAATAATGGATCAGTACGGATGATGATGACTTTGCCTTTCCAATGAAAGCCTTTGACCTATATGACATTGATGATGAGAACAACCCAAGCAATCCACCACCTCCTACACCCAATCGAAGGATGCCATCAAATGCTGTCGGCCCATCCTCTTCAAGAGCTCCTCCACCGCAGGTACATCAAGCTGAGGCTGCCATTGCAAATCTCACTCGGTAACTTGAGGAGTTGCAAGGAAAAATGCAAGAGTTTGGGGTACAGCTGTGCAACCTTCCTTGGATGCAACCACCTCCACCTTCCGCCCGTAAGATCAACCCAAATGAATTTGATCAGTTGAACGAATTCATTGATGCACATGATAAGGATATCATGAAGATAAAGAATTGCATCCATATGTTCGCAATCACACGTCGAGAAATGGCCAATAATGTGAATATACTGTGGAATGAGAGGGAGCAAAGACAAGAAGGGTTGAACCATCCAACAACCCCAGAATCTTCACACCAAGTACGCATGAGAAGAATGCAAGAAGAGGCACTTGGGAATTTAGGTGTGCTAAAAAATAGGGAGCTTGATGAGGAAATCCAGATGGATATGGTCGGAATGGCCTCATGAGAGGAAGCTGTTAGAGAGAGAGAGAGAGGAGAGGACAAAGGAGGCAAGCATCCCCGAGAAGACATGTTGAGGGCAAGGGCAAAGAAATTGCCCGAGATGAATAGGGAGTCCTTCTCTCCCTTTTTGGCTAACTCTTCATGTTGGGGGTAGGGTAGTTATGTTTTGATTGATATGTCCCAAACTATCTTTATGTTATGTTTGTTTTATGTTGACATTAATGTTTAATTTAGGATGTGTTTTGTGATGTATATAATCGTGTGATGTTATTTATATTATTGTCTTATGTTATGTTTTTAAATTCATAGTGTAATGTGTAGTTGTAGTTAATATCATTAAAAAAAAGAAGAGAAAAGCCAGAAACCCAAACAAATTGAAAAACCTTGAAAAAATCTAATAAAGAAAAATGCTGAAAAGGTACTCCCGTGAACTACGCTTGGGATGTTGCCTTCTTTCCTCTGATTCGCACTTGATGCAATACGTAGGCAACCCTTGTGAAACTTATTTTTACTAGGGCCCGAAAATAACCACCCATTGTAAATACCACTTCTGTAAATAGTTCTAACTTAGTAAATAACCTTCTTGGTTTTCTTTGACTCGGTTCTTTTCCCAAGAATGCAATTCTTTTGAACCGGGCACCTTTTAAGACTCTAATCATAGAAGTGTCATCCTTGTTTCGTGACTTGTTTGATACCAACACATTAGGAGCACACATGAGAAAGTTTGTGGATTGTTTGTTGAGAGTCACACCTATAACCTTTAGGTTATAGGTTAGATCCTTACCTTAAGTGTTGAAAAGTTGATGTTCTTGTCTCTTGTCCCGTATGCTAGTGAGGTGAGTTCTTACTCAAAAGCTTGTTAATTGTATATGCATGTTAGAACTTAGCTTGTGTGTCCTTGACAATGAATGAAGTGTCAACTTAATGGTTGGATATGATAATAGTATTTCTTTGACCCGTTTGAGCCTTTCAAGCCACCAAATGAAATTAATTCTCCGTTAGCCAACTTTGAGCCTTAATACCCTTTCTTTTTTATAGCCATATAATTAGCCCGAGCCAATTCTAAGTGCTTAATAGCACTAACCCTTCTCTTGGTCTTACCTCCTTGAGGCATTGAAAAACGTGCAACTTAGACTAAAGTGTAAGTTTTGGGGAGGGGAACAAAGAAATGAAAGCTATGTGGCTCTTCGAAAAGGAAGATGAATGTATAAAGAAAAGTTGCAAAAGAGAAAAGAAGAAAATAAATAATAGTAAAAAAATAGCAAAAAACAAATCAAAAAGACAAAAATATAAAGAGAAGCAAGTGAAATTGTAAGAGCCACAAAAGCAAAGAGCAAGAATGAAAATAGGAGTAAGAGCTAAAATGTGAAAAGAAAGCTCAAAAGTGAAAAGTCTGCAAAGATGATGTAGTGCCCAAGGAGGGAATTTAGTCACTCTTTATCCAAATTATACCCTACTTTTATCCAAAAGCCTACATTACAACCTTAGAAGCCCTATTTGATTCTCCATTGATTGACATGAAAGGAAATGACAAGTGACACTAAGGCCAAGCTTATGACATTGTATATGCTTAACTTGCATTCATTTTTTAGAGTGAGAGTTTAAATTTTGAGGGTCCCTTTATTTGCATTATATTGAGAGATAGGGACCCATTCTTTGTGGTGAGAGCATTAAGGGACTTAAGACTTAAAGGTGCAACCAAGAAAATCTTAGGTGAATTGAGAAAGCAATTGTGCTATGCATGCTCTAGTCCCCACTAGAAGCTTTAGTTGATATAGTTGCGACTATGGATCTTGTGGATTGATTGGTTGAATTCTCATGTGTGAAATTAAGTGTTAGTATCAACCTAAGTCATGAACTCCTCTTTTACTCCATTCCCTTGTTGAATCAATCCCGGTGCTAAGAAAATAAAACATGAGCTAAATTCTTAATATTGCTTGAGGGCAAGCAAAATTTTAAGTTTGGGGGAGTTGATATGTTGGAATTTTGTGCTCAATTGTAACTCATTCCGACTAGCTTTAAGCCTTTGTCGTGATGTTATTTGAACGAATCTTATGTTAATCTTCATGTTTCAGCTTTTTAAGAGAATTTACATATAAGCTGAAGAAAATGTACAAAAGAGCAAATACAGGTGCGCTTTGGCTATAAAATTGAGGAACATGAAAACAAGGCAGTAGTGGAAAGGGCGCCTCACCGAACAAGAGGCTCAAAAGGCCAGTCATCCACTAATGGAAGGGAAGTTCGCAGCAGCCAGCATCTCTAAAGAGCAGCCCATCTATTTATGCGGAATACATCCGGCGGCCCCGTAGAATGAGAGGCGACACCGCCGATTCATATAGAGAGTTGATAAAACCTGCGAAGCTGAGGAGTTGGCCGCAAATACAAGGGCGGCCCGCCTAACCTGCACCGCACAAGAAAAGGAGAGTTAGCAAACGTGAAAGTTGCAAGCTAGCAACCAAATGTGCAGCTCGCCTAACAAGAGGTGGCCTGGCGTAAAAGCATTGAAAATGACATTTTTGTAAATATTACTTACATTTTTGAAACCGATGCTATAAATAGGCTGTTATGCCTCCGAGAAAATAGACCTTTTTTAGTTTAAAATATCACTTTAAAGCTTTTTGAATATTCTTGGAGTTGAAAGAGGGTTTCCACTTGATATTTTGTAAGGATTACTTTCTTTAATCTAAATTCTTTCATGATTCTTTTCATTTCATTTTACAATATGTGTGTATTAGACCCTAGTATGATATGAGTAGCTAAACTCATACTAGGGTTTACTCATGAAGACATGATTATTTTAGCTTAAATCTTGTATTTAATATTATAAAATTAATAGATTAACATAAATCTAGCTCTTCATCGCACTTTCCTAACTAGGGTTTAAGGCACGACCGTACTTGAACCTAACCCTACTTTTCTTTTATCTGCCGAAAGGGGTTGAAGGCATAGGTTAATGGAGTCTAGCAAGAATTTGGGTTACATTGGTTGCGACCTACCCCATCCAAAGGGGTCGACCTAAATGGGTCAACCCCACTCGGGTCTTTGGACTAGGGTTTCTCGCGCTTCATTATTGACCTGAGGGGGCTTGATGAAGTAAAATCCTCCCTATTCCGAGAGGCTTTTGAGGAATGTATTAGAGGTCCGACCATTAATGTTACCCATGAGATTTGTGAGATTAATATAGGTATTTAGCTAAAAGAACCATGTTGGAATGGATAAATCCCTAGCTCATTCCCATAGTTTACTCCATAATCATTATTTAGTTGTTTTACATTGATTGCTCAATTAGTTATCATTAAACACTTTCACTTTTAATTATTAGGAACATTACGAACAATGTTTAGGACCCGTAACTATTCAACCTAAGTCTAATAGATTATCTTGCTAGCTTCCCGTGGAAATTGACCTCGGCTCATAAGTTGGGTACTATTACCTTTGACGACCGCCCCATCACCCTTTGAGCTGAGTGGATTAAGCGTGGATCACCTACATTCATACATTGGGCATCTCTAGAGCAGATCTTATGTTACTTGAAAGGAGCACTTGGACTTGAAATATTTTATAGTGACAACTGATATTCTCGCATCCAGTGTTTTGCATATACAGATTGGGCTGGCTCCAAAATTGATTGAAGGTCATTGTATCTTCTTTGGTGGAAACTTGGTGTCATGGAGAAGCAAGAAACAAAATATTGTATC
The DNA here is from genome assembly GCA_037355625.1 of Petunia x hybrida. NCBI lineage: Eukaryota > Viridiplantae > Streptophyta > Magnoliopsida > Solanales > Solanaceae > Petunia > Petunia x hybrida. The sequence continues at coordinate 2,228,546 of JBBBVM010000465.1, forward strand.
TCGTTCAAGTGCAGAATCTGAGTATAGAGCTATGGCGCAGTCTACATGTGAGATTATGTGGATTCATCATCTTCTAAGTAAAATTCGATTGAAGTATTATGTTCCAGACTTCAAGCTAAACTTTAATGTTATAATCAAGCTGCCCTTTATATTGTCTCAAATCTGGTGCATCATGAAGAACCAAACATATTGAGGCTGATTGTCATTTTATTCGCAGGAAGATTGAAGAAAACTTGATCTCTACTAGCTATGTGAAGACGGGAGAGCAACTAGCCGATTTGTTCACGAAGGCGTTGACCGAAACTCGAGTTAACTATCTTAGTAACAAGTTGGGCATGATAAACATCTATGCTCCGGCTTGAGGGGGAGTGCGAAGAATAAATATACACATATATCACGATGTATATAGCCTAGCAGATTTGTAGGGATTCATTGAATATTTGTTGATTCTTTCCTTTATTAGAGCTAGATGTACAAGTAATCCCTTCATCTATTTTTACTTGTCCGATTTTTTTAAAGTCTAATTCTATTTTTACTTTATCTTTTTAGCAATTCAAGAGAGAATTAGCCATATTCTTCCTATATTGCCCTTGATATTAAAGACCTTATAATTTTCAAATCACTTCCCAATTAATTGAATTCATTATAATTAATAAGGACTAAGGGTATATTAGTCAGTTGAACTTTTTCTTGGTGGAATTGAAAAGCTAAAAGTAGACAAGTAAAAATGGATGGAGGGAGTATATATTTTACTCACTTCTCAGAATAATAGACAAGTAGACATTCTCCAAAATACTCCGTCTCTTACACTTACTTTTTTAAGATAATTCAAATTTAGCATCCTTTGAACTTGTTGTTCCGCGAAGACAATTAATTCATCAGAATACCACTTGAACTTCTTCTACAGATGACATGACCCTTCGCCTCAGAAAGCCACCTCGGGGAAGAAGAAAAACTGAGTCAAAGTACAGAGCTCAGAATGATCACCACGACCACATGGTCCCCGAGCAAGTATGACACCTCGCCAAAATGAGGCCTGGTCTCTGTAACCGTCGACCATTGCTCAAGCAGTTGAGAAGAAAATTGTGGGCTGACCACGATCAAATGCAGAGTAATGGCCATAAAAACATGATTATTATGGCAATAACGTCACTTTTCTTGTCAACTATAAATAGGATTCAATTGTAACCAAGAAAATCATCCAGAAATACAATATTCAACTTATATTCTTAAATTTTGTTTCGTTTTATCAGCTTGTTTATTTCTTGTTTCGTTTATTCCATTAAACATTTGTCTCATTCAAAATCAATTTTAGTTCGATCACAACTTTGATACAACCAGATTATCAATTAACCCCAAAACAAATTCGATTTATTGTCCTATTTCAATTTAAGCCAATACAGTAGATATACCTCCTGTTCATATTATCTGTCATATTCTTGCACGCCTCATAACAAAAACATTTAAAAGCATTAACAAGAGTATTTGTGTATGCTTCCATTTATATTTTCTTAAACATCTTTTCTAATTAATTCTCTACTAATTAGAACAGTATGGTAGATTTGAATAAAAGTAATAATGACTTCTTGTTTTTCTTAAATATCAAATATTGAAAAGCAATATAGTTTTCCAGATGACTAGTATATGGGACCACAGGGAGCCTAAAAAACCAAAAAAACCATTAGCCATTCAAACTACTTCAGAGTATTACTTTTCTTGTTGAGTTTTACCAAAACTACTAATGAGAACTTTCCCTCCGTGATTCTCTGATCGAGCTCATAATAACCAAAAGAGCAGTCACTGTTTGGGATGGAGGGATAGTTGTTGTAGTAATATATTATACCTGGACATACTTGATTTGAACGAGTGAAAGATATAACTTAATAAAGAAAATAGTGAAAGTGTACCAGTGTTGAAGACAACATAATCAGCATGCAGTCTATTTGATGGTTTGCACAATTTGAATCCAACGATGAAGTGAGACCCAACTTTATTTGCAGTTGCTTCTTTTTCAGAAGGCTGCAGTACTAGAACACTCGGTCCACATTAGGCTTTCTGTCTACAAATCTACTGCTTTTAGTTCTCACTATATATAAGTCCGCTTTGGCAGTTTTCACTTTTCCATTCTGAGATTCGCAGTATCATTTTTCCCGATTCCCTTTCGTTCTAGAGTTGGGGAATTCAGGGGGGATACAGATGAATTCAGTATTGTCTGTTTCGTTGGAACAGCCATAAAACATGATATACTGGTGATTTAGTGAGAGATTTGTCGTGTTAAGACATTGAAAATTACTTTAAAAAAAAAAAAAAGACAGACCAGTGCACAAAACATCCCGCGTTCGCAGAGTCCGGGGAAGGGCCCCACCACTAGGGGTGTGATGTAGGCAGCCTAACCTTATGCAAGCATAAGTGGCTGTTTCCAAGGCTTCAATTACTAATGTCTGCTTTATCCAAGTATGAGCTAGTCCACAAGATGTAATGCCATAGTTTTTACAAGTATTTTGTGTTTTAAACATAGAAAGTTGTTTCACAACAAGGTTTCCTTGAATATACCAAAAACTGACTCATTAGGCCAAAGAAGCTTCTGACATCTTACCTTGGGTTGAGATTCACAGTTCTGATCCGCCGCAAGAACTTAAACCATTCACGTATTGGGTAAGACGGAAACATGGTAATATATTAGACACCCGAAAGGTCCATGAAAGAACAAGGACAAACCTGTTAATTTTAGCAACTGCTAAAGGTGCAACGACTTCTACAGAAAGACCATAGATACCATACTCATGTAAGAAGTATTCATCTACAATTAGATGTCCAGATTTCTCAAACCTGAAAACTTTTTGCTATTGGTAGAAAATTCATACAGATTTTAGGTGCTGATCAACACATTAAAATTTACTAACATTATTTCGGGTCAGTGATCACAGGCCCTTCCTTCATGCATCCAATATATGTCACCGTATGTGTTCTTTCTTTGTCCAGAAGAGTTGTAAGTCGATCTAACAATGACCGAAGAATAGTATTACCACAGTAAACTTTTGCAGAGACTAAATGCAACTGGCACTATACCTGGTGGTAAATATAGTATCATCATCAGCTTTTGACATGATAATCAGCTTCAAATAGCAGAAGCATAACTTTGAAGAAATCTAACCTAAATAGAGGTACAAAGTAGCACAAAACATGGTGGATTTCAGGGGCTTCCCAATTTTCAGAGTACATTAGTCTATTCTAACAGTAACTTCCACTGAATGGTGCTAATGTCGAAGTTTCTTTCACCATTTTTCCCGAAATAAAAATCTACTAAAAGGAGGAAAAACGTATCTTGATTTCATTTTCATTAGCAACAAAACTTGTGCTTTTCTATTTAACCAATTTTAAGGGAATTATGGATTAAAAACTATATGTCTATTTACCAATTAGTGCTTTCTAAAGAAGAAAATATTAGGGAAAGGAAAGACAGCTACAAATTAATACTAAATTAAATCTCTTTATCCAGCAGAAGCAATGGTGCTTTTGTCAAATCTATCAGTAGAATACTTAGTCACCTATGCTCAAGGTAAGTAAAACAGCTAGTGTTAGAGGCAATGATGGGGGCACCCCCAATAGGTGGTAGATGGTACATGTTTACCTCGGCCAAAGTCATCACAGGAATAATAGTTCATGAAAGTTGGAGTCATCTATTCCCTTCTTTAGTGTCCTGTTACCTTATCTATCAAATAAGCCCAACAAGATGCAGGTTTAATATCTAGCAAAAGAAGAAGGAGTAGTACCATTCTGTTCTCCAAGATCATTGGCACATCAATGTTCAAGTTCAATGTACTGAATCTAATTATGTACTCTGTTGCATTGACTCCGTCACTGTTACTTTCATGGCTTCACCCCTTTTTTCTAGATCAAGTTTAATCTTATTGAGAGTAAGGTAGTAGTCTCATACAAGAGGCATACCAAAAAGTAGAGAATCAACAGGAAGATATAATTCTCTATGAAAGTAGATACTAACGTTCTTTTACAAATAGGAACCTCATCAGTGCACCAAAAAGACATTAAGTTACAATATCAAACATATAAGAAAGAAATAAAGTGTTTCAAATTAAGGAATAAAGATATCGTAACATAATGTCTTCTTGGTGCACTGATGAGAAGTAATCAATAAGGTGTTTGAAATAAATAGTGGAAGCTAAGATTTTGCTATGTACCTTGTAGACTAGACCAGACTGCTAAGCTTAGTAATGAAGCCAAATCCAAAAACCTCCTCAAACCCCTTCTGGAGATGATTATATCGATCTCGACTTGGATCATAAACACCACCAAGTGTTTCCAATATTTCAACATCCAATAGTACTCATCTTCGTATATTCGTATAGTAAGTTTCTTAACATTAAATATCAAGGAGCTAGTAACTTTTTTTTTTACAAAAGACAATGTAGCACCAGAAGAATGACATATATCTGTATGTATAGCCAAAACTTCGCATGACAAGCATATTTTTACTAGAATGAGGATCGATGTCAACTTTGACTATTTTTTATGCTGGTTGTCAAGCACTGTCTTCTTTTATCTGGACATGGAATTGACTATATTTATTCATAATTAATTAAGTGAAATTGAAAAGAAAGAAAGTACCTGAGGATCACGAGTGCAACAACATGTGCATCTTGAAACTTGGCCGTGAGACGAATCATGAAGCAACCAAGAGCTTCAACACAATGAAAGGTGCCATTATGTGTGCCAGCTCATTTAATTACAGGAGCAAAAATCTGAGACGACTCTAACATAGGAGAGATGACAGTACTAGCCACGTTTGATGAAAAATAAGAACAACATTTGCCTTGTTAGAGAATCACAGAAGGATTGAAGAAGGTTGTGGATAAACTAGCTGTAGGAAATCAGAATGCTTTCATTAGAGGGGTTGGACCTGCTTCATCCACAACCTCTACGCTATTAAAATTTATTCACTAGAGGGGGTTGTCCATGTATTTCTCTTAATTATAAAGTTGTTGCTATTCAATTTCATTAAAGTAGTATTACATAGATAAAAGCACAAGACAAACAACTAAAATGACATGCGAGAAGGAGATAGAACGCGGAAAGGTAATGAGTTGATATTTGCAGACTGAATATCATAAGCCTTGATCAAGCACAACTACAGTTGATTAAATACCTCAACATTCAAACATCATCCAACTATACTATAAACTTATAATTTTGAAACAATAATTAGTCTCCAACTAAACAATAAACTTCACATATTATAAGAGTGAAGGTGTGACCCAAGCAGGTGGGCAAATCGGGCTTATTGATAATCCAGGGTAAAAAGAATGAATTTTTCCATCTCCAAGATTGTAAGCCCCCATATCTCTTCCACCACCACCTATGTGCCTTTTTTGGTAATAACACTCATCAGTAAAATATATGTGATTAGGCTTGACTCCTTTTGTGGAGGAGGAGTCTATGGCAATGGAAGTTGCATCACCAAGACCCAAAAAAATAGCGTAATCTCCCAAGTTTTCAATCTCCTCCTTCAGTTCACCTTTCACTAAATCTAATTCCCACACCTTAAATTTAGTGGTGTCCCAACTCGACCATTGAATATTTTGACACCTGGTGACAAGTAATAGTGCACCAGATACCTCGACTAGGTAGAACCGAACATTATAGTCTATGGATATATCATCTTGCAGTGAAACAAGCAGGTCTTCGTTAAAAAATTGTTCAAGAACACCATGAGCGTCAAAAACCCAGACTTGGAAACTCTGATTATCCACGCAATAAAATCGGCCCTTATAGTAAGTCAAATTGGAGACGTCGTGGGCGTAGTCACCCACGCACTTAATAAAAGTCCAGTTAAGGTCTCCAGGTCGCCAAGTAGCGAAAATGGATATATTATTTACATAACAGGAAACCGCCAGTACATAATCTGACGTGAGACGAGGACTTGCAGATAAGACAACTTTGGTAATTAAGAGGTAACGAATTATTTTTTCATCGAAAAATGGAGGAATACCATCATCAGCACATAAAAAAGCCTCCAACAAGGATTCTTCGGAAGGAAGATGAATTTGGGTACGAGAGAAAGGATGCAACAAGTTCATCTCTCCCCCCAGCACGGTGCAGAGCCATCCTCGTGTTGGAAAACACTCTCGCCCTCTAGCTTCGGGGAGGTATACAATGCGTGATACTTTTTCCTTGGAAAGAGAGTAAAATTCTCGATAATCCTCACCTTTGTCAGCCAGCATAAGCAGCGGAACTTGAGGCGACAGCACATCAAAGTTGTCCTTAGAGGCAGCAGCACGCCAAGAGGTGCAGACACCACCAAAAGCAATGAAATCTTCCATCACTTTAACACGCTTTCCGATCATGCTAAGGAGATCACGCGGCAGTTCTGCCCAGTTTGCCATATGTTAAATTTGGGAATTTTGAAGGAGAAATGTAAGAAATGTTTTTGACTGTTTGTTGTAAGTGATATAAATATTTTCGATTGAAATCTATACTGCCTCTCTCTATATATATTGTTTTAGTATTTGTTTAGTTTAACTAGGGGTGTCAATGGTTTTTTAAAAACCGACATAACCGACCGAACCGAACCGTACCGAACCGAATTTTAGGTTCTTTAAAATCAAACCGTAGGTTCTTATGCAAAGTCATAACCGTACCGATTATTAGGTTAGGTTTTTTATTTTATAAAAAGAAACCGAAAAAATACCGAACCGAACCGAACCGAATAAATTTGTATGCATAAAATATACTTTATATATGAAATTTATATGTATAACTATATATAATTTAATTAATTCTAAAATCAATAAAGTAGATATTTTTTAACCGTTAATCCTAGGGGTGAAATTTGTAATGTAAAGCATCCCAACCTACTTAATTCTACTATTACTACTACTAAAAGTTGAAACTAGCATGTTTCAATAGTGTATTGCTTTCGCCATTTTAAACTCTAAATTCTTAAAAATCTAGTTCCTGTTGTAGTGAAAAAAATTATCGTAGAAGGTCTTTGCGGACCATAATTGCATTCGTCTTGTAAATTTTATCCACGGGTGAAGGTTTAATCTCTTATTAAATTTATGTAGAGTTATGTTTATTTTGAACTTTGATTTACTATAGAAAAATACATCATAATCAAATACCTTATTAAAAAATTAAACGAACATGAGTTCAAGCGTCGAAATAATGTAAATAATTGTCTAGCTTTTTATTTATTTTATTCTTACCCACTCTTTCATAATGTTATCTAGAGAGTAGGTATTGTAAAGTATTTCACTGTCGCATATTGTAATGAATCATTTTAAACACACTTTACCAAATATTCAATTGATTGTGATATCATTGTTATCTCTAATATCGTTTAGTACTCTAGCAAGATGATTTTTATATTTTAATTTAATCACTAGAACCACATGAATTTTGCAATGAAAGCGATACTTGTTTTTTAATATTGTTGTCTTTTACGATAAAAATGGTAGTTTTAGTCAATAATTTTTTTCTAAAAAAAAAACCGAAAATTAACCGAACCGTACCGAAACCGACGAGAAACCGATATGGTTGGGACGGTTTCGAAAATCCAAATTTTGGTTATACATTCTAGAATAACCAAAAAATTGATATGGTACAAAATTTTTGAAATAACCGACCGAACCGGACCATTGACACCCCTAAGTTTAACTATGTATATGGAAAAAGGGCTAAATTTGCCTTTCAACTCTAGTAAATGGATCAGTTATACCCTCCATTTGATTTTGGTCTAAAAAATACCCCTCCATCAGCTTAAGTGGCTCACTATGCCCTCAAAAGTAACGGAGGCATTAAAAAATTATTTGATTCAGAGATCGAACTCCATCTAGGATGCACCTTCATCTTCTCCACCACACATCCATGACCACATTCTGATCAACAAGCCACTGACTCAAGAATGAAAAGTTTGGTAACAAAATCATATTCTAATAATGCAGTAATAAATCCAAATTAGAGGACTTGAGGCGACAACACATCAAAGTTGTCTTTAGAGGCAGGAGCACGCCAATAAGTACAAACACCCCCAAAAGCAATGAAATCTTCCATCACTTATACACGCTTTGCGATCATGCTAAGGAGATCGTATGGCAAATCTGCCCAGTTTACCATAGGTGTTATTGTTGCAGCAAAATTTGGGAATTTTGAATGTAAGGAATGTTTAGATTGTTTGTTGCAAATGTAACCGATTGTAAGTGATTATAAAAATATTTTGATTGAAATTTAGATTCTCTCTCTATATATATTATTTTACTACTGTATTAGCATTAGTTTGAAAATTCTTTACCACGTGTATCCATTATCCTTGGTAATGTCCCTTTGTCCCTACTTAAGAATAATTTAGCAAATTAGCCATCGAGGCAACACTTCAAGTTATAATTTGACAAGTGTTGCTCCTTCAAGAAATATAAATGGCAAATGTTGCATGCCAAGAGACTGAAGGGGCAAGTATTGCTGGGGCAACACTTCAAATTATTTGGGAGAATATAGGAAAAGCAAAAAAGGTAAGTGTTGCCTATGCAAGAGGGGGTCAAAGTAAAGTATTGGCAAGTGCTGTCTAAGAAGTAACACTTACGAGAAAGGGAGGGCGGGGCAACACTTCAAGTTATTTGGGAGAATGTGGGAAGAGATAAACGAGCAAGCGTTGTCTATGCAAGAGGGGGTCAAAGTCAAGCGTTGCCTAAGGGGCAACACTTACGTAAAAAGGAATGCAGGATGCAGGCGTCATTATATGATTTCGTATGGATATTTCCATTCTGAATTTATTCATTATATTTAGCTGAGGTCATCTTACAAAAGCATTTTAAATGGAATCAATGAGGCAAACCACGGCCTATGATGGCATAGTTTTGTAAATTACTCGTATTAGTTTAGTACTACTATGTATACCGTAGAGAGAGCTGCCATTGGTTTCAAATCGCTAGGGAATTTGACTCGTAGCCACTCTTCTGGATTCTAAGCTAGCGTCTATCCATAAGATTTGGGAGCAAAATTTCAAATATTGACTTCAAATTCAATGTTTGAATATGAAATTTGCACAAAAATTCGAATTCAGCTCCAAATACTATTTCAAATCCCAAATTCTCCAAAAATGTAGGATTTGGGATTTCAAATCTTGATTCAATTTTATTTAAATATAAATTTGACCGATAAGTTTATATTTTATCAAAAAAGAACCATCTTATAGTTTGTATAAAAAGACTCGTGCACGGCGTGAAGAGATTGTCCATGCTATGTGGAATGATTATATTAAAGAATAGCTAGTTGCTATTATTGTTGATTTTTTTAAAGTGGATCTTTGAAAAATTATGTATATTTGAAAGTTTGTAATAACATGTAATAATCTATCTATAAAAGGATTATTGAATTATATAATTTTTTTAATGTAGCACTTTAGGATAGTCCGATATCTTGTTTATGAATTATGATTTGCTCATTTGGTAAGATTATATAAGTTTTGGGAAATTTTTTGATAGTTTTCAAAAAATTGAAGAGTTTTCATGTTTATGAGAAAAAATACAATTTAAGAAATTTAATAAGTTCAAATTATATGTCCAAACAAAATTTCAACTTCCCAAATCTCAAATTCTAAATTTCAAACTAACGTAGTCACTTCCTTAGATTCTAATTAACAAATGGGGGAAAGTGCACGAAAGACCACTTTTGTCACTGATCTTTGGGCACAGACCACTAATATCAAAACATTTAGTTTGTGGCCACTTTTGCTTAAAGAGATAGAACTTCAGTCCAGAGGCCGGATCGAAGTTCAGTCCTTAAAGATTGAACTTCAATCCAGGGCTATATGGACTGAAGTTCAGTCCAGTCCTTAAGGTGGAACTTCAGTCCAGGGCCATATGGACTGAAGTTCAATCCTTAAAGATGGAACTTCAGTCTATGGCCATACCATGGACTGAAGTTCAGTCCATGGCCATATGGACGGCAGTTCAGTCCTTAGAGATGGAACTTCAGTCCAGGGGCCGTATGGACTGAAGTTCAGTCAATTATCAGAACTTAAGTCAATATTTATTTAGTAAAAGTCCAAAAGTGGCCTCTAGTGTAAGATCAATAAAAATAGTGGCCTCAAACTAAATACCAGTTTTAAAAGTGGGGAAAGTGCACGAAAGACCACTTTTGCCACTGGTCTTTGGGCAGAGGCCACTAATACCAAAACATTTAGTTTGTGACCACTTTTGCGAACTTCAGTCCATAGGCCGGATTGAAGTTCAGTCCTTAAAGATTGAACTTCAATCCAGGGCCATATGGACTGAAGTTCAGTCCAGTCCTTAAGATGGAACTTCAGTCCATATGGCCATGGACTGAACTTCAGTCCATAGTATGGCCATGGACTGAAGTTCCATCTTTAAGGATTGAACTTCAGTCCATGGCCATACCATGGACTGAAGTTCAGTCCATGGCCATATGGACTGAAGTTCAGTCTGGAACTTCAGTCCAGGGGCCGTATGGACTGAACTTCGGTCAATGAAAGTCAATATTTATTTAGTAAAGGCCCAAAAGTGGCCTCTAGTGTAAGACCAAAGAAAATAGTGGCCTAAAACCAAATACCAGTGTTAAAAGTGGCATCTGGGCGAAATTTTTACGTTAAAAGTGGCTGCTGGGCGAAATTTTTACTAACAAATGTCCTATGTTCGCCACATATTGAGAATACCCACGTGTAGCTACTCTTCTATATTCTAATTAACGTATAGCCTGTATACATTTGACCCAAAGCCACTTCTTTAGATTCAAATTAATGAATAGCCTATGTTTGCCACATATTTGAGAATAGCCATGTTAAAAATGCATATTTTTCTTAAAAGTAGCCAGTATTTTGTTTTTAAACAAAGAGCCGACTAGACATGTCGCATAGAGACCAATTTTATTAATACTATAAACCAAAACATTTGTTTTTACAATATGAGTTAAATCAGAACTTGCATAAATAAAGTGATACTAGCTAGATCACACACAACGACATGTCTAAGTATTACACTCACATCATTGGAATGAGCATCAAGTGACACTAATACCACTAATTGAAGTAATTGTAACACACTGACAATGCACTTTACAATCTTCCTAGCTAGTACGACAAATAGAATTGTAACTACATATGTAATTATGTAAAACGTTTTTCATTTATCACGCAAGTTTGATGTGCAGGTTAACGTGCCATTATGCCCCTTGCAAGCTTGTAGTAGCAGCCTATGAAGCAGTGCTGCTCCCCTTTGGTATTGTAAAAGTTCACGCCATACTTCAAGAAAAATCAGAGACTTGATCTCCACAACGACTGAGATAATGAGCTGATAGGCGCGGGCAAGCAATAATCTTATCGCCTCAACGAACTGGTCCGCAATGTGCCCCTCATTTAGAAAACAGATAGGCGCCCCCAAGCAAAATTCTTATCGCCTTAATATGAGACCCTACGAGCAACTCCATCAACGTGCTTCCAAGGGCAGAAACATGTAGCCTCAACGAGCAAGGCTGCCTACATTTTCCATGTGCGATCTTGCTCCTTTCTTCCTCTCCTCTTTGAAACATTGTCCCTCCACACCTGAGCCAAGAATTTAGCAACAATAAACTGCCTAGGAAAAGAAAGCATCCAACATTTGTATCATTCAAGTATGTACCTGCAAAAAAGAGAATTGTTCGTGAAAAATCCTTCCATGATCTCCACCATACGATCTTGATCATGGAAGGTAGTCTCAAGCTTCCTCTTCTTCATAGTTCCTCCCAACCTTGAAGTACTACTTATCTTCTCAAAGCCAGACCTAATGTTAACACAATGATGCTTATCAAGATTTACGAATAACTTGCTTCTAGATGGTAATTGAGCAAAGGAAGTAAAGCATACAATAAGCAACTCATAAGCAAGATTGCCAATGTAGTCTACCAACATATTACCTTCACGAAGTGTATGCTTAAACTGAAATACCCCTAGATGTTTGAGCCTTTTTATCTCATCAACCACAACTGCTATATGAAAGACCCTTCTCAATGTATGTGAAGTACAAAGTACACGGCTGAATTTATACAATACAAAACACAAGAGTCCTAGAGCTATAAAAATACAAAACCAACTTAGACTAGGAAGCTAGATGACATATCCTAGTTTGAATAGTTATCCTTCATCATTCCCCCTCAAGTTGAGCAGGGGTTTAGGAAACACTGTCAACTTGGATTTCAAATCAAGAAATCGAGACTTTGACAGGGGCTTGGTAAGCAAATCAGCCACTTGATCATGAGAACTCACATAGCGAACTGAAAGAGACTTAGCGCGGACCTTGTCTCAAATAAAATGAAAATCAATTTCCATATGTTACGTGCGAGAATGAAAAAATGGGTTTAGCGGTCAAGTATGTAGCACTTAGGTTGTCACACCAAAGAATCGAAGTAGCAGATGTGACTCAACCAATCTCACGGAGAAGATACTCAACCCAAGTGATTTCAGAAGTAGCAGCTACAAGTGCGCGATATTCCGCCTCAGTGCTTGATTGCGAGACAACCTTTTGCTTCCGCGATGACCAAGAGATTAAATGAGTACCAAGAAATATAGCAAAGCCAGTTGTGGACTTCCGATCATCCAAATCTCCTGCCCAATCTGAATCAGTGTAGCCATAAAGCAAAGTGTTAGAAGCACGAGAGCAGAACAATCCATGTGAAGTAGTAGCTTTGATATAGCGTAAAATACACTTCACTACAACCCAATGAACATCCATAGGGCAATGCATAAATTGGGACACTTTGTTCACAGCGTACGCGATGTCTGGTCGAGTGAAAGTTAGGTACTGTAAAGCCCCAACAACGCTGTGAAACAGAGTAGGATCAGAGTACGAAACACCAACTGAAGCGGAGAGCTTTGACGCTGGTGAAATGGGTGTACAAATTGGACTACTAGAATCCATATGAACACGACGAAGAAGGTCCTCAACATATTTGCTTTGTGATAAAAACAACCCCTCAGGTGTCTAGGTTGCAAAAATGCCCAAAAAAAAGACAAAGTCCCTAAATCATGAACCGCGAACTGAGATTGAAGTTGTTTAACTAGGGACTACAGACGTGAAGAATTACTACTCATAATTATGATGTCATCAACATAGATAAAGACAAACAACTTGACATTGGTAGTGGACATATAGAACAAGGAGGAATTTGTTTTGGACCCCGAAAAACCAAGAGAACGAAGTGCATCAGTGAGTCTCTTATTCCTCATACGGGGTGCTTGTTTGAGTCCGTAAAGAGATCATTTTAGCTGGCATACATGATTCGGACGAGAAGGATCAAGAAAACCAGGAGGTTGAGACATATAAACCACTTCATTCAAGTTACCATGAAGAAAGGCATTAGAAATATCCAATTGTGTAATATGTCAACCATTAGTCACAGCTAAGGACAGCATCAATCTAATTGTTGCAGGCTTCACCACTGGACTAAACATGTCCGCAAAATCAATCCCGGGGCGTTGGTGATACCCCTTCGCAACCAATCGTACCTTGCAACGATCTAAAGAACCATCAGATTATAACTTTGTCTTGAACAACCATCGACAACCAATGACATTTTGAGTTGGTGATGGAGGAACAAGCTGCCAGGTTCCATTATGAATCAAAGCATTATATTCCTCAGTCATTCCACGGCGCCAATGAAGGTTCCATACTAAGAGAAGAAGTAGCAGCCATGGAGAATGGTTTCTTGGGCTTCAGCTTTCTTGTTTGAGAATGAGTGACTATGCCTTGAGCAAGTGGTGGAAAATTAGAAGGCTGAAGGTTTTCTGGTGAGTTAGAAAATGGAATTTCTGGATAGGATGGTGAGGTAGGTTGAGATATACGTGGAACAGTATGTGGTGGGACTGTAGATGGGTTGGTCTGAGGCGTAGAAGTTGGACTAGATAGAGGTGTGACTGTCGAAAGTGGTAATGGTATTTGTAAGGTAACTGGATCAGTGGCAGCACTGGTTGATGTCGTTGGCACCATAGCATCCTGTGAAGAAAAAGGAAACACATTTTCATAAAAAACAACATGTCGAGATACAAAAAATCTTGAGGAAGCTGGGTCAAAGCATTTGTACCCCTTATGGATTTTACTATAGCCCAAGAAAACACAAGGCCTGGACCGACAAAGAGTGTAAGTACAAAGTACAAGAGTGGCTATAAGAATATAAAATTCCACATCTTAGGGCTCTGATACCATGAAAGACCCTTCTCAATATATGTGAAGTACAAAGTACACGGCTGAATTTATACAATACAAAACACAAGAGTCCTAGAGCTATAAGAATACAAAACCAACTTAGACTAGGAAGCTAGATGACATATCCTAGTTGGAATATTTATCCTTCATCACTATAGACCAAAGTGTTGGCCACACACTCTCAATAATCTGCTTCACCACTAACGAATCAATTTCAATAATCATAAGACCCAAGCTTTGAGTGACACAATAATTCATAGCCACCCTTATCGCCATTGCTTCAGCTACCAAATTATTATGCTCCCCAATGACCTTTGCATAATCATAAAGTAGATCACTACCATCATCCCTAATAAAACCCAATGAGCTTGGTCATGGATTTCCCTTAGAAGAACATCTGTATTGCACTTTAGAAAACCCTCACGAGGCTCTTGCCATGCCACCTTCACATACTTGAATCTTGGCATATAATTTTTCAAGGCATTAACAATGTCACTCCATGATTCCCTCACTAATAGAATGTAAGGAAATCAGAATTTGTATTGGGTGAAAAATCACTGAGGCCTTGAGCCGGGCGTAAGACTTGATTCAAATCGACCTTATGAGACGAACCCACGAGGGGAGATGGCATGACCATCAGCCTCAGAAAGCTGCCTCGGGGAAGAAGTAAAATCGAGTCAAAAGTACAGAGATCGGAATGATCACCACGACCACATGGTCTTCGAGCAAGTATGACACCTCACCAAAATGAGGCCTGGTCTCTGTAACCGTCGACCGTTTCTCAGGCATTTAAGAAGAAGATCGTGGGCTGACCACGATCAAATGCAGAGTAATGGTCATAAAAGCATGATTATTATGGTTTTAACGTCACTTTTCTTGTCAACTACAAATAGGATTCATTTGTAACCAAGGAGATCATCCAGAAATACAATACTTGACTTATATTCTTAAGCTTTGTCTCGTTTTATCAGCTTGTTTATTTTTTGCCTCGTTTATTCCATTAAGCATTTGTCTCGTTTAAATTCAATCTTAGTTCGATCATAACTTTGATACAACAAAATTATCAATCAACCCTGAAACAAATTCGATTTGTTGTCCTATCTCGATTTAGGCCAACATAAATTGGCGCCGTCTGTGGGGACTTGGTAATAACGTTTGTTCCAAAGTTTGCAATTTTGATTTTCACTCAAAAATGGCCGACATTATCGATGACAATGTTTCCATCCAAATATCAGACCAAATAACGGGAGCCGCCGAAACTAGTGGAGGGACCCCAATCCCTCCAATTGGCCCAACTCTTTCGGCTGACCTAACACCACCCATTAGCCCCATTCAAACAATTAACTCCACTACGTTGGTAGGGTTAACACCACCAAATGGATCGACTCTCTCGATCGGTTCAACTTCCTCCGTATGAGTGATGTCAGCCGATCCAGTTTCCTCAAGCTCAAATGATCCTTTCAAGCAATTCATGATGAGCTCATTGCAGCAGATGCGAGAGCAAGTGGCCGCTCATGCGGCGGCGCAAGCTCAATTTAATGAACAATTTTGAAGCTCCTTGCAAGCCGACGCTGGGAATGGAAGGGCCTTTCTAACCCAGGCGATGCTCCCTTTGTGACACCCAACGGAGGAAATTCCAACACTGTCCCCATGAACACCACCGTGGGAGGCTTTCCAAATGGAGTCAAATCTTGGGGTTCGGGGACTACAACTCCTGCAGTATCTCAAATAAGCGTCGGTCCGACTTTGAGAAGTGGAAGAAAGATTTCAAGGCCAACATGGAAAAATGGCTCGAAAATATGCCAGGGGTTCGGAAACCTCAACGCGTGCTGGACATTGAAAAATGTCGTCAGCTACCTTTCAAGCCCGAACCTGCTCCAACCCCCATCCCAAAACATTTCAAGCTACAGATTTTTGAAAAAGTACGATGGGACAACTCACCTAATCGACCATAAAACCGAATATATGGCCATGGTAAAAAGTAATTATTTGACTCTAATCAAGAGGGAGTCCATGTTCTTGAAAAAATTCGCCGATACCTTGGAAAAAGGGGCGCTGCATTGGTACATGCTTCTCCCCTCCAAGTCCATCTCCAACTTCGAGGAATTGGCAGATATGTTCATCAAGGCTCACACTAGAGCCAAAAAAATCCCCAAGAGAAGGGAGGACATCTTCGAAGTCAAACAAGGATACCTCAAGCCAATCAAGGACTTCTTGGAACACTTTCAGTCTGAAAGAATGGATCTGCCGAAAATGGATGTCAGTTTGGCGGTCATGCCTTTTGAAAAGAATCTCAATCTGAGTAATTCCGATGCCGCGGCTGAATTAAAGGAAGAGCTTCTGCAATGGTAATCCCGAACTTGGGATGAATTGCATGATCGGTGTTGACACCTAATTTTGTCCCGGTAGTGTAAATTAAAGTCTAGTTGTTCTCAATAAAAATTAATTATTTTTAAAATTCAAAGTAATTGAGTTAAATTTAAAAGGAAAGGGGCTAAATGGTTTAGACGTGGCTTTAATTTTAGCTTATGCGTGTAATTACTTCCATTTACTTAATTATATTAGAAAGGGCTAAAATTGCTCAAAACCTAAATTCTAGCCTAGTTGCGCAACGATACATATAACATATAACATATACACAAATCATTCCCTTTTTTCCCTTCAGCCCATCAGCTTGCCCGTTTTCCCCATTTCCCTTCGATCAACCCTCTTCCCCTGACCCGATCGACCCGTGATCCAAGCCATTTCCCCCCAAAATTTTGCCTTAATCAGTCCAAATCCGCGTTACCCTAGTCCCCTCCCCCCAACTTTTACCCTCTCTCCAGTACAGAAAATGAATCTCACGCGTCCATGTCATGTGCGATCGAGTTAGAACCGTTGATTGGATTCGAACGGTAATTTCCTAGGGATAGAGAGTGAAAGTGGTACGATCCACAAGGGATTAGACCATTTTCACCCTCTTTCCTTAAAGGAAAGGTGGAAATTAGGGGGATTTTTGAGGTAATTCACTTCATGCCCTAAACCCTAGCATTGGCAGGTATATATTGTTATTTTCTTGTTCATTTTAGGGGGGTTCGGTTCATTTTTTAGAGGGAAGAAAGGCAGAGAGTTAGGCATAATATTTTTTAAATTTTTTTCAAAAATATACATATAGCTTAACCATTTCTGTTTTTGGAATTCACGCACTGTTTTTCGAGTGTGTCGTCGCTGCATTATATTAGTCGTCGACCTTGCTCACGTCGCTTAGTCGAGTCGCCTTTGCTTCGGACCCTCGCCCCATTCACTGCCATTAATAAGGTAATACTTTCTGATTTTACAACTTTTATTATTCTGCTCCGTGGTTAGTTGGAAAAATGTTGTCTCATTTCAGTTGTTATGAATCCATTTTACACTGTTTTATTATCACTGATTCAGCTTTCAGTTGTTTAATCACAAGTAAAAGGATGATCAGTAGGTTCTTCTATAGATTATCAAGTTTTAAAGATGTGTTCTTTATCTACTTCTTCCCTTGGAATGCATCTCCTAGCTAGTTGATCAACGCCTATCTTGTACAAATAGGGCTCATCCCACACATAAAATCTACTTTCTTGAAGGAGTTTACGCTTCTGCTCAGCAGTAGCCCCAGGAGGATACACATTACTCACAAGTAAGTTCACCATGTCAGCATACCATGGCACCTCAGCTGCATCTAAAGCAAAAAGTTGCTCATCAGGGAATACCTCTTTAATCTCAGGCCCTCATCTACATGATCTCTATTCTCCAGCCTTGACAAATGATCAGCTACTTGATTCTCAGTCCCCTTGCAATCTCGAATTTCAACATCAAACTCTTGTAATAGGAGAACCCATCTAATGAGTCTAGGCTTGGAGTCCTTCTTTTCAAACAAATACCGGATTGCGGCATGATCAGTGTAGACAACAACACGAGTGCCAACAAAATAAGATCTAAATTTATCAAAAGCATACACTACGGCTAGCAACTCCTTCTCAGTGGTGGTATAATTAGACTAGGCTGCATCAAGAGTCTTGCTTGCATAATAGATGGAGTGAAAGATTCTTCCAATTCTTTGGCCTAGAACAACCCCAATAGCATTATCACTCGCATCACACATCAATTCAAATGGCAAAGACCAGTCAAGAGCAATGATGATTAGTGCGGTCACCAACCTTTTCTTCAACTCTTCAAATGCCTTGAGACAAGCATCATTAAACACAAATTTCACATCCTTCTCTAACAACTTGCACAAGGGAGTGGAAATTTTGGAGAAGTCCTTTATGAAACGTCTGTAGAACCCTGCATGTCCCAAGAAACTACGCACCCCCTTAACAGAGATAGGTGGTGGTAATTTCTCAATAGCCTCAATCTTCGCTTTATCAACCTCGATCCCTTGCTTTGACACCTTGTGCCCAAGTACTATGCCTTCTTGAACCATAAAGTGACATTTTTCCCAATTCAGTACCAGATTTGTTTCTTCACAACGGCTCAGCACAACATCAAGATTTTTCAAACATTCATCAAAAGAGTCACCAACCACTGAGAAATCATGCATGAATACCTCCACAAATTTTTCCACCATGTCGGTGAAAATAGCCATCATGCACCGCTGAAAAGTCCCCGGGGCATTACATAACCCAAATGGCATCCTCCTAAATGCATAGGTGCCATATGGACAAGTAAAAGTAGTCTTCTCTTGATCTTCAGGAGCTATCACAATCTGATTGTAGCCCGAATACCCATCCAAGAAACAATAATACTCGTGCCCCGCAAGTCTATCCAGCATCTGATCAATAAAAGGGAGTGGGAAGTGATCTTTCTTGGTGGCCGTGTCAGCTTCCTATAATCAATGCAAATTCTCCACCCTGTAAATGTTCTTGTAGGAATCAACTCATTATGTTCATCCTTCACCACTGTCATGCCCCCTTCTTTGGAACACATTGTACTGGACTCACCCACTTGCTTTCAGAGATAGGAAAAATAATACCAGCATCCAGCCACTTGATAATTTCTTTCTTCACCACCTCCTTCATAATTGGATTTAGCCTCCTCTGCTGCTCTATAGATGGCTTATGGTCTTCTTCCAAGATAATTTTGTGCATGCAGAAAGAAAGACTAATCCCTCTAATATCAGCAATAGTCCAGCCAATAGCTCTCTTGCGCTCTCGAAATACCCTCAACACCTTTTCAACCTGCACATCAGACAACAAAAAAGAAAGGATCACAGGCAAGGTATTACCTTCACCCAAATAAGCATAACGTAAATGTGCGGGTAAAGGTTTGAGCTCAAGAGTAGGAGCCCTCTCAATAGACGGTTTAGCAGGAGTTAAGGTCAACGGTCTATCAAGCTCCTCAAATTTCTTCCACCCTGGGATGAATCTACTCTGCATATTAAGAACCTCCAAATATTCTTCAATGTCATCATCCTTCAGGATATCATCATCATCACATAAGAGTGCCCTTTCTAAAGAATCAACATTAGAAGCCAATAATGACCTCTCATCAGCAGTCAACTTATCATCTACCAGTTTTACCGTGGACAACTCTTCATAATGAGAAGGAAGCTGGGTAGCTCTGAACATATTAAACACAGCTTCTTCCCCATTTACCTTCATGATCATTTTTCCAGCTCTAACTCTAATAACAGCATCAGCAGTAGCCAAAAATCCTCTTCCCAATATGAGAGGAACCTCAGGATCAGCTTCATAATCAAGAATAATAAAATCAACAGGTAATATAAACTGACCCACTTGTACAAGCACATCCTCAATAATCCCCTCGGGGCATGTCAATGATCTATCAGCCAGCTGCAGAGTCACAGTAATGGGTCGTGGTTCACCCAGGCCTAGCTTCCTGAAAACTGAAGAAGGCATTAAATTTCAAGGGAATAGTAAAACTGCCAGGATCCTTCAATTTATGAGGAAGCTTGCTTCTAACTCTGGAACTGCACTCCTCAGCGAGTGCAACTGTCTCAAACTCAGTCAGTCTTCTCTTGTTAGAAACAATATCCTTGATGTATTTAGCATATTTGGGAACATCCCGCAAAAGCTCCACCAAAGGAATATTTATCTGAATCTGACTCAATATCTCCAAGAATTTCTTGCATGCTGCATTAACTTTCTGCTTCTGAAGTCTCTGAGGGAAAGGTGGCGGTGGTCTCACAATAGCAGACTCGAGCTGCTTTGCTATCACTTTCTCTGCTTTTTTCTCCACTTCCCTATCAGCATTGGGCTCTAACTCACCAACAGGCTTCTTTGGTTTTGGGGGAACTTCTTCCTGAGCTCTTCCATTCCTCAAAGTAACTGCTTGCACAAATTCTTTAGGATTCTTCTCTGTATCACTCGGTAAAGCACCCCGAGGTCTATTATTTTGTGCTCCAGCTAGCTGCCCCAATTGTCTCTCAAGATCTTTATGCGTATTGCTCAAATCTTTAATTGCCTATGCCTGAGATGCTGAATCATCCATGAGCTTTTGCTGCCCTACAAGAATTTTTCTAAGCATATCTTCAACTGCATTCGACTGCTGTGGCTGAGTCTGTGACTGTGACCCTGCTGTGGTGCATTTGGGGATCTCTCATTGCCTTGAAGCTGCTCACGATTATCCCTCCAAGAAAAATTTGGGTGATTACGCCAACCAGTGTTATAGCTATTACCATATTGATTGCGATTCTGACCCTGTGACCTGTTCTGATTACCCACATAATACACTAACTCTGGGTTAGATGGACAGACTTCAGTAGTATGATCCTCTCCACAAACCTCACAAAAGACTTGAAGTTGTTGCACTGGAGCTGCTAGTGGTTTAGCCTGCGGCAGAGTCAGCTTGCTGATTTGATTGGAAATAGCATCCATTTTCGCCCTTAGCTCTGAAACTGCATCGAATTGAAGTATCCCAGCAGATTTCTGCGTAGTAGCTCTGCCAACACCCTGCCAATCAGGATTGCTCTGCGAAAACTTGTCAAGTAAATCATAAATCTTATCAAAATTTAAAGCCAGTACTTGGCCTCCAGCAGCAGCATCTACCACGATCTTAGTGTGTTGGTTCAACCCCTCAACAAAAGTGTGTGCAATAACCTCATTAGATTGGTTGTGGTGTGGATAATCTCTCAATAGAGCCTTAAATCTCTCCCAGGCTGAATACAATGATTCTCCTTCTATCTGTCTGAAGGACATGATTTCAATCCTCAGCCGGGCTGTCTTAGAAGACGGATAAAATTTAGCCAAGAATTTCTTAGCCAAATCCTCCTAAGTAGTGATAGACCCAGGCTTTTCAGCCTTTAACCACTTCCTTGCTGTCCCAATCAGTGAAAATGGGTACAAAGTCAAGCGAACATAATCAGTAGGAACACCCGCTGGTGTATAAGTATCACTGATCTCTAGAAAGTTCTAAATGTGTTGCTGCGGATCCTCACGAAGTAATCCAGCATATTGCCCCGTCACATGCACAACTAAATCATGCCTGGCTTGATCTCAAAGTGCCCAGTAATAGTGGGCTTCAAAGTGCGTTGACTCCAACGAGCAGAGAAGGAAGTTTTCCTGACCATTTTAATATAGAAGGATTGAGGAGAGGTGGAGAGATGAAAGGGTTTGAGAATGAGAAGAGTTAAAAAGAAGAGGGGATGAAAACAGAAGAGGTATCGTGTGAGGGAGAGGAAGCGAAAAGACATGATGTTCTGATGGAAGTGAAAGGACACAGTGCAGACCCTTGGAACTCGCTTTCACACCGCCTGACAACTTTTCAACTAAAGAGAGTAATGATGGCATTTGAAAAGGTAAAAAGTAATAATGACAAAATAAAATAACATAAAAACAGGAAAGTCTTAAATATAATAAAACAAAAGAGGTTTAAGTTTAAGAGAGTAAGGAGATTTAATAAGGATCAGGTAAGATTCCAAGCAAATCACGTAGGGCACAGAACCGTTCTTCTAAAAGAGGTTTAGTAAAAATGTCAGCCAATTGAAAATCGGTGCTCACGAATGCAATATCAACATTACCATCCTGAACATGATCTCTAATAAAATGATAACGAACATCGAATATTCTTAGTTCTAGGATGATCAACATGATTGTATGATAATTCAATACCACTAGTGTTATCACATAGCATAGGAGTAGGTTTAAAAAATAAATCATATTCAGATAGTTTCTTGCCCATCCAAAGGAGTTGAGTGCAACAACGACCTAGTGCGACATATTCTGATTCAGCAGTAGAAAGAGCAGTGCAATCCTGTTTCTTACTGTGCCAAGAAACAAGGGATTTCCCAAGAAAGAAGCTTGCACCACTGGTGCTTTTTCTATCAATTCTATCACCTGCATAGTCAGCGTCTGAAAAGCCAATAAGATCAACAAAATTGGTGCATGGGTACCACAGGCCATAGTTAACTGTACCAACAAGATGTCGAAGGATTCTTTTGACTGCAGTAAGATGGGATACTTTAGGAGTTGACTGAAAGCGAGCACATTACGAACTAAAAGCATAATATATGGTCAACTGGCAGTTAAGTAAAGTAATGATCCAATCATTCCTCGATAGAGGGAAGCATTGATACTTGTACCTTTTGAGTCACTTACCAGATGTGTAGTAGGGCTCATGGGAGTTTTAGCAGAGTTGGCGTCATTCATGCCAAACTTAAGAATGAGTTTCTTAGTATATTTAGATTGAAATATGAAGATACCATCATCGTACTGTTTGATTTGAAGTCCTAGGAAGAACGTGAGTTCACCATCATACTCATTTCAAACTCTCCCTGCATTAGTACTTCAAAATTCTTGCATAATTGTGGATTAGTGCTACCAAAAATGATATCATCCACGTAAATTTGTATAATGAGAATATTAGAGGAAGTTTTCTGTATAAATAAGATTTTGTCACTTTTACCTCTAGAAAAGCCATGGGATAATAAGAAGGAGTTGAGTCTTTCATACCAAGCACGAGGGCTTGTTTAAGACCGTAAAGGGCTTTGGAAAGCTTGAAAACATGATGAGGGTAGTCAGAGTTTTCAAAACCAGGGGGTTGCTTGACAAAAACTTCTTCTTTAATAAATCCATTTAGGAAAGCACTTTTAACATCCATTTGAAAAAGATTGAACCGTTTGAAAGGAGCAAAAGCCAAAAGCATAGGAATAGATTCAAGTCTAGCAACAAGAGCAAATGTCTCGTCTTAGTCGACTCCCTCCGTTTGGGAGTAGCCTTGAGCCACTAGATGAGCCTTATTTCTTACCACCTTACCTTCTTCGTTGAGCTTATTTCGGAACACCCATTTTGTGCCGATAACAGATTTTCCCTTGGGTTTGGGAACTAGCTTCCATACCTGATTTTTCTCAAATGGATCGAGCTCCTCTTTCATGGCAAGGACTCAAGATTCATCTTGAAGGGCTTCATTTATCTTCTTTGGTTCAATCTGTGAGATGAAAGAAAAATTAGATTTGAGAGAGTTTCTCATTTTCATACCTTCTCGAGGAACTCCAATGATGTATTTCTGTGGATAGTCGGGATCACTCCTCCATTCATTTGGTACTACCACTTCCAGTTCTTTGAAGTGTGTAGTTGACTCAGCCTGTTCTGGAATGGAATCTGACTCCTTAGTATTTTGAATTTGTGGGCTTGGAGGCTCAGAGGTGGTGATTGTGATCTCTGAGGGTGTTGATTGGGTTGGGTCGACTTCTTCTTCATTTGCATCATTACCTTTCTCGACATGGGCCAAAGAATCATCAAAGACAGCATGCATGGACTCGTCAACAGATAATGTCCTTTTATTAAACACTCTATAAGATCTACTGGTAGTAGAGTATCCTAGAAAAATACCTTCGTCACTACGAGGATCAAATTTGCCAAGATTATCTTTGCCATTATTATGAATAAAGCATTTACATCCAAAGGGGTGAAAATAACTAATATTAGGTCTTTTACCTTTCCAGAGTTCATAGGGGGTTTTATGAAGGATAGGGCGAATAAGACACCTATTTAGAATATGACAAGCAGTACTTACAGCTTCAACCCAAAATTGATTCGGAAGAGAGTGCTCAACTAACATGGTTCTTGCCATGTCTTGAAGAGTGCGATTCTTTCTTTCTACAACTCCATTTTGCTGAGGCGTCCGAGGAGAAGAGAAGTTGTGAGTGAACCCATGAGAATTGCAGTATTCTTCAAAAATTTTGCTTTCGAATTCTCCTCTATGATCACTTCTGATGGTGGAATTTTAGTAACCTTTCTCACTTTGAACTTTTTTGCAAAATACTTCAAAGCTTTTAAAAGAATCATCTTTATGAGATAGAAACATAACCCAAGTAAAACGAGAGTAATCATCAACGATTCCAAATGCATATCTTTTACCTCCTATACTAGTAGTTCTGGTTGGACCGAATAGATCCATATGCAGTAGTTCAAGGGGGTTGGATGTAGAGACAATATCCTTTCCTTTAAAAGAAGTTCTAGTTTGCTTGCCTAGCTGACATGCATCGCAGATATGATCTTTAGAGAAGTTAAGCTTAGGTAATCCAATGACTAGTTCCTGTTTAGATAGTTTCTCGATCAAAGACATACTAGCATGACCTAACTTTCTATGCCATGTCCAAGGGTCATTAGTAATAGATGCAAGACACAGATGTTTACCTGTTGATGCTTTACCATTGTTTAGGACATAGATATTGTTTTCTCTGGATCTAGAGAGAACAACCTTACCTTTGTTGTCATGGATGATGCATCTGCTAGAATCAAATTTTACCTTGTACCCACTATTACATAGTTGACTGATGCTTAAGAGATTGTGCTTGAGTCCATCAACTAGGAATGCTTCCTTGATATCACAGGAGGGACTTAAAGATATGATTCCAATGCCAACGATCTTTCCTTTGGCATCTCCTCCAAATTTGACAGAACCTTCATCAATCTTTGTTATAGATTTGAACAACTGTTTATCGCCTGTCATATGTCGGGAATATCCACTATCAAGAAACCATTTTCCCATCTTCATTGTCCTTTTGTGGCGTCCCTGCAAAACAAAGTTTTTAAGTATGTTTAGGTACCCAAGCTTGCTTGGGTCCTTGAGGGTTAGCTTTAGAGGTGCTAGCCTCATTTTTAGCCTTTGGTCTCCAAATACATTTTCCAGGATTTCTCTTTTGACATTTTCTAAACACATGTCCTGGTTCACCACAGTGATAGAAAATAGGCATAATTTTAGTTTCTCTTGTAGACATAGAAGATCTAGCTGATCTATAGAAGCTATTTGATCCTACCGAACTCTAACTGGTGGACTTTCTATGGCTGTTAAGTTTAAGGTTGTGATGATTCATTTCTTCTATCAGGAATTCATTTTCTGTCTCAACTACTTCCAGTTTCATTTCCCATTCCTCTTTCTCTTTACTTAGTTTCTTAATTTTCCTAAGTGCCTTTTCCAGCTCGTCTAGAACTTCATCAAGATTTCTAGAGTTTTCAATACAGAATTCACAACGTACCTCACTTGAGTCATTTGATGGAATTCCACTACTGGTAGAGTTGTCTGAGGCCATGAAGCAGATGTTGGCTGCTTCTTCCTGCTCAGCATCAGCTGCATCCTCATCACTCCATGCTGCGTAAGAACTGTTCCTTCCTTTCCTTTTGGCGTCAGGGCAGTTGGTTGCAATGTGACCTTGTTTGCCACATTCAAAACATCGACCCTCATTTCTGTAGTTGGTTTGGTCTTTCTTGAAGGGAGCTTTGCCTTTTCTGAATTGTCGTCTACGATTCACAAGGCCATTCAAGTTTCTAGACATCATAACAAGTTGTTCTTGGATATTGTTGCTCCCAAACGCACACGCAAGTATACGTGGTCGACAAGTAATAAAGTGATAAAATCGAGTATCGTTCCCACGAGGACTATGCAGTCTAATACTTAACAAACAATTTCTAAACAAACTATTCAGGGGTCTTATTCTTTGACGATGAGAGTTTTAGTAACTAAAACGCAGTAATTAAACTGCTAGACGTGTAGTCAAGCAATGGTGCAAACTTTGGTTGTTAACAATATTAAGAGGACGATCCAGGGTCAGAGTTACGAACAATCCAGTTGAGTTATCCAATTGATTCCACTTCTTAAATCCTTGGTTACTAACTGACAGAGTAAATGAAACTGTGAAATCTTTTCAGTTCTTCACAGTCTATGCAAGCTACTTCAATCCCTATATGTCTATGGGTTAAATGACATGCACGCATTAACGAATCATGTAATGAGTTAAACTAAGCGAGCAAGTATATGTCTATCCTACTCACAAATTGGTTTCCCGATGCCCGGGTTCACAAACTAGTTCTATTCTTTCTTATTACATAATTAAATTCCCTCTTTCGAGTTCAATCTAAAAACCATAGATAATGCATAATTATCGAGCTCTAATAATTATACAAGTGAAATCAAGAAAGAATGAGCAACCCGCTATGGGATTCAATTAATGAGAATCAATCTTCAAGCAATCAACTTTCATGTAATACTCTAACCCTAGAACGTAATATTTAGCCACACATATTCATAATCACAAGGCAATAATAGATGAAAGATTAGGAATAAACCCTTGTTCAATGAAGTATGGTGCTCTCAAATTGCTCCAAAGTATCACCTCCTATCAAAAACTAAGTAAAATAGTATTTATAAGGTTTACAAAGGCCTGGTAATAAGTTAGACCTAAGCCTAGACGAAATAGGAAGTAAAAATCTGCTCCAGGGGCGCTATAACGGGCGCCCTGCGCCCACGATCGCGCCACAACAACCAGAAGACGTCGAAAGTTGAGCGCCTTTGGGGCGCCCTACGTGGGAAACCGCGCCAAGCACTGGGTGCTATAAGTGGAGCGCCACGTGCCCCAAAGCGCCAGGCCAAAATCCGCTCTTCCTTTCTCCGAAACTCGCCTCGTGTGGTGCCCTCGTGTGCTCAATCCAATCCTCAATCAACTTCCAATCATTCCTTACTCAATCACGCTCCTAAAAACTCCAAATGCACTGCGTAACCACCTACACACGCACGACATCAAATTAGTGCAAAACCACATTCATAAACTATAAAACGAGCGAATAACAAGCTCAAACATACGGAAATATTAAGGAAACGTTTGCATAAAATGCCAAACATCAATATCATCTTCTTCAACATCCTGATCATAGTCGACTTCCTTCACTGTAGTATTGAAAGCCACAGTTTTCTTTTTCTCTTCCAACACATTTCGTTTCAGATGAGTTTTCTCAAAGGCAATTAGATCACCTCTGAGTTCATCATAAGAAGTTTTGTTTAGATCTCCACTTTCTATGTTGATAACCTTAGGTTGCCAAGTAGTAGGAAGGCTTCTCAGAATCTTCCTTATCTGTTCACCACTAGAGTAGATCTTTCCAAGTGCTTTGAGTTCACCAATGATTTTGTAAACCTAGCAAACATATCTTCAGCAGATTCTCCATCTTTCATTTGAAATAGTTCATATTCATAAACTAGAAGATTGATTCTAGTTTCCTTGACCTTACTGGTTCCTTCATACGTAACCTCCAACTTATCCCATATTTCTTTGGCCATTTCACAACTGGATATTTTTTCATATTCTTCACCACTGATAGCGTTGTAAAGAATATTTACAGCCTTGTAATTAAGTTGGATAATCTCCCGTTGTTCGTCAGTATAATCGTCCATATCAACATCAGTAGGAACATTTTGAAGATCTCCTTCTTTCTTTGTAGTTTTGATAGTGGGAATGTCAAAAGGACCCTTCTTGATGACATGCCAGACCTTAAAGTCAACCGATTTGATGTATGTTTCCATACGAATCTTCCAATGACCATAGTGCTTACCATTGAATTAAGGAGGTCGGGTGGCAGAAGTTCCCTCTTGTAGAAGAGCTCCATTCACAACGTGTTATGACATGATCTTTTCTGACTTGCTGTAAGGCAAAAACAAAAAGTGTGAATCCAAGCTCTGATACCAATTGATGAATACAAGAGAGGGGGTGAATTGTTTTTACTTATAATTTTAGTCGACTACTCAATTAATAGTTGACTTAGGAAGATAAGTAATAAGCAGTGCAGAACAAAAGGCAGTAAATAAACAAGGAACGACACAGAGTTTTATACTGGTTCAGAACCAAACGGTTCCTAATCCAGTCCTCTTGGGTTACAAGGGAGTTATCTCTCTTCAAGCTCTTGTAGAACACAATTACAAGTATGGTTTATCGTTAACCACAAACATCTTCTCATAGGTGGTTTTAATCCTTCGCTCACCACTAACGACAGTGTCTGATTTATAGATGATCAGACCAACTTCAGTGACACAACTATTACCTCACTACACGATCTCTCTTGTCTTTTTTGTGACACACTCATAAATACATAGGAATACAGTTCTTGCAAGTAAAAGACTTAGAGATAGTAGATAGTAATAAGAAGCGTAAGTAATATCTCCAGAGATGCTTGAATATATAGTGACCCAACACCGAAGCCCGTTGAAGGGAAAGGAGGTATATCTGTAATCGAGATATGATGGAGATGTGATTGACGAGTATTACGGAATAGAGAGATTTGACCCAAGAGATCTGATTCTCTTAGGGATATGAATATCTCCAAAGAATAAGGCAAGAGCAGATTGTGGAACAAGTCCCACGAGAAACGCGGGCCACAAATCTCAACCTTCCATAGCTGACTCTCGAAATCAATCAGCGATCTTCAGAATCAATCTTCCATAATCTTTTGACTCTTGTCTTGTAGTTCCTGCAGAAGGCACATAGGACTTAAGTGTCGCACTCTTTTTGTAATAAACAAAACATGTATTTAGATTAACTCAACAGAATGAACCAAATGATGATGAAAATATTTGAAGATCAAGCGGAAAAATGGCTCAAATCATCATCAACATTGAGCTTCTTAGAGGTGCCAAGGAAGAGAAAGAGAAAAAGGCAACCAAGGTTGAAAATATTCAAGTTACAAAAATGGGCCAACAAGTAGCCCCAATTGGGTATGTCAACCCCAGAGGTCCACCTCTAACCCTTCTTCAAAGAGGGCAAGAGGAGTATTTTCCGGAGCAATGTTTCAATGTCCAAAATGAAGAAGAACCCAACTTTGTGGCTTACCAACAAGGTGGTTATCAAAGGCCTTATCAACAAGGCCAATGGAGGCAAGATCAAGGAAGACAAAATTGGAACAACAATCAAGGTGAAAGAGGAGTTGGTGCTTCTCAAAATTATGCACCAAGAGCTCCTTACAAGCAAGGTGAAAATAAAGGGAGAAGTTAAGCAAAATTGGAGAAAATGATGGGAGAAGTCCTCAAGAATCAAGAGAGTTATGTCGGTGTTATCAAGGAGATTGAGCAAACGGTCAATGCTCATAGTACTTCTATCAAAGCCCTTGAATCTCAAATGAGCACCCTCTCTCACCAAGTGAATCAAAGACCTCAAGGAGCACTACCAAGTGATACGGTGATGAATCCTAAGAGGAATGGGAAAGATCATGTGATGGAAATTATGACAAGGAGTGGAAAATATGGGAAGATCCTAAATCAAAAGGAGATATGGATGAAGTAGAAATGCAAAAGGGAGAGCAAAACAAGGAGGAGGAGTTACAACAAGTCAAGGAACATGATGTGGAAGTAGAGATTTCAAGAAATGAAGTTGATGAAGAGGAAATCCCTCAAGAACCAACCCCCGAAGTCACTACATCTCAAAAAGATAAACCAAAGAAAACTCCACCACCCAAACAAAGCCTTTCTAGTCCAAGCTCCATACCCAAAATTCCACTTACTTTCCCACAAAAGAGTATGATACAAAAACAAGCATCTCAAGCTAAGAAAATTTGGAATAAGATAGCATCAACATCCATCAACCTCTCTTTGTTTGACACATTGAGTCAAATGCCGAATGTTGCAAAGCTTGTGAAAGATCTTGTGACCAAGAAGAATAATGAGGACTATGAGCCAAGCAAGATGACTCATCAATGTAGTTCAATTGTCTCAAAGCATATGACAAGAAAAATAGAGGACCCAGAGCCTTCACGGTTCCACGCACAATTGGAGGGAAGAATTTCCCTAAAGCTCTATATGATCTTGGAGCTATCATCAACTTGATGTCGCGGTCTACAAGACTTTGACTACTAAGGAAGTTCCCAAGGCTACAAATATGAATTTGCAAATGGCCGACCTCTCCATGAAGCAACCAATTGGAGTTGTTACCAATGTTCTAGTGAAGGTGGAGAAATTTATATTCCCGGTGGACTTTGTGATCCTTGATTCCCTGATGGACTTTGATGTCCCCATTATTCTTGGGCGTCTATTTTTAGCGACCGGGAGAGCACTTTGTGATGTGGAAAAGGGGGAGCTTACATTTTGTTTCAATGGTGAGAAGGTTGTGTTTCACATATACAAAACATTTCAACAACCCATGGAGGAGGAAGCCACTTGTTCTTATGTGGACATGGTTGTGGAAGCACTTGTGGAAAAAGAGAGTGTTCTAATGAGTCAAGCGGCCGAATTGGCCGCGGTGATTTGGAACATGGATATTGACAGTGAAGAGAGTGTTGCCGAATGTGTTAAAGCATTGGAAGGACTTGGCCCTAAGCCCTATGTTCCCAGGAAGCTTTCCCTTGATCTTGAAAACCGAACCACTCCTCCCACGAACCCCACCATTGAAGAACCTCTTAAACCTGAACTAAAGGTACTCCCAAACCACTTGAGATACACTTTCTTAGGCCAAACTCCATTCTTCCTATAATCATCTCTTCCCACTTGACCAAAGAGCAAGAAGATCAAATAGTAAGAGTGGTGAGAAGAAGAATTAAAGCAATTGGGTGGACTCTTGCGGACATAAGAGGAATTGATCCGGGAGTATACACTCACAAGATTCTTCTTGAAGAAGGATGTAAGCCAACGGTGGAACATCAAAGGAGGTTGAATCCTCCAATGCAAGAAGTTATAAAAAAGGAGATCATCAAATGGTTAGATGCAGGGGTAATTGTTCCACTCTCTGATAGTGAATGGGTCTCACCCGTTCAATGTGTGCCCAAAAATAAAGGGATGACGGTAGTTCATAATGAAAAAGGTGAAGCTATATCAATGAAGAAGGATGTAAGCCAACGGTGGAACATCAAAGGAGGTTGAATCCTCGAATGCAAGAAGTTATAAAAAAGGAGATCATCAAATGGTTAGATGCAGGGGTAATTGTTCCACTCTCTGATAGTGAATGGGCCTCACCCGTTCAATGTGTGCCCAAAAATAAAGGGATGACGGTAGTTCATAATGAAAAAGGTGAAGCTATATCAACTCGAACCGTGACCGGTTGGTGAGTATGCATGGACTACCGTAAGCTCAACAATGCAACAAGAAAAGATCATTTTTCCTTACCCTTCATTGACCAAATGCTTGATCGCTTGGCGGGGCGAGCTTACTATTATTTTCTTGATGGATATTCGGGGTACAATAAAATCTCAATTGAAGCAAATGATTAAGATAAGACAACCTTCACATGGCCTTATGATACTTTCGCATTCCGCAAAATGCCTTTTGGACTTTGCAATGCCCCGACCACTTTTCAAAGGTGTATGCTTGCACTCTTCCATGACATGGTGGAAAATTTATTAGAGGTGTTCATGGATGATTTCTCTGTGGTGGGTGATTCTTTTGAAGATTTTTTGTCTAATTTGGAGAAAGTCTTAGAGAGGTGTGAAGAAACTAAACTTGTGCTCAATTGGGAGAAATGTCATTTCCTTGTTCAAGAAGGAATTGTTCAACGGCACAAGGTGTCAGAGAAAGCAATTAAAGTAGATCATGTAAAGATTGAAGTCATCTCCAAACTTCCACCTCCTACAACCATCAAAAGAGTGAGAATCTTTTTGGGACATGCGGGATTTTATCGCCGCTTCATCAAAGGTTTCTCCAAGATTGTTAAACCATTCTGCAAGTTGTTGGAAAAAGATGCTAAGTTTGAATTCAATGAAGCATGTTTGAAAGCCTTTGAAGAAGACAAATTGAGATTGACAACCGCACCGATAATAGTGAGTCCAAAATGGGATCTTCCGTTTGAGCTTATGTGTGATGCTAGCGATGTTGCACTGGGAGCCGTGCTTGGCCAAAGGGTTAAGAAGATTTTTCACCCTATCTATTATACTAGCAAGACCATGAATGGAGCTCAACAAAATTACATGGTGACGGAGAAGGAGTTTCTAGCCATTGTCTTTGGCTTTGAGAAATTTCGATCTTACTTGATTGGATCTAAAGTCAATGTACATACTGATCATTCTGCAATCCGATACTTGATGGCCAAGAAAGATTCAAAAGAAAGATTGATTAGATGGGTGCTATTGTTACAAGAATTTGATCTTGAGGTGCTTGATGGTAAAGGAACCGAGAATCATGTGGTGGACCACTTATCCTGGTTGGAAGAGGAGGGTCACCCAAAAAAAACTCTTGAGATCAATGATTATTTCCCGGATGAGAAGCTATTGGCGGTATCTTAGGAGGAAACTCCTTGGTATGCGGACTTAGCTAATTATGTTGCATGTGGAGAGATCCCGGAGGATTTCTCATTTAATCACAGCAAGAAGTTAATCAAAGATGCACGTCAATACTTTTGGGATGATCCTTTTCTTTTCAAAGTATGTGTCGATGGAATGATAAGAAGGTGTGTTGCCGAAGCCGTGAAAAGAGCTATTCTTGAAGTATGTCACTCCGCTCCTTATGGAGGACATCATGGAGGTGTGAGAACGGCAACAAAAGTACTTGAATGCAGTTTCTTTTGGCCTACTTTGTACAAAGATTCTTATGAATACACAGTGAGTTGTGATCAATATCAAAGAACGGGAGAAATCTCAAGGAGGTATGAAATGCCTCAAAATCCCACTGTGGAAGTTGATCTCGTTGATGTATGGGGAATTGACTTCATGGGCCCTTTTCCAAGTTCTTATGGTATGAAGTACATCCTTGTGGCGGTTGATTATGTGTCAAAATGGGTTGAGGCAATGGCCTTACCAAATAATGAAGCTAGAAGAGTTATCGCCTTCCTCAAGAAAAACATTTTTACAAGATTTTGCACCCCTCGCACCATCATAAACGAAGGGGGTACCAACTTTTGCAATCGGGCCTTTGGCTCTTTATTGGAGAAATATGGGGTGAGACACAAGGTTGCTACACCTTATCATCCCCAAACAAGCAGCCAAGTGGAAGTGCGAATCGAGAGATCAAGCAAATCTTAGCCAAGTTGGTTAATGTGAACCAGACGGATTGGTCGAAGAAGTTGGATGATACCTTATGGGCATATCGCACGACATAAAAGACTCCTATTGGGATGTCACCATTCTGGTTAGTCTTTGGCAAAGCTTGTCATCTCCCCGTTGAGTTGGAGTATAAAGCTCTCTGGGCATTGAAAAATCTCAACATGAACTGGGATGAAGCTTCCAAGTCCTGGGTGGAAAAGCTACATGAACTTGAGGAAATGAGGGTCCTTGCCTATGAAAATGTAAAGCTCTTCAAGGAAAAGATGAAGATCATCCATGACAACAAGATATGGAATCGAGAATTCAAGGTGGGGGACATAGTGTATTGTTCAATTCAAGATTGCACTTATTCCCCGAAAAGTTGAAATCAAAGTGGAGCGGACCTTTCAAAGTGGTGGGAACATCACCTTATGGATGGGTCGAGTTGAAAGAAAAGAGAAGTTCAACAACTTTCTGAGTAAATGGCCAAAGAGTGAAGCATTATTTGGGATGTGAAACCGAGCCTAGGAAGGTCGCTTGCATCTACTTCATGGATCCTTGAAGGTTGAGGTAGCACTTTCGTGCCGCGACATTAAATCAAGCACTTCTTAAGAGGCAACCCAAGTTTTACTTTTATCAATCTTAGTTTTAACCATGTAGTTAGTGTAAAAATTTCATGTGAAGTTATGTGGTGAATGCATTTGATCTTGGTCGGAGTGGTGTTGATCCAGGGAATTGCAAGGAATGAAAAGTGAGAAAAATTGAAGAGTGGAAAGGACCGCCGATTAAAGTACGGAAGCAAAAAGGCGGCCCAACCAAAGGAAATGCGGGCCGCCGGTACAGGCAGTGAACAAATTTTTTCTGCGGAGTAAAGGACTGCTCGGCCTTTTATTCGGTGAGCCGCCCAATCAATTCCGCAAAACAATCGGCGGGCCAACCCACTTGTGCACACTTGGAGAACTTAAAGTCCTACTCGCATTCACTTCGGTGACCCGCAGAATAAAGTGCGAGCCGCCTCTTTCATGGGCCTGACGGGTTTTTACCCGACTATATAAGGCCCCTAGGTAAGTTTTTTTTTATTACTTTTCACCCCCAATCGAAAAGGCACAACTACCACCGGAATTTACTGTTCCGACACACCACCACTACAAACAACACTCCATATCACAACACACGCACTCAATTTCACCAACCCACTGCTAATCCCTCGACCCGATTCGAAACTCTTCACAGATTCGGTATGAATTCAACCCCTCGCTTTAAATTTTCATGTTTTACATGTGGGGTAGTTAAAAACTTCATGTTGGGGGTGGGGTTTTGTTGATTAATTTCATTTTCTATTATTAGGTTGATTTTAGGATTTGTTCTTAATTTTTATTTCAAGAAATTAGAATCCTAGAGTCTGTAGTTGTGGGTTTACTTTGCTCTTAAGTGAAGAAATGAGTATAAGGAGAGAGTAGAAGTAAAAACAACCAAAAATTGAATTTGAATGACACCATGAACGTACCTTGTTTGCCTTGAATATTGGAAAAGTTTTGAACTTGGTATGAAAAATGATTGACCTTTCATGAATTTTGGTTGAAATCGTGGTCTCGTTCTTGAGAGAAAATATGAGAGACGTGAGAGTTGAAAAGACCACTTAGGAGTGTGTTTGGGGGT
Organism: Petunia x hybrida; assembly: GCA_037355625.1. Classification (NCBI taxonomy): domain Eukaryota; kingdom Viridiplantae; phylum Streptophyta; class Magnoliopsida; order Solanales; family Solanaceae; genus Petunia; species Petunia x hybrida. Next base: position 2,263,581 of record JBBBVM010000465.1, read on the forward strand.
GTAAAGAGAAGTGAGAAATGGAATAACTTTGAATCTGTGCACTGTAGAAAAAATAGGCCAGGAACTCGGCAAGCCGCCGATGAGGCAAGATGCCGCACAATTAAGTGCGGACTACACTAGGCATGCGTGCACAAGCAAGTGCGAGCCCGCCGGTGTAAACAGTGAGCTCAAAAAAGAGGCGAGCTGGGTTTTCCAATCGCACAAAAAAGGGCGACTCGCCAACCCCTTTTGTCAAAAGTGTGCGAGTCGACTAAGCCAAAGTGCGACTCGCAGATAGAAGCGTAGAACAAATAGGTGAGCTTTCGCTTACAAGTACGAGCCGCGGACTCTAACAGAGAGTAAAATTTTTCTGCGGCTGGAGCAAATGCCTTGCATTTTAGTCGGCGACCCGCCGGTGTTTCTCAACACTTGTTTTTGCGGACCGCCTTTCTTGTCTGCGAGCTCGCCCATTGTTCTGTGACCCGTCTTTTCTTTTGCATCCTAAATTCTTTTAATTTCCCAAGTATTCCATTCCATCCCATCCCAGTCCTTTCTATTCCATGAATTTCACATGCTAGTTTAGGATGATCACAGCTTAGTTAGGAATAGGATTGTGTAATTGATTGAGTGACTCACATTGCTCTTCTAGTTTGGTTTTGGTCAGATTTTTAATGGCTCAAGCACCAAGGAAAAGAGGAAGAGCACTTGCACCACCCAGCCCTCCACCTTCTGACAGTGACTCCTTCAATATTGACATTAGCACAGATGAGAAGAAAGGTGAAATGATGTGTGAAAGAAGGGTGATAATGAAGAAGCTTGAGGAGCTTAACCCCAACTTATACAATCGATTTGTCAAAAATGGATGGGCTGAAATTTTCACAAAGAGGTTAGGTCCAACAACAATAGAGTTGATAGAAGAATTCTACTCGGAGCTGAGTAATCAATTGGCACCTGAATGTATAATCGAATGTAGAGGTCAAGTGGTGGAAGTGTCAGCTCATGCCTTGAATCAACACCTGAACCTTCCTAACTTTAGAACAGATGAATATTTGGGTAAGTTACGGATGGGAGAAAAGGCTTAAAGAAATTTGGAGAGAGAAAAAGCCTGCAGGGTGAAGATTCGGTACACCAATTACCTTTCAAGACTTGAATTTTGAAGCCAAAGGATGGCATGCCATTGTGAACTCAAGAATAATGCCTTCAAGGGATGCACAGCTGATCTCTCTCAGAAAGGCTATCATCATTGGATGCCTCATGCAGGGGTGAGAATTAATCTGGGGGCTGAAATGGTGAGAAATATGCTAGAAGCTGCCCCCACTAGAAGTGACCACCTCCCCTTTGCCAACATACTGACTGAGTTTCTCATGGAATAATGGATCAGTACTAATGATGATGACTTTGCCTTTCCAATTAAAGCCTTTGACCTATATGACATTGATGATGAGAACAACCCAAGCAATCCACCACTTCCTACACCCAATTGAAGGATGCCATCCAATGCTGTCGGCCCATCCTCTTCAAGAGCTCCTCCACCGCAGGTACATCAAGCTGAGGCTGCCATTGCAAATCTCACTCGGGAACTTGAGGAGTTGCAAGGAAAAATGCAAGAGTTTGGGGTACAGCTGTGCAACCTTCCTTGGATGCAACTACCTCCACCTTCCGCCCGTAAGATCAACCCAAATGAATTTGATCAGTTGAGCGAATTCATTGATGCACATGCTAAGGATATCATGAAGATAAAGAAGTGCATCCATGTGTTCGCAATCACATGTCGAGAAATGGCCAATAATGTGAATATACTGTGGAATGAAAGGGAGCAAAGACAAGAAGGGTTAAACCATCCAACAACCCCAGAATCTTCACACCAAGTACGCATGAGAAGAATGCAAGAAGAGGCACTTGGGAATTTAGGTGTGCTCAGAAATAGGGAGCTTGATGAGGAAATCCAGATGGATATGGTCGGAATGGCCTCATGAGAGGAAGCTGTTAGAGAGAGAGAGGAGAGGACCAAGGAGGCAAGCATCCCCGAGAAGACATGTTGAGGGCAAGGGCAAAGAAATTGCTCGAGATGAATAGGGAGTCCTTCTCTCCCTTTTTGGCTAACTCTTTTGTTAATCACTTTTGTTCTATGTTTAGTTGCTTGGAGACATAACAACTTTTCATGTTGGGGGTGGGGAAGATATGTTTTGATTGATACGTCCCAAACTATCTTTATATTATGTTTGTTTTATGTTGACATTAATGTTTAATTTAGGATGTGTTTTGTGATGTATATAATCGTGTGATGTTATTTATATTATTGTCTTATGTTTTTAGATTCATAGTGTAACCTATAGTTGTAGTTAATATCATTAAAAATAAAAAAGAGAAAAGCCAGAAACCCAAACAAATTGAAAAACCTTGAAAAAATCTAAAAAAGAAAAATGCTGAAAAGGTACTCCCGTGAACTACGCTTGGGATGTTGCCTTCTTTCCTCTAATTCGCACTTGTTGCAATACGTAGGCAACCCTTGTGAAACTCATTTTTACTTGGGCCCGAAAATAACCACCCATTGTAAATACCACTTCTGTAAATAGTTCTAACTTAGTAAATAACCTTCTTGGTTTTCTTTGACTCGGTTCTTTTCCCAAGAATGCAATTCTTTTGAACCGGGCACCTTTTAAGACTCTAATCATAGAAGTTCCATCCTTGTTTCATGACTTGTTTGATACCAACACATTAGGAGCACACATGAGAAAGTTTGTGGATTGTTTGTTGAGAGTCACACCTATAACCTTTAGGTTATAGGTTACATCCTTACCTTAAGTGTTGAAAAGTTGATTTTCTTGTCTTTTGTCCCGTATGCTAGTGAGGTGAGTTCTTACTCAAAAGCTTGTTAATAGTATATGCATGTTAGAACTTAGCTTGTGTGTCCTTGACAATGAATGAAGTGTCAACTTAATGGTTGGATATGATAATAGTATTTCTTTGACCCGTTTGAGCCTTTCAAGCCACCAAATGAAATTAATTCTCTGTTAGCCAACTTTGAGCCTCAATACCCTTTCTTTTTTATAGCCATATAATTAGCCCGAGCCAATTCTAAGTGCTTATTAGCACTAACCCTTCTCTTGGTCTTACCTCCTTGAGGCATTGAAAAACGTGCAATTTAGACCAAAGTCTAAGTTTTGGGGAGGGGAACAAAGAAATGAAAGCTATGTGGCTCTTCTAAAAGGAAGATGAATGTATAAAGAAAAGTTGCAAAAGAGAAAAGAAGAAAATAAATAATAGTACAAAAATAGCAAAAGACAAATCAAAAAGACAAAAATAGAAAGAGAAGCAAGTGAAATTGTAAGAGCCACAAAAGCAAAGATCAAGAATGAAAATAGGAGTAAGAGCTAAAATGTGAAAAGAAAGCTCAAAAGTGAAAAGTCTGCAAAGATGATGTAGTGCCCAAGGAGGGAATTTAGTCACTCTTTATCCAAATTATACCCTACTTTTATCCAAAAGCCTACATTACAACCTTAGAAGCCCTATTTGATTCTCCATTGATTGACATGAAAGGAAATGACAAGTGACACTAAGGCCAAGCCTATGACATTGTATGTGCTTAACTTGCATTCATTTTTTAGAGTGAGAGTTTAAATTTTCAGGGTCCGTTTATTTGCATTATATTGAGAGATAGGGACCCATTCTTTGTGGTGAGAGCATTAAGGGACTTAAGACTTAAAGGTTCAACCAAGAAAATCTTAGGTGAATTGAGAAAGCAATTGTGCTATGCATGCTCTAGTCCCCACTAGAAGCTTTAGTTGATATAGTTGCGACTATGGATCTTGTGGATTGATTGGTTGAATTCTCATGTGTGAAATTAAGTGTTAGTACCAACCTAAGGCATGAACTCCTCTTTTACTCCATTCCCTTATTGAATCAATCCCAGTGCTAAGAAAATGAAACATGAGCTAAATTCTTAATATTGCTTGAGGGTAAGCAAAATTTTATGTTTGGGGGAGTTGATATGTTGGTATTTTGTGCTCAATTGTAACTCATTCCGACTAGCTTTAAGCCTTTGTCGTGATGTTATTTGAACGAATCTTATGTTAATCTTCATGTTTCAGGTTTTTAAGAGAATTTACATATAAGCTGAAGAAAATGTACAAAAGAGCAAATACAAGTGCGCTTTGGCTATAAAATTGAGGAACATGAAAACAAGGCAGTAGTGGAAAGGGCGCCTCGCCGAACAAGAGGCTCAAAAGGCCAGTCATCCACTAAAGGAAGGGAAGTTCGCAGCAGCCTGCCGTTATTTATGCGGAATACATCCGGCGGCCCCGTAGAATGAGAGGAGACACCGCCGATTCATATAGAGAGTTGACAAAACCTGCGAAGCTGAGGAGTTGGCAGCAAATACAAGGGCGGCCTGCCTAACCTGCACCGCACAAAAAAAGGAGAGTTAGCAAACGTGAAAGTTGCGAGCTAGCAACCAAATGTGCAGCTCGCCTAACAAGGGGCGGCCTGGAGTAAAAGCATTGAAATGACATTTTTGTAAATATTATTAAATTTTTGAAACCCATGCTATAAATAGGCTGTTATGCCTCCGAGAAAATAGACCTTTTTTAGCTTAAAATATCACTTTAAAGCTTTTTGAATATTCTTGGAGTTGAAAGAGGGTTTCCACTTGATATTTTGTAAGGATTACTTTCTTTAATCTAAATTCTTACATGATTCTTTTCATTTCATTTTACAATATGTGTGTGTTAGACCCTAGTATGATATGAGTAGCTAAACTCATACTAGGGGTTTACTCATGAAGACATGATTATCTTAGCTTAAATCTTGTATTTAATCTTATAAAATTAATAGGTTAACATAAATCTACCTCTTCATCGCACTTTCCTAACTAGGGTTTAAGGCATGACCGTACTTAAACCTAACCCTACTTTTCTTTTATCACCCGAAAGGGGTTGAAGGCATAGGTTAATGGAGACTGGAAAGATTTTGGGTTACATTGGTTGCGACCTACTCCATCTAAAGGGGTCGACCTAAATGGGTCAACCCCGCTCGGGTCTTTGGACTAGGGTTTCTCGCGCTTCATTATTGACCCGAGGGGGCTTGATGAAGTAAAATCCTCCCTATTCCGAGAGGCTTTTGAGGAATGCATTAGAGTTCCGACCATTAATGTTACCCATGAGATTTGTGAGATTAATATAGGTATTTAGCTAAAAGAACCATGTTGGAATGGATAAATCCCTAGCTCATTCCCATAGTTTACTCCATAATCATTATTTAGTTGTTTTACATTAATTGCTCAATTAGTTATCATTAAACACTTTCACCTTTAATTATTAGGAACATTACGAACAATGTTTAGGACCCGTAACTATTCAACCTAAGTCTAATAGATTATCTTGCTAGCTCCCCGTGGAAATCGACCTCGGCTCGTAAGTTGGGTACTATTATCTTTAACGACCGCCCCATCACCCTTTGAGGTGAGTGGATTAAGCGTGGATCACCTACATTCATACATTGGGCATCTCTAGAGAAGATCTTATGTTACTTGAAAGGAGCACATGGACTTGAAATATTATATAGTGACAACTGATATTCTCGCATCGAGTGTTTTGCATATACAGATTGGGCTGGCTCCAAAATTGATAGAAGGTCATTGTATCTTCTTTGGGGGAAACTTGGTGTCATGGAGAAGCAAGAAACAAAATATTGTATCTTGTTCAAGTGCAGAATCTGAGTATAGAGCTATGGCGCAGTCTACATGTGAGATTATGTGGATTCATCATCTTCTAAGTAAAATTCGATTGAAGTATTATGTTCCAGACTTCAAGCTAAACTTTAATGTTATAATCAAGCTGCCCTTTATATTGTCTCAAATCCGGTGCATCATGAAGAACCAAACATATTGAGGTTGATTGTCATTTTATTCGCTGGAAGATTGAAGAAAACTTGATCTCTACTGGCTATGTGAAGACGGGAGAGCAACTAGCCGATTTGTTCATGAAGGCGTTGACCGAAACTCGAGTTAACTATCTTAGTAACAAGTTGGGCATGATAAACATCTATGCTCCGGCTTGAGGGGGAGTGCGAAGAATAAATGTAGACACATATATCACAATGTATATAGCCTAGCAGATTTGTAGGGATTCATTGAATATTTGTTGATTCTTTCCTTTATTAGAGCTAGATATACACGTAATCCCTTCATCTATTTTTACTTGTCCGATTTTTTTAAAGTCTAATTCTATTTTTACTTTATCTTTTAGCAATTCAAGAGAGAATTAGCCATATTCTTCCTATATTGCCCTTGATATTAAAGACCTTATAATTTTCAAATCACTTTCCAATTAATTGAATTCATTATAATTAATAAGGACTAAGGGTATATTAGCCAGTTGAACATTTTCTTGGTGGAATTGAAAAGCTAAAAGTAGACAAGTAAAAATGGACGGAGGGAGTATATATTTTACTCACTTCTCAGAATAATAGACAAGTAGACGTTCTCCAAAATATTCCGTCTCTTACACTTACTTTTTTAAGATAATTCAAATTTAGCATCCTTTGAACTTGTTGTTCCGCGAAGACAATTAATTCATCAGAATACCACTTGAACTTCTTCTACATATGACATGACCCTTCCCCTCAGAAAGCCACCTCAGGGAAGAAGAAAAACTGAGTCAAAGTACAGAGCTCAGAATGATCACCACGACCACATGGTCCCCGAGCAAGTATGACACCTCGCCAAAACGAGGCCTGGTCTCTGTAACCGTCGACCATTGCTCAAGCAGTTAAGAAGAAAATCGTGGGCTGACCACGATCAAATGCAGAGTAATGGCCATAAAAACATGATTATTATGGCAATAACGTCACTTTTCTTGTCAACTATAGATAGGATTCAATTGTAACCAAGAAAATCATCCAGAAATACAATATTCAACTTATATTCTTAAATTTTGTTTCGTTTTATCAGCTTGTTTATTTCTTGTTTCGTTTATTCCATTAAACATTTGTCTCATTCAAATTCAATCTTAGTTCGATCACAACTTTGATACAACCAGATTATCAATTAACCCCAAAACAAATTCGATTTATTGTCCTATTTCGATTTAAGCCAATACAGTAGATATACCTCTTGTTCATATTATCTGTCATATTCTTGCACGCCTCATAACAAAAACATTTAAAAGCTTTAACAAGAGTATTTGTGTAAGCTTCCATTTATATTTTCTTAAACATCTTTTCTAATTAATTCTCTACTAATTAGAACAGTATGGTAGATTTGAATAAAAGTAATAATGACTTCTTGTTTTTCTTAAATATCAAATATTGAAAAGCAATATAGTTTTCCAGATGACTAGTATATGGGACCACAGGGAGCCTAAAAAACCAAAAAAACCATTAGCCATTCAAACTACTTCAGAGTATTACTTTTCTTGTGGAGTTTTACCAAAACTACTAATGAGAACTTTCCCTCCGTGATTCTCTGATCGAGCTCATAATAACCAAAAGAGCAGTCACTGTTTGGGATGGAGGGATAGTTGTTGTAGTAATATATTATACCTGGACATACTTGATTTGAACGAGTGAAAGATATAACTTAATAAAGAAAATAGTGAAAGTGTACCAGTGTTGAAGACAACATAATCAGCATGCAGTCTATTTGATGGTTTGCACAATTTGAATCCAACGATGAAGTGAGACCCAACTTTATTTGCAGTTGCTTCTTTTTCAGAAGGCTGCAGTACTAGAACACTCGGTCCACATTAGGCTTTCTGTCTACAAATCTACTGCTTTTAGTTCTCACTATATATAAGTCCGCTTTGGCAGTTTTCACTTTTCCATTCTGAGATTCGCAGTCTCATTTTTCCCGATTCCCTTTCGTTATAGAGTTGGGGAATTCAGGGGGATACAGATGAATTCAGTATTGTCTGTTTCGTTGGAACAGCCATAAAACATGATATACTGGTGATTTAGTGAGAGATTTGTCGTGCTAAGACATTGAAAATTACTTTTAAAAAAAAAAGATAGACCAGTGCACAAAACATCCCGCGTTCGCAGGGTCCGAGGAAGGGCCCCACCACTAGGGGTGTGATGTAGGCAGCCTAACCTTATGCAAGTATAAGTGGCTGTTTCCAAGGCTTGAATTACTAATGTCTGCTTTATCCAAGTATGAGCTAGTCCACAAGATGTAATGCCATAGTTTTTACAAGTATTTTGTGTTTTAAACATAGAAAGTTGTTTCACAACAAGGTTTCCTTGAATATACCAAAAACTGACTCATTAGGCCAAAGAAGCTTCTGACATCTTACCTTGGGTTGAGATTCACAGTTCTGATCCGCCGCAAGAACTTAAACCATTCACGTATTGGGTAAGACGGAAACATGGTAATATATTAGACAGCCGAAAGGTCCATGAAAGAACAAGGACAAACCTGTTAATTTTAGCAACTGCTAAAGGTGCAACGACTTCTACAGAAAGACCATAGATACCATACTCATGTAAGAAGTATTCATCTACAATTAGATGTCCAGATTTCTCAAACCTGAAAACTTTTTGCTATTGGTAGAAAATTCATACAGATTTTAGGTGCTGATCAACACATTAAAATTTACTAACATTATTTCGGGTCAGTGATCACAGGCCCTTCCTTCATGCATCCAATATATGTCACCGTATGTGTTCTTTCTTTGTCCAGAAGAGTTGTAAGTCGATCTAACAATGACCGAAGAATAGTATTACCACAGTAAACTTTTGCAGAGACTAAATGCAACTGGCACTATACCTGGTGGTAAATATAGTATCATCATCAGCTTTTGACATGATAATCAGCTTCAAATAGCAGAAGCATAACTTTGAAGAAATCTAACCTAAATAGAGGTACAAAGTAGCACAAAACATGCTGGATTTCAGGGGCTTCCCAATTTTCAGAGTACATTAGTCTATTCTAACAGTAACTTCCACTGAATGGTGCTAATGTCGAAGTTTCTTTCACCATTTTTCCCGAAATAAAAATCTACTAAAAGGAGGAAAAACGTATCTTGATTTCATTTTCATTAGCAACAAAACTTGTGCTTTTCTATTTAACCAATTGTAAGGGAATTATGGATTAAAAACTATATGTCTTATTTACCAATTAGTGCTCTCTAAAGAAGAAAATATTAGGGAAAGGAAAGACAGCTACAAATTAATACTAAATTAAATCTCTTTATCCAGCAGAAACAATGGTGCTTTTGTCAAATCTATCAGTAGAATACTTAGTCACCTATGCTCAAGGTAAGTAAACCAGCTAGTGTTAGAGGCAACGTTGGGGGCCAATAGGTGGTAGATGGTACATGTTTTACCTCGGCCAAAGTCATCACAGGAATAATAGTTCATGAAAGTTGGAATCATCTATTCCCTTCTTTAGTGTCCTGTTACCTTATCTATCAAATAAGCCCAACAAGCCTTGAGACTTTGAAAGGATATAAATGCTCCGATATACTAGATATAGATGTCACATTGGCACTTAATCGTAAACAGTGCTCAAGAACTATTCATTTGTTATATCTCAGTATAAGATTTTAGAATTTATCTGAGTAAGAGCATCAGAACTGCAGGAAGGATTTTAACTGACATACAATTCTATCATATAACAAATGAACTTATACATCACCTCGACAGCCATCCAGCTAAGGTCAGTGAGGTAGCAGGTTAGGATAGCAGGCTATACAAATTTTGAGACAAGATACATCCCAGGAAAATAATTAGAACGTGTTTAAACTTAGAAGCCAAACTCAGCTGGAAACCCAAATCCATTTACACATGAAAGCATAACATCATGTGAAAAGTTAAAGAGAGTCTTGGCAACCCGTTTTCCAAACTTGATCGTAAAATATAAGGATCCACTGACTATTTGTACACATGCAGGTTTAATATCTAGCAAAAGAAGGAGTAGTACCATTCTGTTCTCCAAGATCATTGGCACATCAATGTTCAACTTCAATGTACTGAATCTAATTATGTACTCTGTTGCATTGACTCCGTCACTGTTACTTTCATGGCTTCACCCCTTTTTTCTAGATCAAGTTTAATCTTATTGAGAGTACGGTAGTAGTCTCATAGGCATACCAAAAAGTAGAGAATCAACAGGAAGATATAATTCTCTATGAAAGATACTAACATTCTTTTACAAATAGGAACCTCATCAGTGCACCAAAAAGACATTAAGTTACAATATCAAACATATAAGAAAGAAATAAAGTGTTTCAAATTAAGGAATAAAGATATCGTAACATAATGTCTTCTTGGTGCACTGATGAGAAGTAATCAATAAGGTGTTTGAAATAAATAATGGAAGCTAAGATTTTGCTATGTACCTTGTAGACTAGACCAGACTGCTAAGCTTAGTAATGAAGCCAAATCCAAAAACCTCCTCAAACCCCTTCTGGAGATGATTATATCGATCTCGACTTGGATCATAAACACCACCAAGTGTTTCCAATATTTCAACATCCAATAGTACTCATCTTCGTATATTCGTATAGTAAGTTTCTTAACATTAAATATCAAGGAGCTAGTAACTTTTTTTTACAAAAGACAATGTAGCACCAGAAGAATGACATATATCTGTATGTATAGCCAAAACTTCGCATGACAAGCATATTTTTAATAGAATGAGGATCGATGTCAACTTTGACTATTTTTTATGCTGGTTGTCAAGCACTGTCTTCTTTTATCTGGACATGGAATTGCCTATATTTATTCATAATTAATTAAGTGAAATTGAAAAGAAAGAAAGTGCTTGAGGATCACGAGTGCAACAACATGTGCATCTTGAAACTTGGCCGTGAGACGAATCATGAAGCAACCAAGAGCTTCAACACAATGAAAGGTGCCATTATGTGTGCCAGCTCATTTAATTACACGAGCAAAAATCTGAGACGACTCTAACATAGGAGAGATGACAGTACTAGCCACGTTTGATGAAAAATAAGAACAACATTTGCCTTGTTATGGCTTATGAATCTGTGATATGTTAGTAAATTATATTAAACCTTCATAGGCCTCATCCTAATAAGAAAGAAGCTAGGAAGATTAAATATTATCGACCTATTGACCCCCAGTGTATATACTCTATAAGATTCTGTTAGAGATTCACAGAAGGATTGAAGAAGGTTGTGGATAAACTAGCTGTAGGAAATCAGAATGCATTCATTAGAGGGGTTGGACCTGCTTCATCCACAACCTCTACGCTATTAAAATTTATTCACTAGAGGGGGTTGTTGCTATTCAATTTCATTAAAGTAGTATTACATAGATAAAAGCACAAGACAAACAACAAAAATGACATGCTAGAAGGAGATAGAACTCGGGAGGGTAATGAGTTGATATTTGCAAACTGAATATCATAAGCCTTGATCAAGCACAACTACAGTTGATTAAATACCTCAACATTCAAACATCATCCAACTATACTATAAACTTATAATTTTGAAACAACAATTAGTCTTCAACTAAACAATAAACTTCACATATTATAAGAGTGAAGGTGTGACCCAAGCAGGTGGGCAAATCGGGCTTATTGATAATCCAGGGTAAAAAGAATGAATTTTTCCATCTCCAAGATTGTAAACCCCCATATCTCTTCCACCACCACCTATTTGCCTTTTATGGAAATAACAATCATCAGTAAAATATATGTGATTAGGCTTGACTCCTTTTGTGGAGGAGGAGTCTATGGCAATGGAAGTTGCATCACCAAGACCCAAAAAAATAGCGTAATCTCCCAAGTTTTCAATCTCCTCCTTCAGTTGACCTTTCACTAAATCTAATTCCCACACCTTAAATTTAGTGGTGTCCCAACTCGACCATTGAATATTGTGACACCTGGTGACAAGTAATAGTGCACCAGATACCTCGACTAGGTAGAACCGAACATTGTCTATGGATTTATCATCTTGCAGTGAAACAAACAGGTCTTCGTTTAAAACTGGTTCAAGAACACCATGAGCGTCAAAAACCCAGACTTGGAAACGCTGATTATCCACGCAATAAAATCGGCCCTTATAGTAAGTCAAATTGGAGACGTCGTTCCCGTAGTCAGCCACGCACTTAATAAAAGTCCAGTTAAGGTCTCCAGGTCGCCAAGTAGCTAAAATGGATATATTATTTGCATAACAGGAAACCGCCAGTACATAATCTGACGTGAGACAAGGACTTGCAGATAAGACAACGTTGGTAATTAAGAGGTAACGAATTATTTTTTCATCTAAAAATGGAGGAATACTATCATCATCAGCACATAAAAAAGCCTCCAACAAGGATTCTTCGGAAGGAAGATGAATTTGGGTACGAGAGAAAGGATGCAACAAGTTCATCTCTCCCCCCAGCACAGTGCAGAGCCATCCTCGTGTTGGAAAACACTCTCGCCCTCTAGCTTCGGGGAGGTATACAATGCGTGATACTTTTTCCTTGGAAAGAGAGTAAAATTCTCGATAATCCTCACCTTTGTCAGCCAGCATAAGCAGCGGAACTTGAGGCGACAGCACATCGAAGTTGTCCTTAGAGGCAGCAGCACGCCAAGAGGTGCAGACACCACCAAAAGCAATGAAATCTTCCATCACTTTAACACGCTTTCCGATCATGCTAAGGAGATCTAAGGAGATCACGCGGCAGTTCTGCCCAGTTTGCCATAGGTTAAATTTGGGAATTTTGAAGGAGAAATGTAAGAAATGTTTTGACTGTTTGTTGTAAGTGATATAAATATTTTCGATTGAAATCTATACTGCCTCTCTCTATATATATTGTTTTAGTATTTGTTTAGTTTAACTATGTATATGGAAAAGGGCTAAATTTGCCTTTCAACTCTAGTAAATGGATCAGTTATACCCTCCATTTGATTTTGGTCTAAAAAATACCCCTCCATCAGCTTAAGTGGCTCACTATGCCCTCAAAAGTAACGGAGGCATTAAAAAATTATTTGATTCAGAGATCGAACTCCATCTAGGATACACCTTCATCTTCTCCACCACACTTCCATGACCACATTCTGATCAACAAGCCACTGACTCAAGAATGAAAAGTTTGGCAACAAAATCATATTCTAATAATGCAGTAATAAATCCAAATTAGAGGACTTGAGGCGACAACACATCAAAGTTGTCTTTAGAGGCAGCAACACGCCAATAAGTACAAACACCCCCAAAAGCAATGAAATCTTCCATCACTTATACACGCTTTGCGATCATGCTAAGGAGATAGTATGGCAAATCTGCCCAGTTTACCATAGGTGTTATTGTTGCAGCAAAATTTGGGAATTTTGAATGTAAGGAATGTTTAGATTGTTTGTTGCAAATGTAACCGATTGTAAGTGATTATAAAAATATTTTGATTGAAATTTATATTCTCTCTCTATATATATTATTTTACTACTGTATTAGCTTTAGTTTGAAAATTCTTTACCACGTGTATCCATTATCCTTGGTAATGTCCCTTTGTCCCTACTTAAGAATAATTTAGCAAATTAGCCTTCGAGGCAACACTTCAAGTTATAATTTGACAAGTGTTGCTCCTTCGAGAAATATAAATGGCAAATGTTGCATGCCAAGAGACTGAAGGGGCATGTATTGCTGAGGCAACACTTCAAATTATTTGGGAGAATGTGGGAAAAGCTAAAAGGGCAAGTGTTGCCTATGCAAGAGGGGGTCAAAGTAAAGTATTGTCAAGTGCTGTCCAAGAAGCAACACTTACGAGAAAGGGAGGGCGGGGCAACACTTCAAGTTATTTTGGAGAATGTGGGAAGAGATAAACGAGCAAGCGTTGTCTATGCAAGAGGGGGTCAAAGTCAAGCGTTGCCTAAGGGGCAACACTTACGTAAAAAGAAATGCAGGATGCAGGCGTCATTATAAGATTTCGTACGGATATTTCCATTCTGAATTTATTCATTATAGTTAGCTGAGGTCATTCTTACAAAAGTATTTTAAATGGAATCAATGAGGCAAACCACTGCCTATGATGACATAGTTTTGTAAATTACTCGTATTAGTTTAGTACTACTATGTATACCGTGGAGAGAGCTGCCATTGGTTTCAAATCGCTAGGGAATTTTACTCGTAGCCACTCTTCTGGATTCTAAGCTAGCGTCTATCCATAAGATTTGGGAGCAATATTTCAAATATTGACTTCAAATTCAATGTTTGTATATGAAATTTGCACAAAATTTTGAATTCAGCTCTAAATACTATTTCAAATCCCAAATTCTCCAAAAATGTAGGATTTGGGATTTCAAATCTTGATTCAATTTTATTTAAATATAAATTTGACCGATAAGTTTATATTTTATCAAAAAATAAGCATCTTATAGTTTGTATAAAATGACTCGTGCACGACGTGAAGAGATTGTCCATGCTATGTGGAATGATTATATTAAAGAATAGCTAGTTGCTATTATTGTTGATTTTTTTAAAGTGGATCTTTGAAAAATTATGTATATTTGAATGTTTGTAATAACATGTAATAATCTATCTATAAAAGGATTATTGAATTATGTAATTTTTTTTTAATGTAGCACTTTAGGATAGTCCGATATCTTGTTTATGAATTATGATTTGCTCATTTGGTAAGATTATATAAGTTTTGGAAAATTTTTTGATAGTTTTCAAAAAATTGAAGGGTTTTCATGTTTATGAGAAAAAATACAATTTAAGAAATTTAATAAGTTCAAATTGTATGTCCAAACAAAATTTCAACTTCCCAAATCTCAAATTCTTAATTTCAAACTAACGTAGTCACTTCCTTAGATTCTAATTAACAAATGTCCTATGTATGTTCGCCACATATTGAGAAGGATTTTTTACCCAAGATGAACATTCATCAAAAATATTTTCTAATTATAAACACCTTTTGTTGATATTAACTTTCTGTAGCCATTTCTTTTTAAATACTTTTTTATTAATATTAGTTTTTTGAATATTTCTGTAAATTAAATGTAATGAATATTATTCCGATAAATATAGGAATATAGGGGTAGTGTGTTGGTGTAGTTAGGATTCTAGGAGAGTAGTTGCTGTAGTACGTGTATTCCCCATATTCCTTATTTTTTGGGACAGATACAATATTTTTTGTTTGATATTTAATGTTTTAGGTATTTATTAATGAATATTATTATTTTTCTAATAATACATATTCTAATTATTTTGTTATTAATATTGGCTACAAATAGTTGTGGCCATTTTTTAGTAAATATTTTGTGTATGGTGGCTGTTTGTGTAATGAGCCCTATTGAGAATACCCACGTGTAGCTACTCTTCTATATTCTAATTAACGTATAGCCTGTATACATTTGACCCAAAGCCACTTCTTTAGATTTAAATTAATGAATAGCCTATGTTTGCCACATATTTGAGAATAGCCATGTTAAAAATGCATATTTTTCTTAAAAGTAGCCAGTATTTTGTTTTTAAACAAAGAGTCGACTAGACATGTCGCATAGAGACCAATTTTATTAATACTATAAACCAAAACATTTGTTTTTACAATATGAGTTAAATCAGAACTTGCATAAATAAAGTGATACTAGCTAGATCACACACAGCGACATGTCTAAGTATTACACTCACATCATTGGAATGAGCATCAAGTGACACTAATACCACTAATTGAAGTAATTGCAACACACTGACAATGCACTTTACAATCTTCCTAGCTAGTACGACAAATAGAATTGTAACTACATATGTAATTATGTAAAATGTTTTCCATTTAACACGCAAGTTTGATGTGCAGGTTAGCTTGCCATTATGCCCCTTGCAAGCTTATAGTAGCAGCCTAAGAAGCAGTGCTGCTCCCCTTTGATATTGTAAAAGTTCACGCCACACTCCAAAAAAAATCAGAGACTTGATCGCCACAACTACTGAGATAGTGAGCTGAAAGGCGCGGGCAAGCAAAAATCTTATTGCCTCCGCATGCTCCTCAGCAAGCTACACCAAAAATACGGCCGGGCCTCAACGAGCTGGTCCGCAATGCGCCCCTCATTTAGAAAACTGATAGGCGCCCCCAAGCAAAATTCTTATTGCCTTAATATGAGACCCTACGAGCAACTCCATCAACGTGCTTCCAAGGCAGAAACATGTAGCCTCAACGAGTAAGGCTGCCTACATTTTCCATGTGCGATCTTGCTCCTTTCTTCCTCTCCTCCTTGAAACATTGTCCCTCCACACCTGAGCCAAGAATCTAGCAACAATAAACTGCCTAGGAAAAGAAAGCATCCAACATTTGTATCATTCAAGTATGTACCTGCAAAAAAGAGAATTGTTAGTGAAAAATCCTTCCATGATCTCCACCATACGATCTTGATCATGGAAGGTAGTCTCAAGCTTCCTCTTCTTCATAGTTCCTCCCAACCTTGAAGTACTAATTATCTTCTCAAAGGCAGACCTAATGTTAACACAATGATGCTTATCAAGATATACAAATAACTTGCTTCTAGATGGTAATTGAGCAAAGGAAGTAAAGCATACAATTAGCAACTCATAAGCAAGATTGCCAATGTAGTCTACCAACATATTACCTTCATGAAGTGTATGCTTAAACTGAAATATCTCTAGATGTTTGAGTCTCTTTATCTCATCAACCACAGCTGCTATATGAAAGACCCTTCTCAATATATGTGAAGTACAAAGTACACGGCTGAATTTATATAATACAAAACACAAGAGTCCTAGAGCTATAAAAATACAAAACCAACTTAGACTAGGAAGCTAGATGACATATCCTAGTTGGAATAGTTATCCTTCATCATTCCCCCTCAAGTTGAGCAGGGGTTTAGGAAACACTGTCAACTTGGATTTCAAATCAAAAAATCGAGACTTTGACGGGGGCTTGGTGAGCAAATCAGCCACTTGATCATGAGTACTCACATAGTGAACTGAAAGAGACTTAGCGCGGACCTTGTCCCGAACAAAATGAAAATCAATTTTCATATATTTCGTGCGAGAATGAAAAATAGGATTAGTGATCAAGTATGTAGCACTTAGGTTGTCACACCAAAGAATCAGAGTAGCAGATGTGAAGCAACCAATCTCACGGAGAAGATACTCAACCCAAGTGATTTAAGAAGTATCAACTGCAAGTGCGCGATATTCCGCCTCAGTGCTTGATTGCGAGACAACCTTTTGCTTACTCGATGACCAAGAGATTAAATGAGTACCAAGAAATATAGCAAAGCCAGTTGTGGACTTCCGATCATCCAAATCTCCTGCCCAATCTGAATCAGTGTAGCCATAAAGCAAAGTGTTAGAAGCACGAGAGAAGAACAATCCATGTGAAGTAGTAGCTTTGATATAGCGTAAAATACACTTCACTGCAACCCAATGAACATACATAGGGCAATGCATAAATTAGGACAGTTTGTTCACAGCGTACGCGATGTCTGGTCGAGTGAAAGTTAGGTACTGTAAAGCCCCAACAACGCTATGAAACAGAGTAGGATCAGAGTACGAAACACCAACTGAAGCGGAGAGCTTTGACGCTGGTCAAATGGGTATACAAACTGGACTACTAGAATCCATATGAACACGACGAAGAAGGTCCTCAACATATTTGCTTTGTAATAAAAACAACCCCTCAGGTGTCCTGGTTGCAAAAATGCCAAAAAAATAAGACAAAGTCCCTAAATCATGAACCGCGAACTGAGATTGAAGTTGTTTAACTAGGGACTGCAGACGTGAAGAATTATTATTCATAATTATGATGTCATCAACATAGATAAAGACAAACAACTTGACATTGGTAGTGGACATATAGAACAAGGAGGAATCTGTTTTGGACCCCGAAAAACCAAGAGAACGAAGTGCATCAGTGAGTCTCTTATTCCACATACGGGGTGCTTGTTTGAGTCCGTAAAGAGATCACTTTAGCTGGCATATATGATTCGGACGAGAAGGATCAACAAAACCAGGAGGTTGAGACATATAGACCACTTCATCCAAGTTACCATGAAGAAAGGCATTAGAAATATCCAATTGTGTAATATGCCAACCATTAGTCACAGCTAAGGAGAGCATCAATCTAATTGTTGCAAGCTTCACCACTGGACTAAACATGTCCGCAAAATCAATTCTGGGGCATTGGTTATACCCCTTCGCAACCAATCATACCTTGCAACGATCTAAAGAACCATCAGATTTTAACTTGGTCTTGAACACCCATCGACAACCAATGACATTTTGAGTTGGTGATGGAGGAACAAGCTGCCAGGTTCCATTATGAATCAAAGCATTATATTCCTCAGTCATTCCATGGCGCCAATGCTCATCCTTAGCTGCTTGGGAATAACCTGAAGGTTCCATACTAAGAGAAGAAGTGGCAGCCATGGAGAATGGTTTCTTGGGCTTCAACTTTCTTGTTTGAGAATAAGTGACTATGCCTTGAGCTAGTGGTGGAGAATTAGAAGGCTGAAGGTTTTCCGGTGAGTTAGAAAATGGAATTTCTGGACAGGATGGTGAGGTAGGTTGAGATATAAGTGGAACAGTTTGTGGTGGGACTGTAGATGGGTTGGTCTGAGCGTAGAAGTTGGACTAGATAGAGGTGTGACTGTCGAAAGTGGTAATGGTATTTGTAAGGTAACTGGATTTGTGGCAGAACTGGTTGATGTCGTTGGCACCATAGCATCCTGTGAAGAAAAAGGAAACACATTTTTATCAAAAACAACATGTCGAGATACAAAAAATCTTGAGGAAGCTGGATCAAAGCATTTTTACCCCTTATGGATTTTACTATAGCCCAAGAAAACACAAGGCCTGGACCGACAAAGAGTGTAAGTACAAAGTACAAGAGTGGCTATAAGAATATAAAATTCCACATCTTAGGGCTCTGATACCATGAAAGACCCTTCTCAATATATGTGAAGTACAAAGTACATGGCTGAATTTATACAATACAAAACGAAGAGTTCTAGAGCTATAAGAATACAAAACCAACTTAGACTAGGAAGCTAGATGACATATCCTAGTTGGAATAGTTATCCTTCATCACTATAGACCAAAGTGTTGGCCACACACCCTCAATAATCTGCTTCACCACTAACGAATCAATTTCAATAATCATAAGACCCAAGCTTTGAGTGACACAATAATTCATAGCCACCCTTATCGCCATTGCTTCAGCTACCAAATTATTATGCTCCCCAATGACCTTTGCATAATCATAAAGTAGATCACTACCATCATCCCTAATAAAACCCAATGAGCTTAGTCATGGATTTCCCTTAGAAGAACATCTGTATTGCACTTTAGAAAACCCTCACGAGGCTCTTGCCATGCCACCTTCACATACTTGAATCTTGGAATATAATTCTTCAAGGCATTAACAATGTCACTCCATGATTCCCTCACTAATGGAATGTAAGGAAATCACAATTTGTATTGGGTGAAAAATCACCGAGGCCTTGAGCAAGGGTGTAAGACTTGATTCAAATTGACCTTATGAGACGAACCCACGAGGGGAGATGGCATGACCATCCGCCTCGGAAAGCTGCCTCAGGGAAGAAGTAAAACCGAGTCCAAAGTACAGAGATCAGAATGATCACCACGACCACATGGTCCTCGAGCAAGTATGACACCTCACCAAAATGAGGCCTGGTCTCTGTAACCGTCGACCGTTTCTCAGGCATTTAAGAAGAAGATCGTGGCTTGACCACGATCAAATATAGAATAATGGCCATAAAAGCATGATTATTATGGTTGTAGCATCACTTTTCTTGTCAACTACAAATAGGATTCATTTGTCACCAAGGAGATCATCCAGAAATACAATACTTGACTTATATTCTTAGGCTTTGTCTCGTTTTATCAGCTTGTTTATTTTTTGCCTCGTTTATTCCATTAAGCATTTGTCTCGTTTAAATTCAATCTTAGTTCGATCATAACTTTGATACAAGAAAATTATCAATCAACCCTGAAACAAATTCGATTTTTTGTCCTATCAACACAAATTGGCGCCGTCTGTGGGGACTTGGTAATAACGTTTGTTTCAAAGTTTGCAATTTTGATTTTCACTAAAAAATGGCCGACATTATTGATGACAATGTTTCCATCCAAATATCAGACCAAATAACGGGAGCCACCGAAAATAGTAGAGGGACCCCAATCCCTCCAATTGGCCCAACTCTTTCGGCTGGCCTAACACCACCCATTAGCCCCATTCAAACAATTAACTCCACTACGTTGGTAGGGTTAACACCACCAAATGGATCGACTCTTGCGATCGGTTTAACTCCCTCCATAGGAGTGATTTCAGCCGATCCAGTTTCCTCAAGCTCAAATGATCCGTTCAAGCAATTCATGATGTGCTCATTGCAGCAGATGCGAGAGCAAGTGGCCGCTCAAGCGGCGGCGCAAGCTCAATTTAATGAACAATTTCGAAGCTCCTTGCAAGCCGACGCTGGGAATGGAAGGGCCCTTCTAACCCAGGCGATGCTCCCTTTGTGACACCCAACGGAGGAAATTCCAACACTGTCCCCATGAACACCACCGTGGGAGGCTTTCCAAATGGAGTCACATCTTGGGGCTCGGGGACTACAGCTCCTGCAGTGTCTCAAACAAGCGTCGCGTCCGACTTTGAGAAGTGGAAGAAATATTTTAAGGCCAACATGAAAAAATGGCTCGAAAATATGCCAGGGGTTCGGAAACCTCAACACATGCTGGACATTGAAAAATGTCGTCAGCTACCTTTCAAGCCCGAAGTTGCTCCAACACCCATCCCAAAACATTTCAAGCTACAAATTTTTAAAAAAGTACGATGGGACAACTCACCTAATCGACAATAAAACCGAATATATGGCCATGGTAAAAAGTAATTATTTGACTCTAATCAAGAGGGAGTCCATGTTCTTGAAAAAATTTGTCGATACCTTGGAAAAAGGGGCGCTGCGTTGGTACATGCTTCTCCCCTCCAAGTCTATCTCCAACTTCGAGGAATTGGCAGACATGTTCATCAAGGCTCACGCTGGAGCCAAAAAAATCCTCAAGAGAAGGGAGGACATCTTCGAAGTCAAACAAAGATACCTCGAGCCAATCAAGGACTTCTTTGAACACTTTCAGGCTGAATGAATGGATCTGCCGAAATGGATGTCAGTTTGGCGGTCATGGCTTTTGAAAAGAATCTCAATCTGAGTAATTCTGATGTCGCGGCCGAATTAAAGAAAGAGCTTCAGCAATGGTAATCCCGAACTTGGGACGAGTTGCATTATCGGTGTTGACACCTAATTTTGTCCCGATCGTGTAAATTAAAGTCTAGTTGTTCTAAATTAAAATTAATTATTTTGAAAATTCAAAGTAATTGAGTTAAATTTAAAAGGAAAGGGGCTAAATGTTTTAGACGTGGCTTTAATTTTAGCTTATGCGTGTAATTACTTACATTTACTTAATTATATTAAAAAGGGCTAAAATCGCTCAAATCCTAAATTCTAGCCTAGTTGCGCAACGATACATATAACATATAACATATACACAAATCATTCCCTTTTTTCCCTTCAGCCCATCAGCTTGCCCGTTTTCCCCATTTCCCTTTGATCAACCCTCTTCCCCTGACCCGATTGACCCGCGTCACCCTGGTCCCCCCTCCCCCAACTTTTACCCTCTCTCCAGTACAGAAAATGAATCTCACGCGTCCATCTCATGTGCGATCGAGTTAGAACCGTTGATTGGATTCAAACAGTAATTTCCTAGGGATAGAGAGTGAAAGTGGTACGATCCACAAGGGATTAGACCATTTTCACCCTCTTTCTTAAAGGAAAGGTGGAAATTAGGGGGATTTTTTTAGGGAATTCACTTCATGCCCTAAACCCTAGCATTGGCAGGTATATATTGTTATTTTCTTGTTCATTTCAGGAGGGTTCAGTTCATTTTTAGAGGGAAGAAAGGCAGAGAGTTAGGGGTAATATTTTTTCAATCTTTTTAAAAAATATACACATAGCTTAACCATTTCTGCTTTTGGAATTCACACACTGTTTTTTGAGTGTGTCGTCGCTTCATTATACTTGTCGTCGACCTTGCTCACGTCGCTTAGTCGAGTCGCGTTTGCTTCGGACCCTCGCCCCATTCATTTCCATTAATAAGGTAATACTCTCTGATTTTACAACTTTTATTGTTCTGCTACGTGGTTAGTTGGAAAAGTGTTGTCTCATTTCAGTTGTTATGAATCCATTTTACACTGTTGTATTATCACTGATTCAGCTTTCAGTTGTTTAATCACAAGTAAAAGGATGATCAGTAGGTTCTTCTATAGATTATCTAGTTTTAAAGATGTGTTCTTTATCACCCTTAGGCATTATTCCAGTTTGAAAGTCATGCCCCTCTTTGAGTCTCTTTAGTCTGGTTTTTCCTTGTTTGTTTGACTTGAATAAGAGCTTGTCGTGAAAGGCTAAAATCCCATTGTTGAATTGAATAAGAAATTAAGTTTCAGTCCAATTTTTCAAGGGTCTCTTATAATATTTGATTCTGCTCAGTTTTAAAGAGGTCGGTGTACCCTTGTTTTACTATGAAATGTGTTTTGAATTTGGTGGAGAAAGTCTAAAGCAAAATGCAGTAGCCATGGATTTTGATATGTCTCTTTAACTATTATGAAGATTGATGATTTTACATGCATAACTCAAATCTGTATGAATAATATGCTGCTTTTCCAGTTATCTTAGATCTCAATAGTGAAAAGTTGAAGGTATTGGTGGAATTCTGTTCTGATTGTTTGTGAAGATCCTAGGTTGTGAGAGGGGGCCTGGGTGACTGTTCAGGATATCGTGAAGGTGTTTGGAGGGCATAGAAGTCTATTTCCTAGGCTGAAGAAAGTTGAAATGGAAAAGGGAGTTTGGTGAGTATGCAGTTGGGTAAAGAGGGGTATGTGATGTTATATTTGTTTGTATAGTTGTCAGATGGATGGTTGCTAGTGGCTTGGAGAGTTCAGGTATGAAGTTGGTTTTTGATAGGGCTTCTAGTTGGTTCCTGGTTGTAGCAGTTTATAGGGGAACTTAGTTTGTGATCAGTATAGATATGTAGGTTCAGTAGAGCTGTTTAGGAAGCTTGAGAAGGGTTGTTGTTGATCCAGTTTGTCCGGGCGTCTAGCTTAGGTCCTGATAATTGAATGAAGTGAGTAGGGTGAGTGTATGTGCAGTTTCTGGTGGTTCAAGAGTTGGTTAAGAGGTTGTCCCTGGTTTTTTCCTGTTCCAGTCTTCCTTTTGTGTATTCTGATAAGCTGCTCCCATTCTTGAAGTATCTGTAGGCTTTAGTTTTTTTTTAAGTTTTCATGTCTTGACTTGAATTGTGAACTTTTGGTAGATTATATCCTTAAAGTATCTTCCATTGAGTTTTTATGAGTTCAATTCTAATTCAATTAGAAAATAAGTTCTGGCCTTGTATCACATGTGATCTTGTTGTTAAGGAAGTTTGTGATTGATTCTGTCATAGTTAGGAAAGCATTATAAATTGTACAAATGATTGAGTTGTTTTTCAGTCGAGATGTGTGAGTTCTCTTCTGCTATGGGAAGCTTGTTTCTGGCTTGATATATTGCTGCATTTTGTCACGCCTTGTCCAGTTTGAGTAAAGATTCATTTATGAATGCTCCTATATGTTGCCCTTCTACTGAGGTTCGGTTCTCCTATTTGTTTTGATGCCTAGGGAGTTGAGCTTAGTTTCTAGTTGAGCCTAGCTTGTTTCATTCGTTAACTTTCAACTTTGTTTTCATGTCTTAACATCTTATTGGTCCAGTGATGCCTCTTTCTCTTGGTTGTTAATTATAGTTTGTGTATCTCAGTTCAACTCTAGTATAGCTAGCTCTCTTCCTGCATTGGTACAACATGTAGTTATGTTCTCTTAGTAGGATCTGAGTGTGGGATGTTAAGCGTATGGTTTTCTCTCGATGTCTTTATTTATTCTAGTTATTGATGAGATCGAGCAGTAGTTTCAAGATGAAAAGTTATAATCTCTATTAAGACTTATGTTCCTGTGATTTTTACATTATAAAATTTCAAGACTCTATTCAGTTATAGTTGTGAATAACATTTGAATGTGTCTGCCCATTTAATGCTATTTTGTTTCACTTGATTCATCATCTGAGATTGTTGTCCATTTACTAATCTTTATCTCTCTATTTTCATTGACATGAACCATCTTGGGACGTGTTGAAATAAAACTCACAAATTGGGACGACTGTTTGCATTTGAAGTTATTTGCTCCGCTTCGCATTTTCGGGACTTGATATCCCCGAAAATGTAAAAGAAAAAATGAAAATCACAAAGTCCAAGGCTCAATGATTGAGTTTGCGCTTCCGGGTTCTATCTTCTAAACTCCATCCTTCCCCCGTCCCTTAGAAAATGCATGTTGTATAGGACTTCCCCATAGACCGGATTAGGAGCCCTGTAGGATAGAAATGATATTTGAATTGTGAATAACTACTGTAAATTACTTAAATTGTTTTATATGAATGCTTTCTATCATTTCTTTTCGAATCGCGAATTAATTTATGGATGTTTAGAATCATTTGTCAATTAATGAGTGCAAAATCAAATTCGATTTAAAATCGTACCCTCGTCATAACTCGCATTTGAATTGCTTCTTCATTTATTATATTAAATATTCTACTATTTATTTATTTAATCTAATTTATTTATTTAGTTAATCAATTAAATTTTAATCCATTATTTATTTATTTACTTAATCTAATTTATTTAATTTCAATTAATCATTTAATCAATTAAATATTTATTTATTTATTTATTTATTTATTTAATCAATTACTATTCATTTACTCCTTCATTTAATATTAATTTAATAAGTATTCATTTATTTAATTATGTTATTTATTTTTTATTCATTTATCTATTTAATTAATTAATTAATTAATCTTTTATTATTATCTAATTATTTATCTAGTTTATTTCATTTATCTAATTTTATTTAGCCTTTATTTATTTAATTAATTAACCAATTAACCATTATTTGATTATCCATTTAATTAATCTTAAATCGGGTCATCCATTTATCTAAGTATCGGCATAACTAAAGTCTTACCTTATTTATATTATTTCTATTATCCTTATATAAAATTAGCTTTATATACTTATTATCCTTAAAAAATTCGTCAAAACCGCCGGATTAACCGCTTTTAGCGGATTTTCGAAAGTACTCCCGCAAGGGACCTTCTTTCGAATTTAATAGAACCACTTACTCAGAATCTCTGATTTTAATTTAATTTCTTTTAAATAAGGAATAAATTGCACTCATTAGTTAACCTTAGGTTCCTAATAATCCTTAAATTAGGTGGCGACTCCAAAGAAAGCCCTTTGGAGTCCCACTTTGTTGAAGTCAAATCCCGATGCATACTTGTTGTGCATTTTTTAGGGAGGGTTCAACAGCGTGGCGACTCCACTGGGGATACGCAAATGGTTCTAACCAAAAGATTTTCACGAATGTGCGTTATTTATGTATGTGTTGATTGTATGTATGCGTAGCTTAACTCTTTGTTTGTTTGCATGCGTAGAATTAATTGTTGGAAATGAATGTATTGAAGCATATTTTTATTTGTGCATAGTCCGCATTCCGTTCATATTTTCTCCCTCATGGAGCCTGTCAATTCTCTTTCACCTCCTCGATTTCATCACGGGGCACCCGTTTGACGGGTAGTTATGCAGGAAGGGCATTTCCCTTACCTCACTTTTTGAAACTTCTTTCGTGTCACCAAAAGTTAGTTCGGGATATTGAGATTGCCTGGTTTTGTCATGGCCAGTTCTACTGCGTTGTGAGGCCAGGTCTATCCCGCATAGGTCGAGTCAGCTTCAACTGTTAGCCCACTCTTAGACGGAGTTTTAGGAGCATGCATGCATTTACACTTTAGTCTGGACCCGGTCCTTGGTACCGCCTCCATAGTTAGGAAGCCCAACGACAACGGGTTTTTTTTAAAACCCAACGACAATGCATATTATGTGCTATGTGATGACGAATCCTCAGTCCTAACCATGTTTTGAGCAAAATCAGATTTAGAATTTTGTCTCCTATGTTTTCTTTTAGGTCAGAAAATGGAAGAATTTAGCTGAATCTATGTGGTCATAGCGGTCCACATAGAATTTGAGATCATAGACAGAATTGCAGTCCGGGGAAAGTTAGGCAGATTTGATTGGTTTGTGAGATCTAAGAGGCGAAGCCCCTGGTGTCTTAAAAGGATCAGTGGGGTCCCTCTCGTGAATGGCTTTGCGTGTGTGCAGGCCTATGTTGATAATCCAGCTGCAAATTTATAAAATTGAAGTATGCTTGTCGCATACTAGGAGAGCGAAGCCCTTGTGTCTTTGAATGACCAGTGGGGTCCCTCCTTGAAGACCAGTGCGGTCTTGGCTACCTAGGAAACTGAGAGGCTTGATTAAAGCCGAGGACCAGTGAGGAGCCATACGAACAAGGTCTGTGAGCCTTGCAAAACCTAGGAAGCTGAGAGGTTTGACTAAAGCCGAGGACCAGTGAGGTTTTATTTTTGAAAGGCCAATTGGCGCCTTTCATGATTTGCAGTCTGGCATTGTAAAAGCAGTTGGAAATCTCACCCCGGATGTTGTAAAATAATTGGGAGTTGTGCCTAGAGGAGTGTGGATGTTTGCAAAGGTAGGGAGGATTGTTTTGGGTTTTAGGCATTCGGGTTTTAAATTTTGTGCAGATGTTGTGGAGAGCATGAGTTGTGTTAGAATTTTGAGTTGGCACCCAACTTTGGGAAGATAGTTGGGATAACAGAATTTCAGTGTCGAGGCGGAGAGCTGATTGTTATCGATTATTGTTATTATTTATCACTTACTCTAAATCTTAATTGCTCAAAACTGGCATGAACTATTTTTCGTTACCACTTGTTTGCGCGTCTTAGGCCCACCTCTGGCATAAAGAGGCACATTACAGGGTAGGAAGCGTTCGCATTTTCATTTACGCTCAACTACTTGTGTTTGCCACACATGTCGACTTGTTTAAAATGCAAAGCGCTACGTGATTTGTGTGCAAATTTGCCAATGACATGCAAACTAACATGGCTACTTTTGAACTTTTTCTTTTGATTTGTTTATCCCCAAACAGAGGTTTGATTTGTGCTTATTTAAGCTGGCTGATCACTCCTATTACACAAGGACAAAGGACCAATCTGCATACTGGTACACATTTCCACATCTGACAATCACTGGAATAGATTATGAACCTCGCAATACCGAGAAAATTCCTGCAATTCCTGAATCGTCAAGTGGAAATGTCATTATTGCTCAAGACGAACTGATTCTTGAAATGGCTAAGGAACTACAGATGTTAAAAGATGAGCTGGCTGCGGTAAAAGGGCAAACTCCTAAAAACACGCCGCTGCGTGGGCCCGATGCATCCCACTCTCTGGTTCAAATGGGGCAATCTCTGGGGCAATCTCTGAAGTCAATTGATGGGGTCGCCAGTATGAACACACCTTTGAACACCCACAATTCTCTAAAAGCACCAGTCCACCAAAGCAACTTGCCACTTGTCCAAGCTCCACCTCCAAATAACGCTCAATCTAGCCAAATAATTAACCGACCACCCATCTACCCATCACATCAACAACACCCATCATACACCCACCCTGCCAATACTTATTATCAGACAAACACTCTATATCCATACCAAACCTCCACTTACCAAAATAAACCCATCCCGCAAGCTTATACTGAAAATCCATCCGCACCATTAGTCCAAGTGGCGGTATCTGGCGGGCAAGATGTTCCTATTGTGCAAATTGATTATTACACCAATTCTCCTTATGTGAAGTTTCAAAATGGTGTTAGAAGAGCCGAAAAAGCAATCGATGGGGGTGAAGATTTGGAGAAAAAGGTACAAGGTTGGGTGATGAGTGCTCTTAGCAAAGCATCAAAAGGCAAGGACAAGGAAATTCTAGAATATGAAGACTTGTGTGTTCATCCTGGGATTGAATACCCAGAAGGGTACAAAGTACCAAAGTTTGTTAAGTTTGATGGCAAAGGCAATCCCCGAGTCCATTTGAGAAGGTACTGTGAAACCTTGGGAGTGGGAAAGAATGAAGAGCTCCGTATGAAATTATTCATTCATAGTCTTGAAGGCGAAGCTTTAGACTGGTACTCCGAGCAGGATCCCTCAAAATGGATTAACTGGAGGAGTATGGCTCACGACTTCATGGAGCGTTTTGGTTTCTATGCTGAAATACCATTAGATCGGTTGGCTATTGCAAGGTTTAGGAAGAAGACGACCGAGACTTTTAGGGAAGACACGGTACGTTGGAGGAGTGAGGCGGCCAAAGTTAAGCCTCCTATGAGTGAAGAAGAGTTTGTGGGACATTTCATCGAGACATTGGATGAATTTTACTATGATCGAATGGCATCCATGACTAACTCTACTTTTGCCAATCTAGTAAAAACGGGGGAGATGTATGAAGCTGGTTTGAAATCTGGTAGGATCACAAATTTGGCCGCTTTGCAAGCTACAAGTGAGGCAATCCAGTCTGGGTCTGGTAATGGCTTTAACAAAAAGAAGAAAGAGGAAGTGGGAGTTGTTGTGGGAGACATCGGGCATCGACCGGCTGGAAAGTTGAATTTTGACAATTCGTCTGCTTTTCCCACCTACCAAAGCCCACATTACCCAAATTACCCCAGTCACTACCTGATGCGACCTGTTCCTTATCCGGTTTACAATGCACAGGCAAATTTCTACCAACCTAGAGCGCATGCACCTAATCAATACCCTCGTCAGCCAAATTTTCAAGCACCCCAGAATTAACAGCCTCGTCCTTCTGTTCGTCCCAATGTGCAAGGATTTAATCAAAATTACGAAAGGAGAGCAACTAAAACCTATACTCCCCTAGCCGAGTCATATGGTCAGCTTTTTGAGAGATTAAGAAATGCGGGAGTTGTGCAGCCTATCCCTGATAACACCCCAAACCCACCTCCAAAATGGTATGATGCAAATAAGCACTGTGCTTATCACTCAGGGGCAGCCAGCCATGATATTGAGAGATGTTATACTTTCAAAGACAAGGTCGAGGGTTTAATCAAAGAAGGCACCATTCAACTCACCCGCACTCAGCCAAATATGCATGATAATCCTCTTCCCAATCATGGTAACAATGCAGTTAATATGATTTCTCTTGAGGAAGAACCAAATCTGAAGGGCACCATAGTCTCTATTTATGATGTAAAGGTTGATAATATTGCTTCTAAGGTACTTAAGCAAGCACTAACTCTATTTCCAAAGAATGAGGAAACTTTTGGCCTATGTGGCAACCCCGCTGAAGGAAAGATGGAAAAGGTTGAGTCTGAGAAGAAGCCGACTAGTGTCACACCACAGCCTCTTTTACCATTGAACCAGTCATTTGTCCAAGCACCAGAAATGTCCATGCAGAATATGATTGAAGGTATTGGCGGCCTATTCTTGAATGATGGATTGAAATGCAGTGCAACTATTGAAGATTTTGAGAAAGAGCCACATGTGCAGAATGCCGAACCAAGTGATGTGATGGCTAATTGGACTTGTGGTCCAAAAGAGACTTGATGAACGAACTCGCTATTTTTGTTTTGGCATCACAGTCAGCTTGAGGCCCTGAACTGTGTATTGCACTTTGTTTATGTTTATGTCTTTCAAATAACTCTTTTAAATCCTGCATATTTACTTTTATGTAGTATGCCTCCCTAAATTAGGTTTTAAATAAACAAATGCACTGCATTCCTACCCTATTATTTTGCTATACTTTAAATATTTATGTGCTTTATTATTTTCTTCTGATTAATATACTTACTACTGTTTCAAATTAAAGTTACCAAAACCTGCTTAAACTTGGATTGTGGCCTATAACGAAACAACTGAACAATTTAAGGATGATGCACTAGAGAGTTGCTTTGCACTCTTTGGATATTACATTACTGTTAGAACTTCAAACTGGGGCGGCTTTATTTGCCGGCAATTGGAGCCGAAGCATTTTATCTATACAAATGGAAGACCTTTATTTGAGAAACCATTCAAGAAGATAAGTTGGAAGATGTTGAATGCGCGAAGAGAAGATTTGAATAGTTTACTTCAAACCAGGGCAATTGGTGTTGAAGAAGCTCTTTCCTACTTAAGAAGAAGCAACAGGAAAATTTGCACCAAGTTGGCAATGTCATTATGTGGGAGAACACTAATCCTGGCAGATATTTATGATCAAGTTTGGCCAATGGTAATCAACGCAGATGTTGTCAAGAGATACTATGTCTGAAGCAATCACAAGTTAGCATTGGTTCAAATGTAATCTTTGATGTAATGCGAACTACGCGTAACCTGATTCCCAGGGCTGGGATACGTTGGCAACTCATATAGAGTTCGGTTGCACTAGCACAGGAGTCCCCTATTTCCTCTTTTATGTAGTTTGAACTACTTCTGACCTGATTCCTGGAATGGCAACAGGATAAGTAGGCAATCCCCGTCGGATTCGGTCAAAAAAATATTGTAACACTTTAGGCTTGTTTATCTTTTATGATGTAATGCTGAACTATGCATCTGGGTAAATGTGTGGATTTTCCAATTCGGATGCGGCTTCGTACTTAGATTGCCATATTTTCCCC
Organism: Petunia x hybrida; assembly: GCA_037355625.1. Lineage (NCBI taxonomy): Eukaryota > Viridiplantae > Streptophyta > Magnoliopsida > Solanales > Solanaceae > Petunia > Petunia x hybrida. The sequence goes on from JBBBVM010000465.1 coordinate 2,294,114, forward strand.
AAAAATCTTTATGTAAGCAGAACTACGCACAGTCTGATTCCCGTGGAGGGATACGTAGGCGCTCTTAATAGGCTCGACTCTATAATATTAAAATTTTTAGTTTCCCCCTAAGGCAAGCAACTGGGGCAAATTTTGCAAGATGAATTGAAGATATGGAAGATAGAAATTGGGGCAAATTTTGCAAAAAGAGTTCGAAGGCATAAAGATTGTAACTGGGGCAGATTTCTGTAAAATTGGTATTACTTATCAAAGGATGAAGTGGCAGAGTTCTAAAGTATTCAAGATTAGCACAAGTCGCAAAGACAAAGGACGTTCAGTTTGTTTCAAGATATGTCATGAGTTTGAGTTAAAGCAGAAATTTTTAAATGCATTATAAATTTCGGTTGCATATCAATGATTATTTGTTTTATATTTTATCAAATTACTTTACTTTGCCTCTATCTTGAAATATTATACAATATTGAGTTCATAAGTCAAACTCTGAGTATAATTTGCAAGCCCAAGTCTAAAGAAGAACGAGGGAGCAGTGGCAGCAAGTTCAAGATGAATCAGCACAAATCAAACGCCCCTACCCAAAACTAACAAATTTTTCTTTGAAAGCAGGAACTAGAAAGCTTACAATGAGAGGATCATTTGAACAATTTACTGAACGCGCATCCAAAGTTGCCTTACAAATTGCGTTGCATTGCCATTTTCATGACTTAAAGCATTATGCTCTGTCAGGAGTTATTACCGAACAGGCGGCATTTCCACCTCTATGACTTTCGTTCCTAATAGGCGACAAAGCCGAGGCTTGTTTTGTGTTTTCAAACCTAAGCCAAATCGGGCATCGCTTTGTTTCAAGTTGACCATCAGCTACGAGGATGCCCTTTGTTGGATTATCTCGCCTATTGATTTGCCAAATGGCTCTTGCATTGCTCTACATTCCCGCACTTCTTTTCTTTGCACTTGCTTTAGATTATGTCGTCGCACTTGCTTTAAAATTGATGCCTTGCTTTACGTTTTTCAGGTTGACCACCAGGCGGGGCTTCTCTCTTGTTGGACTTTCACGCCTATTGATTCGCTAAATCGCTTTTGCGTTGCTTTACATTTCACGCTAAATTGCTTTGCACTCGCTTTATATTACGACTTGCTTTAATTTTAGTTTAATAGGTTAACAAGTCAGCCCCGAGACCCTCCTTGCTTCGTGCCGGACCGGTTCGCCAGCTGATTTGTTCGACAATCAACACCAAGACCCTCCTTGCTGCGTGCCCGACCAGCTTGCCAGTTGATTCGTCAAGATTGTTCAAATTGCTTTAACTTATGCCTTCGCATTTTCTTTGTATTACGTCTTGTTTTACTTTTTAGGTTAACAAGTCAGTCCCGAGACCCTCCTTGCTTCATGCCGGACAGGATTGCCAGCTGATTTGTAGACAATCAATTCCAAGACCCTCCTTGCTACGTGCCCGACCAGCTTGCCAGTTGATTTGTCAAGATATTCAAATTGATTTGCACTTGCTTTCAATTATGACTTTGCACTTGCTTTATATTATGACTTGCTTTACTTTTAGTTTAACCGGTTAACATGTCAGCCTTGAGGCCCTCCTTGCTTTGTACCGGACTGGATCACCAGCTGATTTGTAGACAATCAATTTCAAGACCCTCCTTGCTGCGTGCCCGACCGGCTTGCCAGTTGATTTGTCAAGATGTTCAAATTGCCTTGCACTTGCTTTAAATTATCACTTTGCACTTGCTTTATATTATGAACCGCTTTATTTTTAGCTTAACAGGTTAACAGGTCAGTCCTGAGACCCTCCTTGCTTCGTGCCGGACCGGTTCGCCAGCTGATTTGTTCGACAGTCAACCCCAAGACCCTCCTTGCTTCATGCCCGACCGGCTTGCCAGTTGATTTGTCAAGATTGTTGAAAATGCTTTGCATTATGCCTTCGCACTTGCTTTATTGCTTCGCCAGTTGTTTGGAAGACAACTTATCAATGATATCACAACCCGCACTTGCAAATTTGTATCATCAATATTTGATCATTCTTTACTTCTGATTATCAGGCTTTATTAGCAGTTGCTCGCTTATCATTTGTCGAGTTTATTACAGGGCTTTAGCAGCACCGCAGCAGCATTTAGAGCATAACGTGGAAATTTTTCTTAGCAGTGAACTGGGGCAATCGTTGATATGAGATAGACTCGTCAACGAGGATCTGAAGAATCGCACTCGAGTTTGATGTGCAGGTTAGCTTGCCATTATGCCCCTTGCAAGCTTATAGTAGCAGCCTATGAACCAGTGCTGCTCCTCTTTGATATTGTAAAAGTTCACGCCACACTCCAAAAAAAATCAGAGACTTGATCGCCACAACGACTGAGATAGTGAGCTGAAAGGCGCGGGCAAGCAATAATCTTATTGCCTCCGCATGCTCCTCAGCAAGCTACACCAAAAATACGGCCGCGCCTCAATGAGCTGGTCCGCAATGCGCCCCTCGTTTAGAAAACTGATAGGCGCCCCCAAGCAAAATTCTTATCGCCTTAATATGAGACCCTACGAGCAACTCCATCAACGTGCTTCCAAGGCAGAAACATGTAGCCTCAACGAGCAAGGCTGCCTACATTTTCCATGTGCGATCTTGCTCCTTTCTTCCTCTCCTCCTTGAAACATTGTCCCTCCACACCTGAGCCAAGAATCTAGCAACAATAAACTGCCTAGGAAAAGAAAGCATCCAACATTTGTATCATTCAAGTATGTACCTGCAAAAAAGAGAATTGTTAGTGAAAAATCCTTCCATGATCTCCACCATACGATCCGTATCATGGAAGGTAGTCTCAAGCTTCCTCTTCTTCATAGTTCCTCCCAACCTTGAAGTACTAATTATCTTCTCAAAGGCAGACCTAATGTTAACACAATGATGCTTATCAAGATATACAAATAACTTGCTTCTAGATGGTAATTGAGCAAAGGAAGTAAAGCATACAATTAGCAACTCATAAGCAAGATTGCCAATGTAGTCTACCAACATATTACCTTCATGAAGTGTATGCTTAAACTGAAATATCTCTAGATGTTTGAGCCTCTTTATCTCATCAACCACAGCTGCTATATGAAAGACCCTTCTCAATATATGTGAAGTACAAAGTACACGGCTGAATTTATATAATACAAAACACAAGAGTCCTAGAGCTATAAAAATACAAAACCAACTTAGACTAGGAAGCTAGATGACATATCCTAGTTGGAATAGTTATCCTTCATCATTCCCCCTCAAGTTGAGCAGGGGTTTAGGAAACACTGTCAACTTGGATTTCAAATCAAAAAATCGAGACTTTGACGGGGGCTTGGTGAGCAAATCAGCCACTTGATCATGAGTGCTCACATAGTGAACTGAAAGAGACTTAGCGCGGACCTTGTCCCGAACAAAATGAAAATCAATTTTCATATATTTCGTGCGAGAATGAAAAATGGGATGAGTGATCAAGTATGTAGCACTTAGGTTGTCACACCAAAGAATCAGAGTAGCAGATGTGAAGCAACCAATCTCACGGAGAAGATACTCAACCAAAGTGATTTAAGAAGTATCAATTGCAAGTGCGCGATATTCCGCCTCATTGCTTGATTGCGAGACAACCTTTTGCTTACGCGATGACCAAGAGATTAAATGAGTACCAAGAAATATAGCAAAGCCAGTTGTGGACTTCCGATGATCCAAATCTCCTGCCCAATCTGAATCAGTGTAGCCATAAAGCAAAGTGTTAGAAGCACGAGAGAAAAACAATCCATGTGAAGTAGTAGCTTTGATATAGCGTAAAATACACTTCACTGCAACCCAATGAACATCCATAGGGCAATGCATAAATTGGGACAGTTTGTTCACAGCGTACGCGATGTCTTGGTTGAGTGAAAGTTAGGTACTGTAAAGCACCAACAACGCTATGAAACCGAGTAGGATCAGAGTACGAAACACCAACTGAAGCGGAGAGCTTTGACGCTGGTCCAATGGGTATACAAACTGGACTACTAGAATCCATATGAACACGACGAAGAAGGTCCTCAACATATTTGCTTTGTGATAAAAACAACCCCTCAGGTGTCCTGGTTGCAAAAATGCCAAAAAAATAAGACAAAGTCCCTAAATCATGAACCGCGAACTGAGATTGAAGTTGTTTAACTAGGGACTGCAGACGTGAAGAATTATTATTCATAATTATGATGTCATCAAAATAGATAAAGACAAATAACTTGACATTGGTAGTGGACATATAGAACAAGGAGGAATCTGTTTTGGACCCCGAAAAACCAAGAGAACGAAGTGCATCAGTGAGTCTCTTATTCCACATACGGGGTGCTTGTTTGAGTCTGTAAAGAGATCACTTTAGCTGGCATACATGATTCGGACGAGAAGGATCAACAAAACCAGGAGGTTGAGACATATAGACCACTTCATCCAAGTTACCATGAAGAAAGGCATTAGAAATATCCAATTGTGTAATATGCCAACCATTAGTCACAGCTAAGGAGAGCATCAATCTAATTGTTGCAAGCTTCACCACTGGACTAAACATGTTCGCAAAATCAATTCTGGGGCATTGGTGATACCCCTTCGCAACCAATCATACCTTGCAACGATCTAAAGAACCATCAGATTTTAACTTGGTCTTGAACACCCATCGACAACCAATGACATTTTGAGTTGGTGATGGAGGAACAAGCTGCCAGGTTCCATTATGAATCAAAGCATTATATTCCTCAGTCATTCCATGGCGCCAATGCTCATCCTTAGCTGCTTGGGAATAACCTGAAGGTTCCATACTAAGAGAAGAAGTAGCAGCCATGGAGAATGGTTTCTTGGGCTTCAACTTTCTTGTTTGAGAATGAGTGACTATGCCTTGAGCTAGTGGTGGAGAATTAGAAGGCTGAAGGTTTTTCGGTGAGTTAGAAAATGGAATTTCTGGACAGGATGGTGAGGTAGGTTGAGATATAAGTGGAACAGTATGTGGTGGGACTGTAGATGGGTTGGTCTGAGGCGTAGAAGTTGAACTAGATAGAGGTGTGACTGTCGAAAGTGGTAACGGTATTTGTAAGGTAACTGGATTAGTGGCAGCACTGGTTGATGTCGTTGGCACCATAGCATCCTGTGAAGAAAAAGGAAACACATTTTTATCAAAAACAACATGTCGAGATACAAAAAATCTTGAGGAAGCTGGATCAAAGCATTTTTACCCCTTATGGATTTTACTATAGCCCAAGAAAACACAAGGCCTGGATCGACAAAGAGTGTAAGTACAAAGTACAAGAGTGGCTATAAGAATATAAAATTCCACATCTTAGAGCTCTGATACCATAAAAGACCCTTCTCAATATATGTGAAGTACAAAGTACATGGCTGAATTTATACAATACAAAAAACAAGAGTTCTAGAGCTATAAGAATACAAAACCAACTTAGACTAGGAAGCTAGATGACATATCCTAGTTGGAATAGTTATCCTTCATCACTATAGACCAAAGTGTTGGCCACACACCCTCAATAATCTGCTTCACCACTAACGAATCAATTTCAATAATCATAAGACCCAAGCTTTGAGTGACACAATAATTCATAGCCACCCTTATCGCCATTGCTTCAGCTACCAAATTATTATGCTCCCCAATGACCTTTGCATAATCATAAAGTAGATCAATACCATCATCCCTAATAAAACCCAATGAGCTTAGTCATGGATTTCCCTTAGAAGAACATCTGTATTGCCATGCCACCTTCACATACTTGAATCTTGGAATATAATTCTTCAAGGCATTAACAATGTCACTCCATGATTCCCTCACTAATGGAATGTAAGGAAATCACAATTTGTATTGGGTGAAAAATCACCGAGGCCTTGAGCAAGGGCGTAAGACTTGATTCAAATCGACCTTATGAGACGAACCCACGAGGGGAGATGGCATGACCATCCGCCTCGGAAAGCTGCCTCAGGGAAGAAGTAAAACCGAGTCCAAAGTACAGAGATCAGAATGATCACCACGACCACATGGTCCTCGAGCAAGTATGACACCTCACCAAAATGAGGCCTGTTCTCTGTAACCGTCGACCGTTTCTCAGGCATTTAAGAAGAAGATCGTGGCTTGACCACGATCAAATACAGAATAATGGCCATAAAAGCATGATTATTATGGTTGTAACGTCACTTTTCTTGTCAACTACAAATAGGATTCATTTGTCACCAAGGAGATCATCCAGAAATACAATACTTGACTTATATTCTTAGGCTTTGTCTCGTTTTATCAGCTTGTTTATTTTTTACCTCGTTTATTCCATTAAGCATTTGTCTCGTTTAAATTCAATCTTAGTTCGATCATAACTTTGATACAAGAAAATTATCAATCAACCCTGAAACAAATTCCATTTTTTGTCCTATCTCGATTTAGTCCAACACAAATTGGCGCCGTCTGTGGGGACTTGGTAATAACGTTTGTTCCAAAGTTTGCAATTTTGATTTTCACTCAAAAATGGCCGACATTATTGATGACAATGTTTCCATCCAAATATCAGACCAAATAACGGGAGCCATCGAAACTAGTAGAGGGACCCCAATCCCTCCAATTGGCCCAACTCTTTCGGCTGGCCTAACACCACCCATTAGCCCCATTCAAACAATTAACTCCACTACGTTGGTAGGGTTAACACCACCAAATGGATCGACTCTCGCGATCGGTTTAACTCCCTCTATATGAGTGATTTCAGCCGATCCAGTTTCCTCAAGCTCAAATGATCCGTTCAAGCAATTCATGATGAGCTCATTACAGCAGATGCGAGAGCAAGTGGCCGCTCAAGCGGCGGCGCAAGCTCAATTTAATGAACAATTTTGAAGCTCCTTGCAAGCCGACACTGGGAATGGAAGGGCCCTTCTAACCCAGGCGATGCTCCCTTTGTGACACCCAATGGAGGAAATTCCAACACTGTCCCCATGAACACCACCGTGGGAGGCTTTCCAAATGGAGTCACATCTTGGGGCTCGGGGACTACAGCTCCGGCAGTGTCTCAAACAAGCGTCGCGTCCGACTTTGAGAAGTGGAAGAAAGATTTTAAGGCCAACATGGAAAAATGGCTCGAAAATATGCCAGGGGTTCGGAAACCTCAACACATGCTGGACATTGAAAAATTTCGTCAGCTACCTTTCAAGCCCGAAGTTGCTCCAACACCCATCCCAAAACATTTCAAGCTACAGATTTTTAAAAAAGTACGATGGGACAACTCACCTAATCGACCATAAAACCGAATATATGGCCATGGTAAAAAGTAATTATTTGACTCTAATCAAGAGGGAGTCCACGTTCTTGAAAAAATTTGCCGATACCTTGGAAAAAGGGGCGCTGCATTGGTACATGCTTCTCCCCTCCAAGTCTATCTCCAATTTCGAGGAATTGGCAGACATGTTCATCAAGGCTCACGCTAGAGCCAAAAAAATCCTCAAGAGAAGGGAGGACATCTTCGAAGTCAAACAAGGATACCTCGAGCCAATCAAGAACTTCTTTGAACACTTTCAGGCTGAATGAATGGATCTGCCGAAATGGATGTCAGTTTGGCGGTCATGGCTTTTGAAAAGAATCTCAATCTGAGTAATTCTGATGTCGCGGCCGAATTAAAGAAAGAGCTTCAGCAATGGTAATCCCGAACTTGGGACGAGTTGCATGATCGGTGTTGACACCTAATTTTGTCCCGATCGTGTAAATTAAAGTCTAGTTGTTCTAAATTAAAATTAATTATTTTGAAAATTCAAAGTAATTGAGTTAAATTTAAAAGGAAAGGGGCTAAATGTTTTAGACGTGGCTTTAATTTTAGCTTATGCGTGTAATTACTTACATTTACTTAATTATATTAAAAAGGGCTAAAATCGCTCAAATCCAAAATTCTAGCCTAGTTGCGCAACGATACATATAACATATAACATATACACAAATCATTCCCTTTTTTCCCTTCAGCCCATCAGCTTGCCCGTTTTCCCCATTTCCCTTCGATCAACCCTCTTCCCCTGACCCGATCGACCCGCGATCCAAGCCATTTCCCCCCAAAATTTTGACTTAATCAGTCCAAATCCGCGTCACCCTGGTCCCCCCCAACTTTTACCCTCTCTCCAGTACAGAAAATTAATCTCACGCGTCCATCTCATGTGCGATCGAGTTAGAACCGTTGATTGGATTCAAACAGTAATTTCCTAGGGATAGAGAGTGAAAGTGGTACGATCCACAAGGGATTAGACCATTTTCACCCTCTTTCCTTAAAGGAAAGGTGGAAATTAGGGGGATTTTTTAGGGAATTTACTTCATGCCCTAAACCCTAGCATTGGCAGGTATATATTGTTATTTTCTTGTTCATTTTAGGAGGGTTCAGTTCATTTTTAGAGGGAAGAAAGGCAGAGAGTTAGGCGTAATATTTTTTCAATCTTTTTAAAAAATATACATATAGCTTAACCATTTCTGCTTTTGGAATTCACATACTGTTTTTTGAGTGTGTCGTCGCTTCATTATACTTGTCATCGACCTTGCTCACGTCGCTTAGTCGAGTCGTGTTTGCTTCGGACCCTCGCCCCATTCATTTCCATTAATAAGGTAATACTCTCTGATTTTACAACTTTTATTGTTCTGCTCCGTGGTTAGTTGGAAAAGTGTTGTCTCATTTCAGTTGTTATGAATCCATTTTACACTGTTGTATTATCACTGATTCAGCTTTAAGTTGTTTAATCACAAGTAAAAGGATGATCAGTAAGTTCTTCTATAGATTATCTAGTTTTAAAGATGTGTTCTTTATCACCCTTAGGCATTATTCCAGTTTTAAAGTCATGCCCCTCTTTGAGTCTCTTCAGTCTGGTTTTTCCTTGTTTGTTTGACTTGAATAAGAGCTTGTCGTGAAAGGCTAAAATCCCATTGTTGAATTGAATAAGAAATTAAGTTTCAGTCCAATTTTTCAAGGGTCTCTTATAATATTTGATTCTGCTCAGTTTTAAAGAGGTCGGTGTACCCTTGTTTTGCTATGAAATGTGTTTTGAATTTGGTGGAGAAAGTCTAAAGCAAAATGCAGTAGCCATGGATTTTGATATGTCTCTTTAACTATTATGAAGATTGATGATTTTACATGCATAACTCCAATCTGTATGAATAATATGCTGCTTTTCCAGTTATCTTAGATCTCAATAGTGAAAAGTTGAAGGTATTGGTGGAATTCTGTTCTGATTGTTTGTGAAGATCCTAGGTTGTGAGAGGGGGCCTGGGTGACTGTTCAGGATATCGTTAAGGTGTTTGCAGGGCATAGAAGTCTATTTCCTAGGCTGAAGAAAGTTGAAATGGAAAAGGGAGTTTGGTGAGTATGTAGTTGGGTAAAGAGGGGTATGTGATGTTATATTTGTTTGTATAGTTGTCAGATGGATGGTTGCTAGTGGCTTGGAGAGTTCGGTTATGAAGTTGGTTTTTGATAGGGCTTCTAGTTGGTTCCTGGTTGTAGCAGTTTATAGGGGAACTTAGTTTGTGATCAGTATAGATATGTAGGTTCAGTAGAGCTGTTTAGGAAGCTTGAGAAGGGTTGTTGTTGATCCAGTTTGTCCGGGCGTCTAGCTTAGGTCCTGATAATTGAATTAAGTGAGTAGGGTGAGTGTATGTGCAGTTTCTGGTGGTTCAAGAGTTGGTTAAGAGGTTGTCCATGGTTTTTTCCTGTTCCAGTCTTCCTTTTGTGTATTCTGATAAGCTGCTCCCATTCTTGAAGTATCTGTAGGCTTTAGTTTTTTTTTAAGTTTTCATGTCTTGACTTGAATTGTGAACTTTTGGTAGATTATATCCTTAAAGTATCTTCCATTGAGTTTTTATGAGTTCAATTCTAATTCGATTAGAAAATAAGTTCTGGCCTAGTATCATATGTGATCTTGTTGTTAAGGAAGTTTGTGATTGATTCTGTCATAGTTAGGAAAGCATTATAAATTGTACAAATGATTGAGTTGTTTTTCAGTCGAGATGTGTGAGTTCTCATTTATTCTGCTATGGGAAGCTTGTTTCTGGCTTGATATATTGCTGTATTTTGTCACGCCTTGTCCAGTTTAAGTAAAGATTCATTTATGAATGCTCCTATATGTTGCCCTTCTATTGAGGTTCGGTTCTCCTATTTGTTTTGATGCCTAGGGAGTTGAGCTTAGTTTCTAGTTGAGCCTAGCTTGTTTCATTCGTTAACTTTCAACTTTGTTTTCATGTCTTAAAATCTTATTGGTCCAGTGATGCCTCTTTCTCTTGGTTGTTAATTATAGTTTGTGTATCTCAGTTCAACTCTAGTATAGCTTGCTCTCTTCCTGCATTGGTACAACATGTAGTTATGTTCTCTTAGTAGGATCTGAGTGTGGGATGTTAAGCGTATGGTTTTCTCTCGATGTCTTTATTTATTCTAGTTATTGATGAGATCGAGCAGTAGTTTCAAGATGAAAAGTTATAATCTCTATTAAGACTTATGTTCCTGTGATTTTTACATTATAAAATTTCAAGACTCTGTTCAGTTATAGTTGTGAATAACGTTTGAATGTGTCTGCCCATTTAATGCTATTTTGTTTCACTTGATTCATCATTTGAGATTGTTGTCCATTTACTAATCTTTATCTCTCTATTTTCATTGACATGAACCATCTTGGGACGTGTTGAAATAAAACTCACAAATTGGGACGGCTGTTTGCATTTGAAGTTATTTGCTCCGCTTCGCATTTTCGGGACTTGATATCCCCGAAAATGTAAAAGAAAAAATGAAAATCACAAAGTCCAAGGCTCAATGATTGGGTTTGCGCTTCCGGGTTCTATCTTCTAAACTCCATCCTACCCCGGTCCCTTAGAAAATGCATGTTGTATAGGACTTCCCCATAGACCGGATTAGGAGCCCTGTAGGATAGAAATGATATTTGAATTGTCAATAACTACTGTAAATTACTTAAATTATTTTATATGAATGCTTTCTATCATTTCTTTTCAAATCGCGAATTAATTTATGGATGTTTAGAATCATTTGTCAATTAATGAGTGCAAAATCAAATTCGATTTAAAATCGTACCCTCGTCATAGCTCGCATTTGAATTGCTTCTTCATTTATTATATTAAATATTCAACTATTTATTTATTTAATCTAATTTATTTATTTAGTTAATCAATTAAATTTTAATCCATTATTTATTTATTTACTTAATCTAATTTATTTAATTTCAATTAATCATTTAATCAATTAAATATTTATTTATTTATTTAATTAATCAATTATTATTCATTTACTCCTTCATTTAATATTAATTTAATAAGTATTCATTTATTTAATTATGTTATTTATTTTTTATTCATTTATCTATTTAATTAATTAATTAATTAATCTTTTATTATTATCTAATTATTTATCTAGTTTATTTCATTTATCTAATTTTATTTAGCCTTTATTTATTTAATTAATTAACCAATTAACCATTATTTGATTATCCATTTAATTAATCTTAAATCGGGTCATCCATTTATCTAAGTATCGGCATAACTAAAGTCTTACCTTATTTATATTATTTCTATTATCCTTATATAAAATTAGCTTTATATACTTATTATTCTTAACAAATTCGTGAAAACCGCCGGACCTTCTTTCGAATTTAATAGAACCACTTACTCAGAATCTCTGATTTTAATTTAATTTCTTTTAAATAAGGAATAAATTGCACTCATTAGTTAACCTTAGGTTCCTAATAATCCTTAAATTAGGTGGCGACTCCAAAGAAAGCCCTTTGGAGTCCCACTTTGTTGAGGTCAAATCCCGATGCATACTTGTTGTGCATTTTTTTAGGGAGGGTTCAACAGCGTGGCGACTCCACTGGGGATACGCAAATGGTTCTAACCAAAAGATTTTTACGAATATGCGTTATTTATGTATGTGTTGATTGTATGTATGCGTAGCTTAGCTCTTTGTTTGTTTGCATGCGTAGAATTAATTGTTGGAAATGAATGTATTAAAGCATATTTTTATTTGTGCATAGTCCGCATTCCGTTCATATTTCCTCCCTCATGGAGCCTGTCAATTCTCTTTCACCTCCTCGATTTCATCACGGGGCACCCGCTTGATGGGTAGTTATGCAGGAAGGGCATTGCCCTTACCTCACTTTTTGAAACTTCTTTCGTGTCACCAAAAGTTAGTTCGGCATATTGAGATTGCCTGGTTTTGTCATGGCCAGTTCTACTGCGTTGTGAGGCCAGGTCTATCCCGCATAGGTCGAGTCAGCTTCAACTGTTAGCCCACTCTTAGACGGAGTTTTAGGAGCATGCATGCATTTACACTTTAGTCTGGACCCGGTCCTTGGTACCGCCTCCATAGTTAGGAAACCCAACGACAACGGGTTTTTTTAAAACCCAACGACAATGCATATTATGTACTATATGATGACGAATCCTCAGTCCTAACCATGTTTTGAGCAAAATCAGATTTAGAATTTTGTCTCCTATGTTTTCTTTTAGGTCAGAAAATGGAAGAATTTAGCAGAATCTATGTGGTCATAGCGGTCCACATAGAATTTGAGATCATAGACAGAATTGCAGTCCGGGAAAAGTTAGGCAGATTTGATTGGTTTGTGAGATCTGAGAGGCGAAGCCCCTGGTGTCTTTAAAAGGATCAGTGGGGTCCCTCTCGTGAATGGCTTTGCGTGTGTGCAGGCCTATGTTGATAATCCAGCTGCAAATTTATAAAATTGAAGTATGCTTGTCGCATACTAGGAGAGCGAAGCCCCTGTGTCTTTGAATGACCAGTGGGGTCCCTCCTTGAAGACTAGTGCGGTCTTGGCTACCTAGGAAACTGAGAGGCTTGATTAAAGCCGAGGACCAGTGAGGAGCCATACGAACAAGGTCTGTGAGCCTTGCAAACCTAGGAAGCTGAGAGGTTTGACTAAAGTCGAGGACCAGTGAGGTTTTATTTTTGAAAGGCCAATTGGCGCCTTTCATGATTTGCAGTCTGGCATTGTAAAAGCAGTTGGAAATCTCACCCCGGATGTTGTAAAATAATTGGGAGTTGTGCCTAGAGGAGTGTGGATGTTTGCAAAGGTAGGGAGGATTGTTTTTGGTTTTAGGCATTCGGGTTTTAAATTTTGTGCAGATGTTGTGGAGAGCATGAGTTGTGTTAGAATTTTGAGTTGGCACCCAACTTTGGGAAGATAGTTGGGATAACAGAATTTCAGTGTCGAGGCGGAGAGCTGATTGTTATCGATTATTATTATTATTTATCACTTACTCTAAATCTGAATTGCTCAAAACTGGAATGAACTATTTTTCGTTACCACTTGTTTGCGCGTCTTAGGCCCACCTCTGGCACAAAGAGGCACCTTACAGGGTAGGAAGCGTTCGCATTTTCATTTATGCTCAACTACTTATGTTTGCCACACATGTCGACTTGTTTAAAATGCAAAGCGCTAAGTGATTTGTGTGCAAATTTGCCAATGACATGCAAACTAACATGGCTACTTTTGAACTTTTTCTTTTGATTTGTTTATCCCCAAACAGAGGTTTGATTTGTGCTGATTTAAGCTGGCTGATCACTCCTGTTACAGAAGGACAAAGGACCAATCTGCATACTGGTACACATTTCCACATCTGACAATCACTGGAATAGATTATGAACCTCGCAATACCGAGAAAATTCCTGCAATTCCTGAATCGTCAAGAGGAAATGTCATTATTGCTCAAGACGAACTGATTCTTGAAATGGCTAAGGAACTACAGATGTTAAAAGATGAGCTGGCTGCGGTAAAAGGGCAAACTCCTAAAAACACGCCGCTGCGTGGGCCCGATGCATCCCACTCTCTGGTTCAAATGGGGCAATCTCTGGGGCAATCTCTGAAGTCAATTGATGGGGTCACCAGTATGAACACACCTTTGAACACCCACAATTCACTAAAAGCACAGGTCCACCAAAGCAACTTGCCACTTGTCCACGACTTTATGGAGCGTTTTGGTTTCTATGCTGAAATACCATTAGATCGGTTGGCTATTGCAAGGTTTAGGAAGAAGACGACCGAGACTTTTAGGGAATACGTGATACGTTGGAGGAGTAAGGCGGCCAAAGTTAAGCCTCCTATGAGTGAAGAAGAGTTTGTGGGACATTTCATCGAGACATTGGATGAATTTTACTATGATCGAATGGCATCCATGACTAACTCTACTTTTGCCAAACTAGTAAAAACGGGGGAGATGTATGAAGGCTGGTTTGAAATCTGGTAGGATCACAAATTTGGCCGCTTTGCAAGCTACAAGTAAGGCAATCCAGTCTGGGGTCTGGTAATGGCTTTAACAAAAAGAATAAAGAGGAAGTGGGAGTTGTTGTGGGAGACATCGAGCGTCGACCGGCTGGAAAGTTGAATTTTGACAATTCGTCTCCTGTCCCACCTACCAAAGCCCATATTACCCAAATTACCCCACTCACTACCTGATGCGACCTGTTCCTTATCCGGTTTACAATGCACAAGCAAATTTCTACCAACCTAGAGCGCATGCACCTAATCAATACCCTCGTCAACCAAATTTTCAAGCACCCAGAATTACCAGCCTCGTCCTTCTGTTCATCCCAATGTGCAAGGATTTAATCAAAATTACGAAAGGAGAGAACCTAAAACCTATACTCCCCTAGCCGAGTCATATGGTCAGCTTTTTGAGAGATTAAGAAATGCGGGAGTTGTGCAGCCTATCCCTGATAACACCCCAAACCCACCTCCAAAATGGTATGATGCAAATAAGCACTGTGCTTATCACTCAGGGGCAGCCAGCCATGATATTGAGAGATGTTATACTTTCAAAGACAAGGTCGAGGGTTTAATCAAAGCAGGCACCATTCAACTCACCCGCACTCAGCCAAATGTGCATGATAATCCTCTTCCCAATCATGGTAACAATGCAGTTAATATGATTTCTCTTGAGGAAGAACCAAATCTAAAGGGCACCATAGTCTCTATTTATGATGTAAAGGTTGATAATATTGCTTCTAAGGTACTTAAGCAAGCACTAACTCTATTTCCAAAGAATGAGGAAACTTTTGGCCTAGGTGGCAACCCCGCTGAAGGAAAGATGGAAAAGGTTGAGTCTGAGAAGAAGCCGACTAGTGTCACACCACAGCCTCTTTTACCATTGAACCAGTCATTTGTCCAAGCACTAGAAATGTCCATGCCGAATATGATTGAAGGTAATTGGCGGCCTATTCTTGAATGATGGATTGAAATGCAGTGCAACTATTGAAGATTTTGAGAAAGAGCCACATGTGCAGAATGCCGAACCAAGTGATGTGATGGCTAATTGGACTTGTGGTCCAAAAGAGACTTGATGAATGAACTCGCTATTTTTGTTTTGGCATCACAGTCAGCTTGAGGCCCTGAACTGTGTGTTGCACTTTGTTTATGTTTATGTCTTTCAAATAACTCTTTTAAATCCTGCATGTTTACTTTTATGTAGTATGCCTCCCTAAATTAGGTTTTAAATAAACAAATGCACTGCATTCCTACCCTATTATTTTGCTATACTTTAAATATTTATGTGCTTTATTATTTTCTTCTGATTAATATACTTACTACTGTTTCAAATTAAAGTTACCAAAACTTGCTTAAACTTGGCTTGTGGCCTATAACGAAACAACTGAACAATTTAAGGATGATGCACTAGAAAGTTGCTTTGCACTCTTTGGATATTACATTACTGTTAGAACTTCAAACTGGGGCAGCTTTATTTGCCGGCAATTGGAGCCGAAGCATTTTATCTATACAAATGGAAGACCTTTATTTGAGAAACCATTCAACAAGATAAGTTGGAAGATGTTGAATGCGCGAAGAGAAGATTTGAATAGTTTACTTCAAACCAGGGCATTGGTGTTGAAGAAGCTCTTTCCTACTTAAGAAGAAGCAACGGGAAAATTTGCACCAAGTTGGCAATGTCATTATGTGGGAGAACACTAATCCTGGCAGATATTTATGATCAAGTTTGGCCAATGGTAATCAACGCAGATGTTGTCAAGAGATACTATGTCTGAAGCAATCACAAGTTAGCATTGGTTCAAATGTAATCTTGATGTAATGCGAACTACGCGTAACCTGATTCCCAGGGCTGGGATACAACTCATATAGAGTTCGGTTGCACTAGCACAGGAGTCCCCTATTTCCTCTTTTATGTAGTTTGAACTACTTCTGACCTGATTCCTGGAATGGCAACAGGATAAGTAGGCAATCCCCGTTGGATTCGGTCAAAAAAATATTGTAACAGTTTAGGCTTGTTATTTTATGATGTAATGCCGAACTATGCATCTGGGCAAATGTGTGGATTTTTCAATTCGGATGCGGCTTCGTACTTAGATTGCCATATTTTCCCAAAAATCTTTATTTAAGCAGAACTACAACAGTCTGATTCCCGTGAGGGATACGTAGGCGCTCTTATGGGCTCGACTCTATAATATTAAATTTTTAGTTCCCCCTAAGGCAAGCAACTGGGGCAATTTTGCAAGATGAATTGAAGATATGAGAAGATAGAAATTGGGGCAAATTTTGCAAAAAGAGTTCGAAGGCATAAAGATTGTAACTGGGGCAGATTCTGTAAAGTTGGTATTACTTATCAAAGGATGAAGTGGCAGAGTTCTAAAGTATTCAAGATTAGCACAAGTCGCAAAGACAAAGGACGTTCAATTTGTTTCAAGATATGTCATGAGTTTGAGTTAAAGAAGAATTTTTAAATGCATTATAAATTTCGGTTGCATATCAATGATTATTTGTTTAATATTTTATCAAATTACTTTACTTTGCCTCTATCTTGAAATATTATACAATATTGAGTTCATAAGTCAAGTCTCTGAGTATAATTTGCAAGCCCAAGTCTAAAGAAGAACGAGGGAGCAGTGGCAGCAAGTTCAAGATGAATCAGCACAAATCAAACGCCCCTACCCAAAACTAACAAATTTTTCTTTGAAAGCAGGAACGAGAAAGCTTACAATGAGAGGATCATTTGAACAATTTACTGAACGCGCATCCAAAGTTGCCTTACAAATTGCGTCGCATTGCCATTTTCATGACTTAAAGCATTATGCTTTTTCAGGAGTTATTACCGAACAGGCGGCATTTCCACCTCTATGACTTTCAACAAAGCCGAGGCTTGTTTTGTGTTTTCAAACCTAAGCCAAATCGGGCATCACTTTGTTTCAGGTTGACCATCGGCTACGAGGATGCCCTTTGTTGGATTATCTCGCCTATTGATTTGCCAAATGGCTCTTGCATAGCTCTACATTCCCGCACTTCTTTTCTTTGCACTTGCTTTAGATTATGTCGTCGCACTTTCTTTAAAATTGATGCCTTGCTTTACGTTTTTCAGGTTGACCACCAGGCGGGGCTTCTCTCTTGTTGGACTTTCACGCCTATTGATTCGCTAAATCGCTTTTGCGTTGCTTTACATTTCACGCTAAATTGCTTTGCACTCGCTTTATATTACGACTTGCTTTAATTTTAGTTTAACAGGTTAACAAGTCAGCCCCGAGACCCTCCTTGCTTCGTGCCGGACTGGTTCGCCAGCTGATTTGTTCGACAATCAACACCAAGACCCTCCTTGCTGCGTGCCCGACCAGCTTGCCAGTTGATTCGTCAAGATTGTTCAAATTGCTTTAACTTATGCCTTCGCATTTTCTTTGTATTACGTCTTGTTTTACTTTTTAGGTTAACAAGTCAGTCCCGAGACCCTCCTTGCTTCATGCCGGACAGGATTGCCAGCTGATTTGTAGACAATCAATTCCAAGACCCTCCTTGCTACGTGCCCGACCAGCTTGCCAGTTGATTTGTCAAGATATTCAAATTGATTTGCACTTGCTTTCAATTATGACTTTGCACTTGCTTTATATTGTGACTTGCTTTACTTTTAGTTTAACCGGTTAACATGTCAGCCCTGAGGCCCTCCTTGCTTTGTGCCCGACTGGATCACCAGCTGATTTGTAGACAATCAATTTCAAGACTCTCCTTGCTGCGTGCCCGACCGGCTTGCCAGTTGATTTGTCAAGATGTTCAAATTGCCTTGCACTTGCTTTAAATTATCACTTTGCACTTTATATTATGAACCGCTTTATTTTTAGCTTAACAGGTTAACAGGTTAACAGGTCAGTCCTGAGACCCTCCTTGCTTCGTGCCGGACCGGTTCGCCAGCTGATTTGTTCGACAGTCAACCCCAAGACCCTCCTTGCTTCATGCCCGACTGGCTTGCCAGTTGATTTGTCAAGATTGTTGAAAATGCTTTGCATTATGCCTTCGCACTTGCTTTATTGCTTCACCAGTTGTTTGGAAGACAACTTATCAATGATATCACAACCCGCACTTGCAAATTTGTATCATCAATATTTGATCATTCTTTACTTTTGATTATCACGCTTTATTAGCAGTTGCTCGCTTATCGTTTGTCGAGTTTATTACAGGGCTTTAGCAGCACCGCAGCAGTAGCATTTAGAGCTTAAAGTGGAACTCTTTTCTTAGCTAGTGAACTGGGGCAATCGTTGATATGAGATAGACTCGTCAACGAGGATCTGAAGAATCGCACTCGAGTTTGATGTGCAGGTTAGCTTGCCATTATGCCCCTTGCAAGCTTATAGTAGCAGCCTATGAACCAGTGCTGCTCCTCTTTTTGATATTGTAAAAGTTCACGCCACACTCCAAAAAAAATCAGAGACTTGATCGCCACAACGACTGAGATAGTGAGCTGAAAGGCGCGGGCAAGCAATAATCTTATTGCCTCCGCATGCTCCTCAGCAAGCTACACCAAAAATACGGCCGGCCTCAATGAGCTGGTCCGCAATGCGCCCCTCGTTTAGAAAACTGATAGGCGCCCCCAAGCAAAATTCTTATCGCCTTAATATGAGACCCTACGAGCAACTCCATCAACGTGCTTCCAAGGCAGAAACATGTAGCCTCAACGAGCAAGGCTGCCTACATTTTCCATGTGCGATCTTGCTCCTTTCTTCCTCTCCTCCTTGAAACATTGTCCCTCCACACCTGAGCCAAGAATCTAGCAACAATAAACTGCCTAGGAAAAGAAAGCATCCAACATTTGTATCATTCAAGTATGTACCTGCAAAAAAGAGAATTGTTAGTGAAAAATCCTTCCATGATCTCCACCATACGATCCGTCATGGAAGGTAGTCTCAAGCTTCCTCTTCTTCATAGTTCCTCCCAACCTTGAAGTACTAATTATCTTCTCAAAGGCAGACCTAATGTTAACACAATGATGCTTATCAAGATATACAAATAACTTGCTTCTAGATGGTAATTGAGCAAAGGAAGTAAAGCATACAATTAGCAACTCATAAGCAAGATTGCCAATGTAGTCTACCAACATATTACCTTCATGAAGTGTATGCTTAAACTGAAATATCTCTAGATGTTTGAGCCTCTTTATCTCATCAACCACAGCTGCTATATGAAAGACCCTTCTCAATATATGTGAAGTACAAAGTACACGGCTGAATTTATATAATACAAAACACAAGAGTCCTAGAGCTATAAAAATACAAAACCAACTTAGACTAGGAAGCTAGATGACATATCCTAGTTGGAATAGTTATCCTTCATCATTCCCCCTCAAGTTGAGCAGGGGTTTAGGAAACACTGTCAACTTGGATTTCAAATCAAAAAATCGAGACTTTGACGGGGGCTTGGTGAGCAAATCAGCCACTTGATCATGAGTGCTCACATAGTGAACTGAAAGAGACTTAGCGCGGACCTTGTCCCGAACAAAATGAAAATCAATTTTCATATATTTCGTGCGAGAATGAAAAATGGGATGAGTGATCAAGTATGTAGCACTTAGGTTGTCACACCAAAGAATCAGAGTAGCAGATGTGAAGCAACCAATCTCACGGAGAAGATACTCAACCAAAGTGATTTAAGAAGTATCAATTGCAAGTGCGCGATATTCCGCCTCATGCTTGATTGCGAGACAACCTTTTGCTTACGCGATGACCAAGAGATTAAATGAGTACCAAGAAATATAGCAAAGCCAGTTGTGGACTTCCGATGATCCAAATCTCCTGCCCAATCTGAATCAGTGTAGCCATAAAGCAAAGTGTTAGAAGCACGAGAGAAAAACAATCCATGTGAAGTAGTAGCTTTGATATAGCGTAAAATACACTTCACTGCAACCCAATGAACATCCATAGGGCAATGCATAAATTGGGACAGTTTGTTCACAGCGTACGCGATGTCTGGTTGAGTGAAAGTTAGGTACTGTAAAGCACCAACAACGCTATGAAACCGAGTAGGATCAGAGTACGAAACACCAACTGAAGCGGAGAGCTTTGACGCTGGTCCAATGGGTATACAAACTGGACTACTAGAATCCATATGAACACGACGAAGAAGGTCCTCAACATATTTGCTTTGTGATAAAAACAACCCCTCAGGTGTCCTGGTTGCAAAAATGCCAAAAAAATAAGACAAAGTCCCTAAATCATGAACCGCGAACTGAGATTGAAGTTGTTTAACTAGGGACTGCAGACGTGAAGAATTATTATTCATAATTATGATGTCATCAAATAGATAAAGACAAATAACTTGACATTGGTAGTGGACATATAGAACAAGGAGGAATCTGTTTTGGACCCCGAAAAACCAAGAGAACGAAGTGCATCAGTGAGTCTCTTATTCCACATACGGGGTGCTTGTTTGAGTCTGTAAAGATCACTTTAGCTGGCATACATGATTCGGACGAGAAGGATCAACAAAACCAGGAGGTTGAGACATATAGACCACTTCATCCAAGTTACCATGAAGAAAGGCATTAGAAATATCCAATTGTGTAATATGCCAACCATTAGTCACAGCTAAGGAGAGCATCAATCTAATTGTTGCAAGCTTCACCACTGGACTAAACATGTCGCAAAATCAATTCTGGGGCATTGGTGATACCCCTTCGCAACCAATCATACCTTGCAACGATCTAAAGAACCATCAGATTTTAACTTGGTCTTGAACACCCATCGACAACCAATGACATTTTGAGTTGGTGATGGAGGAACAAGCTGCCAGGTTCCATTATGAATCAAAGCATTATATTCCTCAGTCATTCCATGGCGCCAATGCTCATCCTTAGCTGCTTGGGAATAACCTGAAGGTTCCATACTAAGAGAAGAAGTAGCAGCCATGGAGAATGGTTTCTTGGGCTTCAACTTTCTTGTTTGAGAATGAGTGACTATGCCTTGAGCTAGTGGTGGAGAATTAGAAGGCTGAAGGTTTTTGGTGAGTTAGAAAATGGAATTTCTGGACAGGATGGTGAGGTAGGTTGAGATATAAGTGGAACAGTATGTGGTGGGACTGTAGATGGGTTGGTCTGAGCGTAGAAGTTGACTAGATAGAGGTGTGACTGTCGAAAGTGGTAACGGTATTTGTAAGGTAACTGGATTAGTGGCAGCACTGGTTGATGTCGTTGGCACCATAGCATCCTGTGAAGAAAAAGGAAACACATTTTTATCAAAAACACATGTCGAGATACAAAAAATCTTGAGGAAGCTGGATCAAAGCATTTTTACCCCTTATGGATTTTACTATAGCCCAAGAAAACACAAGGCCTGGACGACAAAGAGTGTAAGTACAAAGTACAAGAGTGGCTATAAGAATATAAAATTCCACATCTTAGAGCTCTGATACCATAAAGACCCTTCTCAATATATGTGAAGTACAAAGTACATGGCTGAATTTATACAATACAAAAACAAGAGTTCTAGAGCTATAAGAATACAAAACCAACTTAGACTAGGAAGCTAGATGACATATCCTAGTTGGAATAGTTATCCTTCATCACTATAGACCAAAGTGTTGGCCACACACCCTCAATAATCTGCTTCACCACTAACGAATCAATTTCAATAATCATAAGACCCAAGCTTTGAGTGACACAATAATTCATAGCCACCCTTATCGCCATTGCTTCAGCTACCAAATTATTATGCTCCCCAATGACCTTTGCATAATCATAAAGTAGATCAATACCATCATCCCTAATAAAACCCAATGAGCTTAGTCATGGATTTCCCTTAGAAGAACATCTGTATTGCCATGCCACCTTCACATACTTGAATCTTGGAATATAATTCTTCAAGGCATTAACAATGTCACTCCATGATTCCCTCACTAATGGAATGTAAGGAAATCACAATTTGTATTGGGTGAAAAATCACCGAGGCCTTGAGCAAGGGCGTAAGACTTGATTCAAATCGACCTTATGAGACGAACCCACGAGGGGAGATGGCATGACCATCCGCCTCGGAAAGCTGCCTCAGGGAAGAAGTAAAACCGAGTCCAAAGTACAGAGATCAGAATGATCACCACGACCACATGGTCCTCGAGCAAGTATGACACCTCACCAAAATGAGGCCTGTTCCTGTAACCGTCGACCGTTTCTCAGGCATTTAAGAAGAAGATCGTGGCTTGACCACGATCAAATAGAATAATGGCCATAAAAGCATGATTATTATGGTTGTAACGTCACTTTTCTTGTCAACTACAAATAGGATTCATTTGTCACCAAGGAGATCATCCAGAAATACAATACTTGACTTATATTCTTAGGCTTTGTCTCGTTTTATCAGCTTGTTTATTTTTTACCTCGTTTATTCCATTAAGCATTTGTCTCGTTTAAATTCAATCTTAGTTCGATCATAACTTTGATACAAGAAAATTATCAATCAACCCTGAAACAAATTCGATTTTTGTCCTATCTCGATTTAGTCCAACACAAATTGGCGCCGTCTGTGGGGACTTGGTAATAACGTTTGTTCCAAAGTTTGCAATTTTGATTTTCACTCAAAAATGGCCGACATTATTGATGACAATGTTTCCATCCAAATATCAGACCAAATAACGGGAGCCACGAAACTAGTAGAGGGACCCCAATCCCTCCAATTGGCCCAACTCTTTCGGCTGGCCTAACACCACCCATTAGCCCCATTCAAACAATTAACTCCACTACGTTGGTAGGGTTAACACCACCAAATGGATCGACTCTCGCGATCGGTTTAACTCCCTCCTAGAGTGATTTCAGCCGATCCAGTTTCCTCAAGCTCAAATGATCCGTTCAAGCAATTCATGATGAGCTCATTACAGCAGATGCGAGAGCAAGTGGCCGCTCAAGCGGCGGCGCAAGCTCAATTTAATGAACAATTTTGAAGCTCCTTGCAAGCCGACACTGGGAATGGAAGGGCCCTTCTAACCCAGGCGATGCTCCCTTTGTGACACCCAACGGAGGAAATTCCAACACTGTCCCCATGAACACCACCGTGGGAGGCTTTCCAAATGGAGTCACATCTTGGGGCTCGGGGACTACAGCTCCTGCAGTGTCTCAAACAAGCGTCGCGTCCGACTTTGAGAAGTGGAAGAAAGATTTTAAGGCCAACATGGAAAAATGGCTCGAAAATATGCCAGGGGTTCGGAAACCTCAACACATGCTGGACATTGAAAAATTCGTCAGCTACCTTTCAAGCCCGAAGTTGCTCCAACACCCATCCCAAAACATTTCAAGCTACAGATTTTTAAAAAAGTACGATGGGACAACTCACCTAATCGACCATAAAACCGAATATATGGCCATGGTAAAAAGTAATTATTTGACTCTAATCAAGAGGGAGTCCATGTTCTTGAAAAAATTTGCCGATACCTTGGAAAAAGGGGCGCTGCATTGGTACATGCTTCTCCCCTCCAAGTCTATCTCCAACTTCGAGGAATTGGCAGACATGTTCATCAAGGCTCACGCTAGAGCCAAAAAAATCCTCAAGAGAAGGGAGGACATCTTCGAAGTCAAACAAGGATACCTCGAGCCAATCAAGACTTCTTTGAACACTTTCAGGCTGAATGAATGGATCTGCCGAAATGGATGTCAGTTTGGCGGTCATGGCTTTTGAAAAGAATCTCAATCTGAGTAATTCTGATGTCGCGGCCGAATTAAAGAAAGAGCTTCAGCAATGGTAATCCCGAACTTGGGACGAGTTGCATGATCGGTGTTGACACCTAATTTTGT
This sequence comes from Petunia x hybrida, assembly GCA_037355625.1. Lineage (NCBI taxonomy): Eukaryota > Viridiplantae > Streptophyta > Magnoliopsida > Solanales > Solanaceae > Petunia > Petunia x hybrida. The sequence goes on from JBBBVM010000465.1 coordinate 2,318,135, forward strand.
CCCGATCGTGTAAATTAAAGTCTAGTTGTTCTAAATTAAAATTAATTATTTTGAAAATTCAAAGTAATTGAGTTAAATTTAAAAGGAAAGGGGCTAAATGTTTTAGACGTGGCTTTAATTTTAGCTTATGCGTGTAATTACTTACATTTACTTAATTATATTAAAAAGGGCTAAAATCGCTCAAATCCAAATTCTAGCCTAGTTGCGCAACGATACATATAACATATAACATATACACAAATCATTCCCTTTTTTCCCTTCAGCCCATCAGCTTGCCCGTTTTCCCCATTTCCCTTCGATCAACCCTCTTCCCCTGACCCGATCGACCCGCGATCCAAGCCATTTCCCCCCAAAATTTTGACTTAATCAGTCCAAATCCGCGTCACCCTGGTCCCCCCCAACTTTTACCCTCTCTCCAGTACAGAAAATGAATCTCACGCGTCCATCTCATGTGCGATCGAGTTAGAACCGTTGATTGGATTCAAACAGTAATTTCCTAGGGATAGAGAGTGAAAGTGGTACGATCCACAAGGGATTAGACCATTTTCACCCTCTTTCCTTAAAGGAAAGGTGGAAATTAGGGGGATTTTTTAGGGAATTTTACTTCATGCCCTAAACCCTAGCATTGGCAGGTATATATTGTTATTTTCTTGTTCATTTTAGGAGGGTTCAGTTCATTTTTAGAGGGAAGAAAGGCAGAGAGTTAGGCGTAATATTTTTTCAATCTTTTTAAAAAATATACATATAGCTTAACCATTTCTGCTTTTGGAATTCACATACTGTTTTTTGAGTGTGTCCGTCGCTTCATTATACTTGTCATCGACCTTGCTCACGTCGCTTAGTCGAGTCGTGTTTGCTTCGGACCCTCGCCCCATTCATTTCCATTAATAAGGTAATACTCTCTGATTTTACAACTTTTATTGTTCTGCTCCGTGGTTAGTTGGAAAAGTGTTGTCTCATTCAGTTGTTATGAATCCATTTTACACTGTTGTATTATCACTGATTCAGCTTTAAGTTGTTAATCACAAGTAAAAGGATGATCAGTAAGTTCTTCTATAGATTATCTAGTTTTAAAGATGTGTTCTTTATCACCCTTAGGCATTATTCCAGTTTAAAGTCATGCCCCTCTTTGAGTCTCTTCAGTCTGGTTTTTCCTTGTTTGTTTGACTTGAATAAGAGCTTGTCGTGAAAGGCTAAAATCCCATTGTTGAATTGAATAAGAAATTAAGTTTCAGTCCAATTTTTCAAGGGTCTCTTATAATATTTGATTCTGCTCAGTTTTAAAGAGGTCGGTGTACCCTTGTTTTGCTATGAAATGTGTTTTGAATTTGGTGGAGAAAGTCTAAAGCAAAAATTCAGTAGCCATGGATTTTGATATGTCTCTTTAACTATTATGAAGATTGATGATTTTACATGCATAACTCCAATCTGTATGAATAATATGCTGCTTTTCCAGTTATCTTAGATCTCAATAGTGAAAAGTTGAAGGTATTGGTGGAATTCTGTTCTGATTGTTTGTGAAGATCCTAGGTTGTGAGAGGGGGCCTGGGTGACTGTTCAGGATATCGTTAAGGTGTTTGCAGGGCATAGAAGTCTATTTCCTAGGCTGAAGAAAGTTGAAATGGAGAAAGGGAGTTTGGTGAGTATGGTAGTTGGGTAACGCGGGTATGTGATGTTATATTTGTTTGTATAGTTGTCAGATGGATGTTGCTAGTGGCTTGGAGAGTTCGGTTATGAAGTTGGTTTTTGATAGGGCTTCTTGTTGGTTCCTGGGTTGTAGCAGTTTCTAGGGGGAACCTTAGTTTTGTGATCAGTATAGATATGTAGGTTCAGTAGAGCTGTTTAGGAAGCTTGAGAAGGGTTGTTGTTGATCCAGTTTGTCCGGGCGTCTAGCTTAGGTCCTGATAATTGAATTAAGTGAGTAGGGTGAGTGTATGTGCAGTTTCTGGTGGTTCAAGAGTGGGTTAAGAGGTTGTCCATGGTTTTTTCCTGTTCCAGTCTTCCTTTTGTGTATTCTGATAAGCTGCTCCCATTCTTGAAGTATCTGTAGGCTTTAGTTTTTTTTTAAGTTTTCATGTCTTGACTTGAATTGTGAACTTTTGGTAGATTATATCCTTAAAGTATCTTCCATTGAGTTTTTATGAGTTCAATTCTAATTCGATTAGAAAATAAGTTCTGGCCTAGTATCATATGTGATCTTGTTGTTAAGGAAGTTTGTGATTGATTCTGTCATAGTTAGGAAAGCATTATAAATTGTACAAATGATTGAGTTGTTTTTTCAGTCGAGATGTGGTGAGTTCTCATTTATTCTGCTATGGGAAGCTTGTTTCTGGCTTGATATATTGCTGTATTTTGTCACGCCTTGTCCAGTTTAAGTAAGATTCATTTATGAATGCTCCTATATGTTGCCCTTCTATTGAGGTCGGTTCTCCTATTTGTTTTGATGCCTAGGAGTTGAGCTTAGTTTCTAGTTGAGCCTAGCTTGTTTCATTCGTTAACTTTCAACTTTGTTTTCATGTCTTAAAATCTTATTGGTCCAGTGATGCCTCTTTCTCTTGGTTGTTATTATAGTTTGTGTATCTCAGTTCAACTCTAGTATAGCTTGCTCTCTTCCTGCATTGGTACAACATGTAGTTATGTTCTCTTAGTAGGATCTGAGTGTGGGATGTTAAGCGTATGGTTTTCTCTCGATGTCTTTATTTATTCTAGTTATTGATGAGATCGAGCAGTAGTTTCAAGATGAAAAGTTATAATCTCTATTAAGACTTATGTTCCTGTGATTTTTACATTATAAAATTTCAAGACTCTGTTCAGTTATAGTTGTGAATAACGTTTGAATGTGTCTGCCCATTTAATGCTATTTTGTTTTCACTTGATTCATCATTTGAGATTGTTGTCCATTTACTAATCTTTATCTCTCTATTTTCATTGACATGAACCATCTTGGGACGTGTTGAAATAAAACTCACAAATTGGGACGGCTGTTTGCATTTGAAGTTATTTGCTCCGCTTCGCATTTTCGGGACTTGATATCCCCGAAAATGTAAAAGAAAAATGAAAATCACAAAGTCCAAGGCTCAATGATTGGGTTTGCGCTTCCGGGTTCTATCTTCTAAACTCCATCTACCCGGTCCCTTAGAAAATGCATGTGTATAGGACTTCCCCATAGACCGGATTAGGAGCCCTGTAGGATAGAAATGATATTTGAATTGTCAATAACTACTGTAAATTACTTAAATTATTTTATATGAATGCTTTCTATCATTTCTTTTCAAATCGCGAATTAATTTATGGATGTTTAGAATCATTTGTCAATTAATGAGTGCAAAATCAAATTCGATTTAAAATCGTACCCTCGTCATAGCTCGCTTTGAATTGCTTCTTCATTTATTATATTAAATATTCAACTATTTATTTATTTAATCTAATTTATTTATTTAGTTAATCAATTAAATTTTAATCCATTATTTATTTATTTACTTAATCTAATTTATTTAATTTCAATTAATCATTTAATCAATTAAATATTTATTTATTTATTTAATTAATCAATTATTATTCATTTACTCCTTCATTTAATATTAATTTAATAAGTATTCATTTATTTAATTATGTTATTTATTTTTATTCATTTATCTATTTAATTAATTAATTAATTAATCTTTTATTATTATCTAATTATTTATCTAGTTTATTTCATTTATCTAATTTTATTTAGCCTTTATTTATTTAATTAATTAACCAATTAACCATTATTTGATTATCCATTTAATTAATCTTAAATCGGGTCATCCATTTATCTAAGTATCGGCATAACTAAAGTCTTACCTTATTTATATTATTTCTATTATCCTTATATAAAATTAGCTTTATATACTTATTATTCTTAACAAATTCGTGAAAACCGCCGGACCTTCTTTCGAATTTAATAGAACCACTTACTCAGAATCTCTGATTTTAATTTAATTTCTTTTAAATAAGGAATAAATTGCACTCATTAGTTAACCTTAGGTTCCTAATAATCCTTAAATTAGGTGGCGACTCCAAGAAAGCCCTTTGGAGTCCCACTTTGTTGAGGTCAAATCCCGATGCATACTTGTTGTGCATTTTTTTAGGGAGGGTTCAACAGCGTGGCGACTCCACTGGGGATACGCAAATGGTTCTAACCAAAAGATTTTTACGAATATGCGTTATTTATGTATGTGTTGATTGTATGTATGCGTAGCTTAGCTCTTTGTTGTTTGCATGCGTAGAATTAATTGTTGGAAATGAATGTATTAAAGCATATTTTTATTTGTGCATAGTCCGCATTCCGTTCATATTTCCTCCCTCATGGAGCCTGTCAATTCTCTTTCACCTCCTCGATTTCATCACGGGGCACCCGCTTGATGGGTAGTTATGCAGGAAGGGCATTGCCCTTACCTCACTTTTTGAAACTTCTTTCGTGTCACCAAAAGTTAGTTCGGCATATTGAGATTGCCTGGTTTTGTCATGGCCAGTTCTACTGCGTTGTGAGGCCAGGTCTATCCCGCATAGGTCGAGTCAGCTTCAACTGTTAGCCCACTCTTAGACGGAGTTTTAGGAGCATGCATGCATTTACACTTTAGTCTGGACCCGGTCCTTGGTACCGCCTCCATAGTTAGGAAACCCAACGACAACGGGTTTTTTTAAAACCCAACGACAATGCATATTATGTACTATATGATGACGAATCCTCAGTCCTAACCATGTTTTGAGCAAAATCAGATTTAGAATTTTGTCTCCTATGTTTTCTTTTAGGTCAGAAAATGGAAGAATTTAGCAGAATCTATGTGGTCATAGCGGTCCACATAGAATTTGAGATCATAGACAGAATTGCAGTCCGGGAAAAGTTAGGCAGATTTGATTGGTTTGTGAGATCTGAGAGGCGAAGCCCCTGGTGTCTTTAAAAGGATCAGTGGGGTCCCTCTCGTGAATGGCTTTGCGTGTGTGCAGGCCTATGTTGATAATCCAGCTGCAAATTTATAAAATTGAAGTATGCTTGTCGCATACTAGGAGAGCGAAGCCCCTGTGTCTTTGAATGACCAGTGGGGTCCCTCCTTGAAGACTAGTGCGGTCTTGGCTACCTAGGAAACTGAGAGGCTTGATTAAAGCCGAGGACCAGTGAGGAGCCATACGAACAAGGTCTGTGAGCCTTGCAAACCTAGGAAGCTGAGAGGTTTGACTAAAGTCGAGGACCAGTGAGGTTTTATTTTTGAAAGGCCAATTGGCGCCTTTCATGATTTGCAGTCTGGCATTGTAAAAGCAGTTGGAAATCTCACCCCGGATGTTGTAAAATAATTGGGAGTTGTGCCTAGAGGAGTGTGGATGTTTGCAAAGGTAGGGAGGATTGTTTTTGGTTTTAGGCATTCGGGTTTTAAATTTTGTGCAGATGTTGTGGAGAGCATGAGTTGTGTTAGAATTTTGAGTTGGCACCCAACTTTGGGAAGATAGTTGGGATAACAGAATTTCAGTGTCGAGGCGGAGAGCTGATTGTTATCGATTATTATTATTATTTATCACTTACTCTAAATCTGAATTGCTCAAAACTGGAATGAACTATTTTTCGTTACCACTTGTTTGCGCGTCTTAGGCCCACCTCTGGCACAAAGAGGCACCTTACAGGGTAGGAAGCGTTCGCATTTTCATTTATGCTCAACTACTTATGTTTGCCACACATGTCGACTTGTTTAAAATGCAAAGCGCTAAGTGATTTGTGTGCAAATTTGCCAATGACATGCAAACTAACATGGCTACTTTTGAACTTTTTCTTTTGATTTGTTTATCCCCAAACAGAGGTTTGATTTGTGCTGATTTAAGCTGGCTGATCACTCCTGTTACAGAAGGACAAAGGACCAATCTGCATACTGGTACACATTTCCACATCTGACAATCACTGGAATAGATTATGAACCTCGCAATACCGAGAAAATTCCTGCAATTCCTGAATCGTCAAGAGGAAATGTCATTATTGCTCAAGACGAACTGATTCTTGAAATGGCTAAGGAACTACAGATGTTAAAAGATGAGCTGGCTGCGGTAAAAGGGCAAACTCCTAAAACAACGCCGCTGCGTGGGCCCGATGCATCCCACTCTCTGGTTCAAATGGGGCAATCTCTGGGGCAATCTCTGAAGTCAATTGATGGGGTCACCAGTATGAACACACCTTTGAACACCCACAATTCACTAAAAGCACAGGTCCACCAAAGCAACTTGCCACTTGTCCACGACTTTATGGAGCGTTTTGGTTTCTATGCTGAAATACCATTAGATCGGTTGGCTATTGCAAGGTTTAGGAAGAAGACGACCGAGACTTTTAGGGAATACGTGATACGTTGGAGGAGTAAGGCGGCCAAGTTAAGCCTCCTATGAGTGAAGAAGAGTTTGTGGGACATTTCATCGAGACATTGGATGAATTTTACTATGATCGAATGGCAATCCATGACTAACTCTACTTTTGCCAAACTAGTAAAAACGGGGGAGATGTATGAAGCTGGTTTGAAATCTGGTAGGATCACAAATTTGGCCGCTTTGCAAGCTACAAGTAAGGCAATCCAGTCTGGGTCTGGTAATGGCTTTAACAAAAAGAATAAAGAGGAAGTGGGAGTTGTTGTGGGAGACATCGAGCGTCGACCGGCTGGAAAGTTGAATTTTGACAATTCGTCTCCTGTCCCACCTACCAAAGCCCATATTACCCAAATTACCCCACTCACTACCTGATGCGACCTGTTCCTTATCCGGTTTACAATGCACAAGCAAATTTCTACCAACCTAGAGCGCATGCACCTAATCAATACCCTCGTCAACCAAATTTTCAAGCACCCCAGAATTACCAGCCTCGTCCTTCTGTTCATCCCAATGTGCAAGGATTTAATCAAAATTACGAAAGGAGAGAACCTAAAACCTATACTCCCCTAGCCGAGTCATATGGTCAGCTTTTTGAGAGATTAAGAAATGCGGGAGTTGTGCAGCCTATCCCTGATAACACCCCAAACCCACCTCCAAAATGGTATGATGCAAATAAGCACTGTGCTTATCACTCAGGGGCAGCCAGCCATGATATTGAGAGATGTTATACTTTCAAAGACAAGGTCGAGGGTTTAATCAAAGCAGCACCATTCAACTCACCCGCACTCAGCCAAATGTGCATGATAATCCTCTTCCCAATCATGGTAACAATGCAGTTAATATGATTTCTCTTGAGGAAGAACCAAATCTAAAGGGCACCATAGTCTCTATTTATGATGTAAAGGTTGATAATATTGCTTCTAAGGTACTTAAGCAAGCACTAACTCTATTTCCAAAGAATGAGGAAACTTTGGCCTAGGTGGCAACCCCGCTGAAGGAAAGATGGAAAAGGTTGAGTCTGAGAAGAAGCCGACTAGTGTCACACCACAGCCTCTTTTACCATTGAACCAGTCATTTGTCCAAGCACTAGAAATGTCCATGCCGAATATGATTGAAGGTATTGGCGGCCTATTCTTGAATGATGGATGAAATGCAGTGCAACTATTGAAGATTTTGAGAAAGAGCCACATGTGCAGAATGCCGAACCAAGTGATGTGATGGCTAATTGGACTTGTGGTCCAAAAGAGACTTGATGAATGAACTCGCTATTTTTGTTTTGGCATCACAGTCAGCTTGAGGCCCTGAACTGTGTGTTGCACTTTGTTTATGTTTATGTCTTTCAAATAACTCTTTAAATCCTGCATGTTTACTTTTATGTAGTATGCCTCCCTAAATTAGGTTTTAAATAACAAATGCACTGCATTCCTACCCTATTATTTTGCTATACTTTAAATATTTATGTGCTTTATTATTTTCTTCTGATTAATATACTTACTACTGTTTCAAATTAAAGTTACCAAAACTTGCTTAAACTTGGCTTGTGGCCTATAACGAAACAACTGAACAATTTAAGGATGATGCACTAGAAAGTTGCTTTGCACTCTTTGGATATTACATTACTGTTAGAACTTCAAACTGGGGCAGCTTTATTTGCCGGCAATTGGAGCCGAAGCATTTTATCTATACAAATGGAAGACCTTATTTGAGAAACCATTCAACAAGATAAGTTGGAAGATGTTGAATGCGCGAAGAGAAGATTTGAATAGTTTACTTCAAACCAGGGCAATTGGTGTTGAAGAAGCTCTTTCCTACTTAAGAAGAAGCACGGGAAAATTTGCACCAAGTTGGCAATGTCATTATGTGGGAGAACACTAATCCTGGCAGATATTTATGATCAAGTTTGGCCAATGGTAATCAACGCAGATGTTGTCAAGAGATACTATGTCTGAAGCAATCACAAGTTAGCATTGGTTCAAATGTAATCTTTGATGTAATGCGAACTACGCGTAACCTGATTCCCAGGGCTGGGATACAACTCATATAGAGTTCGGTTGCACTAGCACAGGAGTCCCCTATTTCCTCTTTTATGTAGTTTGAACTACTTCTGACCTGATTCCTGGAATGGCAACAGGATAAGTAGGCAATCCCGTTGGATTCGGTCAAAAAAATATTGTAACAGTTTAGGCTTGTTTATCTTTTATGATGTAATGCCGAACTATGCATCTGGGCAAATGTGTGGATTTTTCAATTCGGATGCGGCTTCGTACTTAGATTGCCATATTTTCCCCAAAAATCTTTATTTAAGCAGAACTACAACAGTCTGATTCCCGTGGAGGGATACGTAGGCGCTCTTAATGGGCTCGACTCTATAATATTAAAATTTTTAGTTTCCCCCTAAGGCAAGCAACTGGGGCAAATTTTGCAAGATGAATTGAAGATATGGAAGATAGAAATTGGGGCAAATTTTGCAAAAAGAGTTCGAAGGCATAAAGATTGTAACTGGGGCAGATTTCTGTAAAGTTGGTATTACTTATCAAAGGATGAAGTGGCAGAGTTCTAAAGTATTCAAGATTAGCACAAGTCGCAAAGACAAAGGACGTTCAATTTGTTTCAAGATATGTCATGAGTTTGAGTTAAAGAAGAAATTTTTAAATGCATTATAAATTTCGGTTGCATATCAATGATTATTTGTTTAATATTTATCAAATTACTTTACTTTGCCTCTATCTTGAAATATTATACAATATTGAGTTCATAAGTCAAGTCTCTGAGTATAATTTGCAAGCCCAAGTCTAAAGAAGAACGAGGGAGCAGTGGCAGCAAGTTCAAGATGAATCAGCACAAATCAAACGCCCCTACCCAAAACTAACAAATTTTTCTTTGAAAGCAGGAACGAGAAAGCTTACATGAGAGGATCATTTGAACAATTTACTGAACGCGCATCCAAGTTGCCTTACAAATTGCGTCGCATTGCCATTTTCATGACTTAAAGCATTATGCTTTTTCAGGAGTTATTACCGAACAGGCGGCATTTCCACCTCTATGACTTTCAACAAAGCCGAGGCTTGTTTTGTGTTTTCAAACCTAAGCCAAATCGGGCATCACTTTGTTTCAGGTTGACCATCGGCTACGAGGATGCCCTTTGTTGGATTATCTCGCCTATTGATTTGCCAAATGGCTCTTGCATAGCTCTACATTCCCGCACTTCTTTTCTTTGCACTTGCTTTAGATTATGTCGTCGCACTTGCTTTAAAATTGATGCCTTGCTTTACGTTTTTCAGGTTGACCACCAGGCGGGGCTTCTCTCTTGTTGGACTTTCACGCCTATTGATTCGCTAAATCGCTTTTGCGTTGCTTTACATTTCACGCTAAATTGCTTTGCACTCGCTTTATATTACGACTTGCTTTAATTTTAGTTTAACAGGTTAACAAGTCAGCCCCGAGACCCTCCTTGCTTCGTGCCGGACTGGTTCGCCAGCTGATTTGTTCGACAATCAACACCAAGACCCTCCTTGCTGCGTGCCCGACCAGCTTGCCAGTTGATTCGTCAAGATTGTTCAAATTGCTTTAACTTATGCCTTCGCATTTTCTTTGTATTACGTCTTGTTTTACTTTTTAGGTTAACAAGTCAGTCCCGAGACCCTCCTTGCTTCATGCCGGACAGGATTGCCAGCTGATTTGTAGACAATCAATTCCAAGACCCTCCTTGCTACGTGCCCGACCAGCTTGCCAGTTGATTTGTCAAGATATTCAAATTGATTTGCACTTGCTTTCAATTATGACTTTGCACTTGCTTTATATTGACTTGCTTTACTTTTAGTTTAACCGGTTAACATGTCAGCCCTGAGGCCCTCCTTGCTTTGTGCCCGACTGGATCACCAGCTGATTTGTAGACAATCAATTTCAAGACCTCCTTGCTGCGTGCCCGACCGGCTTGCCAGTTGATTTGTCAAGATGTTCAAATTGCCTTGCACTTGCTTTAAATTATCACTTTGCACTTGCTTTATATTATGAACCGCTTTATTTTTAGCTTAACAGGTTAACAGGTTAACAGGTCAGTCCTGAGACCCTCCTTGCTTCGTGCCGGACCGGTTCGCCAGCTGATTTGTTCGACAGTCAACCCCAAGACCCTCCTTGCTTCATGCCCGACTGGCTTGCCAGTTGATTTGTCAAGATTGTTGAAAATGCTTTGCATTATGCCTTCGCACTTGCTTTATTGCTTCACCAGTTGTTTGGAAGACAACTTATCAATGATATCACAACCCGCACTTGCAAATTTGTATCATCAATATTTGATCATTCTTTACTTTTGATTATCACGCTTTATTAGCAGTTGCTCGCTTATCGTTTGTCGAGTTTATTACAGGGCTTTAGCAGCACCGCAGTAGCATTTAGAGCTTAACGTGGAACTTTTCTTAGCAGTGAACTGGGGCAATCATTGATATGAGATAGACTCGTCAACGAGGATCTGAAGAATCGCACTCGAACAAGCAAATTCTATCCTAATCTTTAGCTTCGGATTAGTACATCATGTTTGAATTCTTCCCTATTTGTGCGTCCTTTCCTATCAATCGTGCGAGTTTTCG